>JADBJO010000459.1:252663-265163 GCA_016801955.1 Conus betulinus | reverse complement strand
AGAGAGAGAGAGAGAGAGAGAGAGAGAGACAGACAGACCAGACAGACAGACAGACAGACAGACAGAGAGAAGGGGTTGACAAGTGCAATAGTTGTCAGTGTGTAGGCATTCGAGAAACGCCGTTAGGACTGTGAGCAAAGCGGTCTGATACGTAAACAAGACTTACGGTGCAAGTGTACGGCTCCCCTCCCCCCCCCCCCCCCCCCCCCCCCTCCCCGTTCTTGGTCTTCTTCGCCCCCTACTCTGTTACAAAAATCATTCGCCGATTTCTCTTTCTTTTTTTTTTCTTTTCTAAGAGACGGACTTTCCAATTTCCAGGCTGGATCGAACAATAACCCATATTCAGGTTAGAAAGTTGGCCAAGATATAGATATATAAAATGATTTACTCAATACTGACAGCAAGGTGGTACAGAATTATAATTGAGTTATTTCAGTTGTCACACAAAACCCGTTCGGTACTGTATGATGTACATATAGATGTAAAGAGAAGTCAACAAACCTTTTATATTTGATGCTTGAAGAGGGATAAGAACGATTAACGATCAGAGAAGATTCCCTCTGTAACCTCTAACCATAAAAGAAATTGTCCCTGTTAGTTTCGAAGATGAAATTGATTTAAAACAGAGAGAAGTTTAATGACGGACTGGGTCATACCAAAGATAGTACGCCTTCATACTACCTTTCTCTTTCGTTAGCGCTGTTTTTTTTTTTGTGTGTTTTTTTGTTTTTTTTCTCTTTTAGTCAGTTTCATTTATGAATATGAATTATTCGTCTTACGCGATTAGCATTTTAAACTCTGTTACATTTGGTGTGGAGTTGATGTGGCCTACTTGAGGATCCCAAACTCACAGAGAGAGAGAGAGAGAGAGAGAGAGAGAGAGAGGAGAGAGAGAGAGAGAGAGAGAGAGAGAGAGAGAGAGAGAGAGAGAGAGTGGATAGGCAATAGGACAGACAGATAGTGAGAAAAAAAAAGTAGGCATTTTGGAACTATTTCAAAGAGAATACGATGCCGACTTCTGAAAGCTGCAGAGACTCTGTCTTTATTTTTGTTGAATTAACCGCCATTCCTATTGACGGTTTACATTACGTGACACACGGAGCAGAACACACACACACACACACACACACACACACACACACACACACACACACACACACACACACCACACACACACACACACACACAACACACCACACACACACACACACACACACACACACACAGGCTCGCACGCACAAAGTGTTGTTTATAGCCCGACAGACCGCAAAGGGCCATACCACGTTGTCATCGCGTTGAAATCAACGCCATATCAAAAACAAAAACTCTACCCCAACACATTATGAAACACCTTCTAAAAACACACATGCACGAAATTTCGTTAAAAACCTGTCGTCAGTAAAAAAAAAGTCTTTGATCAAAATTTAATGAGAACTGTTATGATCTCTTTTCAGAAATTCAAAGATCACATCAGGCAGGACATCTCTGAACAAGGTTTTCATGGAGTCTGCTGCACAAAATGTGCACTCTCCCTCACATAAAACACTGATAGCATTGAACTGAACTACCCGCCGAGAGATGAGCGACCCACGCAGCTGGTGGAAGAGCAAGGAAAAGATTCTCCCATGGGAAACTGCGCGCATGGCTTGTTCAGGAAAATGGCTAGCCGCCCATTTTCATTCATCTGACAGACCTCATCACGTAAAAGGTAACTTCAGTGGTTCGTTCCTCTTTACAGACAAAGCTCATCTCCCCACTAGCGATCAAAATGAAGTGAGGGAAAGAGATCGGGTTGCATTTGCTACAGCGATGGCCCAATACAGCATCTTTGAATGTAGAATAACTAGAGAGTATTGAGAACGCTTATTCCTCGATGGGCTCATAACGCTTGTTAATAATTAAGCTAATTAAAATACTGGAGACTTCTGATTTTACAAAAAAAAATGTGCACGAATGACAAAGCTAATTGAATACATTCACTAAAAAACACCTATGCCGTAAGAGCATGGGTACACTCACGCGAGAGAGAGATAGAGAGAGAGAAGAAAAAACACACACAAAATACACACACAGAGACACTACACATAACCACACATACACACATATACAATAAATACACACACACATCACAATACAACCACACCACAACACACCACACACACACACACACACACACACACACACACACACACCCACCACAAAAACAACACAACAGGTACACACACACACACACACACACACACACACACACAACCCACACACCACAAAACAACACACACACCACACACACACACACACACACACACACACACACCCACACACACACACACCACACACACAGGGACAGAGAGACGAGAGACAGAGAGGAGACAGAGAGAGAAAGTAGGTCTAAAACTGAAAAAAAATGCGAGGTTGGTGCAGATAACAGGGACATATGACACAGGCACACTCTTCATAGACATTCCCTCGTCTGTTAAATAAAAGGCTAAAGTTGTGTCGTTGTGGCACCGGATGTGCTCTCTCTCTCGCTCTCTCTCTCTCTCTCTCTCTCTCTCTCTCTCTCTCTCTCCTCTCTCTCCTCTCTCTCTCTCCTTCTCCTCTCTCTCGTCCTCTCTCTCCCTCTCTCTCTCCTCTCTCTCTCAATCAACTCACTCCCCCCTCTCCGATCCTCGCTCCCTGTTTGTCTCACTCAGTCCCTCTATCTCTCTGCTCTGTCTCTGTCTTTGGTCGCTGTCTGTCTGTCTGTCCTGTCTGCCCTCCCTCTCTCTCCTCTCTCTCTCTCCCCTCTCTCTCTCTCTCTCGTCTCTCTCTGTGTGTGTCGTGTGTGTGTGTGTGTGTGTGTGTGTGTGGTGCGTGTGTGTGTGAGTGTGTGTGAGTGTGTTTGTGTGTGGTGAGTGTGTTTGTGTGTGTGTGTGTGGGTGTGTGTGTGTGTTGTGTGTGTGTGTGTGTGTGTGTGTGTGTGTGTGCGTGTGTATGTGTGTGCATATGTGTGTGTGTGTGTGTGTGTGTGTTGTGGTGTGTGTGTGTGTGTGTGCGTGCGTACGTGTATGTGTGTGTGTGTGTGTGGTGTGTGTGTGTGTGTGTGTGTGTGTGTGTGTGTGTGTGTGTGTGTGTGGTGTGTGTGTTGTGTGCGCGTCGTGTGTGTGTGTGTGTTTGGCGTGTGTGTGTGTGTGTGTGTGTGTGTGTGTGTGTGTGTGTGTGTGTGTGTGGTGTGTGTGCGCGCGCATGTGTGTGTGTGCGTGTGTGTGTGTAGTGTGTGTGTGTGTGGTGTGTGTGTGTGGTGTGTGTGGTGTGTGTGTGTGTGTATGTGGTGTGTGTGGATGTGTTGTGTTAGTGAATGTATTCAATTAGCTTTGTCATTCGTGCACATTTTTTTTGTGTAAAATCAGAAGTTACACTCACCGCGCGGCGCCACGTACACACACACACCACAACACACACACCACACACACACACACCACACACACACAACACAAAACATAGAGAGATAGAGATAGAGAGAGAGAGAGAGGGGGGGGGGCAAGAGGGAGAGAGAGAGATTCGTGGTTTGGTGCAAAGTGGGTGCATGTCATGTATGTAAGCCCTACAAACACAAACAGGACTCCGGAGATAACTGAGTCTGTGAAAGTAATATATGAGAGAATTGGTGGCTGTGGCTTTTGGAGATGCGGCGGTGGGAGAACAATGATGTTCCTTAGGTGAGAAAAGCCCAATGTAGGGAAACGAAGCGCAAACACGTGTGAGGAAAGGGAGAACGGAGGTTCGAGGAGCCGATATAACAAGGGTGACTCAGAGAGAGAGAGAGAGAGAGAGAGAGAGGAGAGAGATGGCTGAGTATACTTGAAAGGGGCAGTGAGTGGGGGGGGGGGGGGGGGGGGGTAGGGAAGGTAGGAAAGATTGGGGTGGATCCTTATAACACTTCCCAAATGTGTATCAGCGGTGTATGAACATGTCTGTGGCTGTGATGATGTGAAATGTGAATATGCTGAGAAAATGGCAATATTCAAGGCTGTCACTTCATACAAACAGAGAGAAGACGGAAAACTCGGCCTAAAAGTGGCGAACAAAAATTTAGTTATAACCTTATAAACACAGGCAGAGACATCTGAGGATTTCAGTTTGCATTTGACTGAAGAGTAGAGGGGGTGGGGGTGGGTGGGTGGGAGAGTAGATGGTGGAGGGTTGGGCTGGGGGATAGAAACAGACAAATGGCTTCCGGAGGGCAAAGCGGTATTCGTCTGCACAGTAGCTGTCACCATCAATTACTCGAGGCTCTGAGAACAAGACAGGCTGCTCAATATTTGATGGCTTGAGAATGGTGGGCTGTAGCGACAGTGGGGAAAGATTCTGTGGGACGGTTCTTATGAACCTCGTTCCGGCGGACAGTAAAACAGTGAAACGAAGCTGAAAAGGAAGGGGTGACGTGAGCCAATTAGTCAGCAAGCCTGGCCTTCTTCAGCTCTAAGGAAGCCACAGAGAAACGCAAGCTGGCAGAAGACATTGTCCGTGCTATCTCAACATCGTTGTTACCGGAGGTTACAGGAACTGGCTCCGCAAAATGGGAAAAAAAGCAATCCTTTGAAATAAAACACCAAAGTCCCATTTTAAACACGTTTTCACAGAGAGAGAGAGAGAGAGAGAGAGAGAGAGAGAGCGAGAGAGAGAGAGGGAGAAGAGAGAGAGAGAGAGAGAGAGACCAGTGGAGAGAGAGAGAGAGAGAAGAGAGAGAGAGAGAGAGAGAGGAGAGAGAGAGAGAGAGAGAGAGAGAGAGAAGAGAAGAGAGATAACTGGCGCTGTTCTAGTCGTCGAAGTTTGTAGAACTAGAAAAGCACTTAGAAAGTATGCACGGAATTCAATAAAGAACCAGACCACAAGAGCATGTTTCCTGCTTCCATTAAAAGCAGTCCCCATCCCTCCAAAACTCAGATGCCCCTCTGATCTTGCCGGCTCCAAGACAGTGGATTTTACTTCGGGTGGAATATTGGCCAAGATACGTAAGGAAAACTCCCCCCCCCCCCCCCCCCCCCCCCCCCCCCCCCCCCCCCCCCCCCCCCCCCCCCCCCCCCCCCCCCCCCCCCATTTTTTTACCAAGACCATCCTTCAAGAACGTACAAACATATGCGTACTGTTGACACTCACTTCCTCCCGGGAAATGTGACGTCTCAGCTGTCGCATCAGAGCGAATATGATCTGCTCATACATGTAAACGCCAATAAGAGAAAGGTTTGGTTTTAATGCATGAAGATTGAAAAAAAAAAAATAGGATGGTTCATGATTAGAGATTTTCTGTCTGACCTTCAGCGGTTAAAGACTCCATTAATTTTATTCAAGGCTTCAAGATTAGGCTGAGGTAAGTGGTTGAATTAAAGACCGGATCACTTAAACTTTGTAAAACAGTTTTCTTTTATCTTTATCTCTCCTTTGTATAGACAGTATTGTGTTGGGCTAGAAACAGAGTCACATTTTGTCAAACTTATTGCTATCAGTGCGAATTTGGTGTGGGCAAACCTGTTAGGAAGCCCTAATTCAGATAACGTTCAACAATACCTCACGGAGTATTCAAGCATTATAACCACTGCCAGCGGAGAGATGAACAATATATGGTGTAGGTTAAAGTTCAGGTTCAGACTTCCCATGTGTGGTAATGTTCTCACGGCCCGTTATAGAAAATGAATGTCCACCCACTTTCATTCAGCTTTCAGGGGGCCGGAATAGCTCAGTGGTAGAGCGCGCGGGATTTGTATTCTTGGTGATCCTGGGGATGCGGGTTCGAATCTCCGCCGGGCCGTTACGGTACATGGGGATTTTCCCCCGGGAATTTATATTGGTTCTGACTCCATTTCCCATACAGTCCTTCGAATGAGACTATAAAAACCGAAGCTCCGTGTGTGAACGCACGCACAACATCTTGCACACACGTAAAATCCTATCACCAACTTTCGGAAGAGAAGGCCAGTTTGGCCGTTGGTATGGATGACACGTTACACATAGCATGCACCTTCGGCGAAGTTTGGAGTATGGCTGCCTTAATGGCGGGATAAAAAAAACAAAACAAAACAAAACTAAACTAAACAAAACAAAACGGTCATACACACAAAACTCCGCTGCCTGTCTATACAGGGAGGTTCCGCAGGAGTATCAGTCAGCGTACGCAGAAAGAAAGGAAGAAAGAAAGAAATTCAGCTTTCAGATCTGATGGTGTAAAATGTCATCAGTAGTAGCAGGTCTTTCCGCCAGGCTTTAAAATGAGGTTGCTGAAACAGCTTCATCAAGCAGAATACGCTATTGAGAAAGCACTAAACAGCACTTTGGAATATGTAATAATGAGTGAAGAATTCAGAGCTGAGGGCGCTGACAAAGAAGATTTACTAGACAAAAACATGTGATATTGATATGTCACAAAACCGCATGCAAAAAGGAAAAGCTAGTGTACTCAATAACATAGTTTTTAAAACTCTCAAAGACAAAAAACTACTTCTAGTGAACTCAGCAATGCATAAACTCTCTCAAGGCAACCCCCCCCCCCCCCCCCCCCCCCCCCCCCCCCCCCAAAAAAAAAAAACACTCACTTACGTATGGACACTAGGGTGTGTGTAGATGCGCGCGCGCGCGCGCGCGCACACTCTTCTAGCTGCTCCCGTCAGAAGACAGTCATGGGGAGAACGCGGGGCTCAAAAAGCTTCAAGAAAATTTCCAGTGTGTGCAGTAAGATGCCAGTCACAGCTGTGTCTCGGAACAAGAAAATTGAACCAGGGTGAACGCTCCCAAGGTAACGGTAATGCCAGTGGCCGCACGCTCGTGTGTTCCGAGTGTTCTACGTCGATTCCTTGGTCAAGAACTTATCTACCGGACTATATGTTGTGTGTTTTTATTCGTTCCCACCCGAAAATACATGTGTCAGGTATGTGCCACCAAATTTATGACCCCTCAGCTTCTTTCGGAGATCGAGGAAGAAAAAAATGAAACTGGGCAAGAAAATGTACGCCAACGAAATGATATAGCTGATATTCGTCGTAATGTCTGTAATCGTAGTCAAGATCAAAACGATCAGACAGAGGTCCCCGATGTGTATGCTAGTTTTATAAAAAAAAATGTTTCGGCTGAAGGTTTTTCTAATGCAGAGCTATTGCTTGAAAAAATGAATGCCTCTACGTTAGATCTGAAATCTACATCATCACTGATGGAATCGATAAGCTTTATTCCATCATACGACGACAAAAAGATAACAAAGTCACCAATACAAAGGACAGTGACACTCAGACAGAATACACAACATCAAGACATGAAACAGAACACCCGTGTCTGAAAAAAAAATGTTTAAACTAAGTTTTTCCGATGTTGTCAGGCTCAAGGTCGGGCAATCTACACAACATACAGTGGACGATCAGAGTGACGCAAAAACAAATGACGTAAAACAGGCTGTAAAAAAGATATCACGTCACGAGAAAGATCCTGGTCTCAAGTGTCGAACCCATGTCGATTCTGTCCAAAGAACAAAAAGTACAGGAAACGCCCAACAAACTATCAAAAAGAGTTCCCCAAAACCTTACCACCACTCACCTGTAAACAGCAGTTTAATTCTAGAAGCAAACAATTCGGAGAGAGATGAAACGGGCAGCAACTCCGATCTCCCCAAAGTTTTGATCGTCTCGGATTCTGTGTTAAATGGCATATGTGAAGAAAGACTAGGTTTGGGGTATGGCTTGCACTTTGTAAAACGTCAGAAGTGCTACACAATAAAGGAATGTGAGAATACTCTGTTGGACAATACAGTGGACTATACAGATGCCATTGTACTCCATGTAGGTGTGAACGATCTCAAAAACACAAAAAGACACACAGGAAACATCAAAAAACTTTGTCAAGCTCGTTCAAAGTCTGAGAAAGAAATATCCCAAAATGCGTATCATCATCAGCCGGGTCGCTCCTACCAGACTTTCAGACCTAAACACAAAACGTGAAATATTCAACGCCCATGTACTGTCTAGTCTTCATGGTGATAAGAACGTATCGTTTGTGTCTCATGAAAATGTCAGCAACAAGGCCCAGTACATGCGGGACAACATCCACCCTTCAAAACGAGGCTTGAGTGTCTTTGCTGGGAACCTGGGTCGTCATCTTCACTACCTGTTTTGGTCCAAACCAAGACGACCTGCACGATCTGTCCCCAGCAGACCCTACAAGGACGATGGACCCCGTCCACGGCGACAGTACCGGCACCACCACTACAGCTACATGGCTCCGGTGCTACCGCCACGGCGTGACTTCTTCTTCTGCTGGTTCCCATGACTGTCCTTCTGTCAACTGTGTCAATGCTTTGATTGCATTTAACATCGTCATTTTTGTTATATCTTTTGTACCCCCAGTTAAACTGATTTCTCCCACATTAGTCCATGATTTTGCGGACTCATCTAGTTGAATAGTTCCGTTTCCACCATTTTTGCATTCATCTGTTTATTTTTTTTTTTTTTTTTTTTTTTTTTCCCTAGAAGCATTAGTAATTTTTGTTACTGTTTTGACTTTTTATGGCTAAAGAGCCCAAAATAGATATATTGCAGTGGAATTGTCGCTCGGTGGCAACTAACATCTCCCACCTTCAAGAGCTCATTGCAGATAATTCATTCTCCGTTCTAATTCTGCAGTCACTAAATGTGACCAGTGATAAACTACCACGGCTGGGCAAACTTTTTCTATCCCCCAGTGTGTCAGCAGACTGCTAAAGGCGAAAAGTGTTACAGCCATCTACATACATGAACATTTGTCTTACCGCCTTATAACATCGCCGGTTCCAGAAAATGCTGTAAATATTCACTCATGCGCAGTGTGTGTAAGATTCGATAAATCGTTAACACTAAACATAGTCTCTTTATATACCTCCCAAAAGGAGTGATTGACTGTAACACTGACTGGTTACGTACTATAGACATGCAAAATCAGAAGTGGTTGATCGCCGGCGATTTCAACGAACATGCTCCCTTCTGGGACAGTTGTTGCTCTAAAGTTAGCTCAAATCGCCTGGTAGAAAATATTCTTGATTCTGGCCTGTACCTTCTAAATGATGGGCGTGTCACTAGACTCCCAGATGTCCCTAACCATAGGCCCTCAGCGATTGATCTTTCTTTCATCTCCGCATCTTTAGCTATTAGCTGTTCCTGGCAGGTTGATAAAGACACTTGGGGAAGTGACCACCTCCCTATTACCATATCCCTCAGAGGTTTTACAGTTGCACAAGACAACACAGTTGTAAAATTCCAAAATATGATTACAAACGAGCTGACTGGAGAAATTCAAATCTATTTTAATGTCTTTTAATGTAATAACTCGTGAAAACCAGGACGTTGAAACTATGTACACTCGTTTTTTTTTGAATCGGTCTTGTACGCTGCAACCAAATCCATCCCCCCAAAACAAATAATTACAATAATTACAAAAGAAGATCAGTTCATAGTGGAAAGGTGTGGTGGACGGAATCCTGCAAACGTGCTGTTGACGAAAAGAAACTAAAATACAAGAATATGTTAAAGACAAGCCGAAAAACAAAATGTCACTATGAAACGGGCCAAGAATATGAGCAGCAGAGTCATTGAAAAAGCTAAACGGGACCACTGGTCGTCCTTTTGTCTCACCGAGTCTCAGATCACCACGACGTTAAAAAAGTTTGACACAAAGGTCCATGAAATGAAACAGGGAGTGAATCTTCCAGCTTATCCAATTACTTTAGAAAATGAGCAATTTCCAACTGCTGCTCAAAAAGCCGAAGCGTTCGCAGATATATTTGCAAAGAATAGTTCCACAAATAGCCTTTCTGATAAATGCAAAGCTATGAGGGAAAACTCAAAGAATAACGATTTGTATTGTGATCCAGAAGAAAAAAATGACCATTATCTAAACGCGGATATCACTCTACAGGAATTAAAAATGCAATAATATCATTACCAACAAAAAAAAAAAATCAGTTGGTCTGGATGCACTTTCGAATGAGATGTTAAAACACCTGCCAGAAAATTTTGTATCGTTTCTTCATAACATCATAACAAAATGCTGGCAAGATGGAAGTATCCCTTCTGTTTGGAAAGAATCTGTAGTCGTACCGATCTTAAAGCAGGGCAAACCTAGATCCAACATAAATAGTTACCGTCCGATTGCCCTCACCTCTCACACGTGTAAGTTAATGGAAAGAATTGTTTTAAGTAGGCTTGTATATCACTGTGAGAAACGTGGTATAATTCCGGCTACACAAGCAGGCTTTAGAAAAGGCAGATCAACAATAGACCACTTGGTAAAATTGACGACTCATGTAACACAACATTTTGCAAGAAGAAAAAATATCCTCGCTACTTTCTTTGATGTTAGAAAAGCGTATGACCATGTTTTTGCATGAGAGACTTTTATATAAACTGAAAACCATTGGTCTTTCTGGTCATATATATAACTATATCAAAGCATTTCTGACCAATAGAAGTATGGAAACAAAGATACAAAATGTTTATTCCAGTAAGAGATGTCTACAAATGGGCATTCCTCAGGGATCGGTCATCGCTCCGCTACTTTTTAATATTCTGATATGCGACCTCCCAAAGCATTTATCTAAAAAAACTGCTCCTTGGTGCAATATGCTGACGATATTTGCATGTGGATGACGTAACTTTAAAGAAGAAAACTTCAGTCAGATCTTTCAATTTTATTAAAAAAACATATCAGCGTGACCTAGATATATAGCAATATTTATGTTTGAAAACGGCCTTAGTTTATCGGCAGAAAAAACCCACATGATGTTATTGACGCTGGTGGAAGTACTTGCAATATTCCTACTTTTTTAAGGTAGATAACAATGTATTGAATTATGTCACCGAGATAAAATTTTTAGGAGTAAATATTACCTCTAAGTTAACTTGGAACAACCATATTGAACATATTGTCAACGAAGCCAGCAAATCTCTTAATCTTCTTAAAGTAATCAGTAAACAAAATTGGGGTGCAGATACACAAACTTTAGTACACCTTTCGACATCTCTCGTAAGATCAAAATTATCATACGCACAAGAAGTGTTCTTCAGCGCACCAAACTATTTACTTAAAAAGTTGCAAAGCATAGACTGCAAGGCTTTTAGACTCGCACTAGGTGTTCCATTTCATGCCAGTGCATCAGGAACGTATTACGAAGCCGGAGTTCTGCCCCTTGACGACCATAGAAACTTGGCCTGTGCTAAATTCATCCTACGTAGTTCATCTCTGTTCAGAACTCAAGCAAAGATGAATTAGCTTTACGATCAGATATCCATTTCCCGAAGCGAGCTAGATTTATTAAATCTAATACAACCATAATGACATACTCCTCAAAACTATTGAAAGACGCTGAGATTGATCCCAAGAATATTGCTGATCGTTTTCCTGTATCCCCGATTCCAAATTGGGAATTGCACACCGCATGTTTTGATTATAAATATACTGATCTACAAAAGAATGTTAACAATAATATATTGTCCTCTCTTGCCAAATCTCATATCGATAGTAATTATTCACATCACCTTAAAGTTTTCACCGATGGATCACTTTTAAATGAACAAGCTGGAAGTGGTTTTGTTATTCCTACCCTTAAAGTTGAAAAATCTTTTCATCTCGGAAAGGGGTATTCTATTCACGGCTGAGCTGGTGGCAATTCTAATGGCGCTTAACTTTCTTGTTGATACTCCACTTACTATCTACAAAGCACTTTTCTGTGTGGATTCTAAGTCTGTCCTACAAGGCCTTGAATCTATTGCTGTAAAAATCGAGGTGAGGTGATCTTAGAAATAAAACATCTTGTCAGTATTCTTATATCAAGAGGTACAACAGTTGATTTTTTGCTGGATTCCGTCTCACTGTGGGATTTCTGGTAATGAATGGGCTGACCGGGCTGCCAGAAAAGGAGCACGAAAGTCCGATGAATCCATAGAAATCAACATTCCTCTGTGTTTATACGAAGGATATGGTCTCTTAAAAAAAACGTGTACTGAAAAGGTTTATGAAGCTTACAAAAACTTGGTTCTTACTAAAATACATCTACCTCACTCCAAATTGCTCTGCTGTGAAAAATCCCAGTCAGCTACTTTTTCTTCTAGCAATGCGGCTAAAATGGAAAAAGATTATCTATCAATCGGCCAACGTAAACGTTCTTGAAAAAAATAACCGAAAACTTGAATCCCTGTTTTACAGGCTTAAGCTAAACGCTTTCCGTAAAAAATTTCGCAAAAATTTAAATTGCATCTGCGGAGCAGTTGAAAGTTTCACAACCCAGCATCTTCTTTTCTACTGCGCATATTTCAAAAAGGAAAATCCTGACTGCCTGCGACTTGATGGCACGTGTATTTTCCAGAAGAACTACCAGGTCTTGTTTCTTTTGTTAAGTCCTTGATGATTAGTCCAGTGGGCTCTTTTTTGTAACAAGTGTTCCGACAGATATGAGCGCTTAACATTTTGGTTATACCAGATATCCTGTACTCCTACACACACACACACAC
>JADBJO010000459.1:232663-235163 GCA_016801955.1 Conus betulinus | reverse complement strand
AGTTTAAGAAAAAAAAATATACAGCGTTAGCCCCCTCCTTCTTCACTTCACTCCTGTCCTCAACTCTCCCTCCCCCCCCCTAAATCCTCCCACCCCACTGCCCCCTGTGCCTTTTCAGTGGCTATACCCCTGCAGCGTTCATTCCCGCTCCCCGTCCACAGCTACCTCCTGGCCCGTCCAGTCGCAGCCTCATGCCAGCAATCCACAGAGAGCAGTCAATGTCAAGTCTTCGTGAGGCATCTCATCAGAGGAGACACTGCACTGCTGCTGAGTCACTTCGGTGGTGTTCAGTAGGGTTAGTCCATATCCAACATAGCCAGACAGCTACCACGGCCCCTTATTCAAGACAGTGATTGCTTAGTCGCGGAGCCAGCGTGATTCAGCGTATCCCTTTGCAGGGTACTTCCACTTCCGTCCCACCACAGTCCCCACGACCTTCCTGATACTGGCGACCTCACACACACACACACACACACACACACGCGCGCGCGCACGCGCGCGCACACACACACACACACACACACACACACACACACACACACACACACACACACACACACACACACACTCACACACACACACACACACACACACACACACACACAACGCACACACACACACACACACACACACACACACACACACACACACACACACACACACACACACACACACACACACACACACACACTAATGCTCTTGGTAAGCAACAGGAGAAGTGGATCAATCAACGTAACGTTATGCCATATGTTGACTTATTCATACATTGTGATGTATCAAGCTACAGAATGAGACAAAAGAATGCAGATCTTGTCCAATAGAACAAATATATCAAGGATGAGGAACAGCCATGTTCCATTGTCTTTTTCCAACGTGAGCAAAGATTGAAAGATAATGATAATATATGGTCTGTCCCTAATGAGCTCACAACGAAGGTCGACTGACAGCAAAATCACAGGGAAATAATGCATCATAACTGTCCCAACACATAATCATTACTCAAAGTGAAACTAACATAGGAAACAAATGTGTGCTTGGGAGAAACAGAAATGAGTTAAGAGAAGACGTGTTTTATGGACGTATAAATGTATCATGGAAAAAAGGGGGGAAGGGGGGGGGGGGGTCAAAAAAACATTAAACACAACTTTGAAGGACCTACAGGGTTTCACATGAATCTGAAATTAAGTAATGTACTACTAGAATTATAAAATTTGCTAGTGGTATTTCCAGAAGCACACACACACACACACACACACACACACACACACACACACACACACACACACACACACACACACTGTACACCGA
The DNA here is from genome assembly GCA_016801955.1 of Conus betulinus. Taxonomy (NCBI): domain Eukaryota; kingdom Metazoa; phylum Mollusca; class Gastropoda; order Neogastropoda; family Conidae; genus Conus; species Conus betulinus. The sequence goes on along the minus strand of JADBJO010000459.1, from coordinate 233,855 downwards.
GCTGACCCTAGTATACATTTATCACATTTTCCTTATACAAGATAAAATGTCAGCCTCTATCTTTAAAAAGGGTGTAACATACACACTTACCATAATCAATCTTAAAAAAAAGGGGTGGGTGGGTGGAGGTTAGGTGGAATAGGGGTGGGGGCAAAACGAGGGTATGCAGGAGGAAAAAACCCACAGGTATGTATCATCAGTATCCTTAATATATAGTCATCACTTCGTTATTCCTGGCAATGTCTCCTGATTAGCATCTTCGCATTTACCCATATTCGTCTTTTTTTTCTTTCCTTAAAATTCTGTGCTCCACAGTCTTTGATAATATCCCTGTGTTCATCCACTTTCAAGTATGTATATATGTATATATATATGTGTGTATTGATGCATATGTGTACGTAATTATGTATTATGTATACGTGCATGCATGTATGTATGTATGTATCTCTCTGTCTATCTATCTGTCTGTCTGTCTGTCTGTCTGTCTCTCTCTCTCTCTCTCTCTCTCTCTCTCTCATATATATATATATATATATATATATATATATATATATATATATATATATATATATATATATAACACGTACACATACACACACATACATACATACATACTATATATATATATATATATATATATATATATATATATATATATATATATATATGTGTGTGTGTGTGTGTGTGTGTGTGTGTGTGTGTGTGTGTGTGTGTGTGTGTGTGTGTATGTATCTATCTATCTATATATATATATATATATATTGCGATAGTTCCTCATGCAGCTAGTGAAGGGTTTTCATCCTTATGATATACATTTTCCAATTTACTTCGTCTTCAATTTTTTTCCCCTCAAATTCAAATCTTTGCCAAGTCATTACTATAATGACGGAAAAATTGTTAACCTGCACTTGTTTTCCCCCACTACTTAATTGTTCAGCATTATATTGTTTGGTCAATCAGTGGGAGATTGCATCTCTTACGAGATCCAAGGAAAGGTTGTTCTGCACAATTCTTAGCCGCTGACAATGCTTGGGTTTTTGAACAGCAGAGCTGACCACAGACTGTTCTATATCTTTTGATCTCCCTTGCATCCTTAAATGGATCCTCAAGCATAGGCTCAAAGATTGTCCCTTACATTTTATACTGTTTGCGTAATGCTTTTTAGTTTTCAACAACATTTTTCCTCTCCACA
>JADBJO010000459.1:212663-220163 GCA_016801955.1 Conus betulinus | reverse complement strand
GTCGTCGTCGTCATCATCATCATAGTCATCATCTTCGTCATCATTATCATCATGTGCGCATGCCTGGTATTATAATAAGTACGAGCAGAGCATCTTCACCTTTCGTTAAGCTGTTATTCCTTTTTATGGCATCTGAATGCCTATTTAAAAAATATAATTAAAAAAGGGTGGTTTTGTCATTGATGTCGAATTTGTCGCCGTGTTGTGTGTGCTTGCTGTTGTTGATAATAATGTTGTTACGGGTTCACTGCACTTTAAATGTTCTATCCATAAACAAAATCCATGTGAAACCAATGCCCATGCAATCACACCCCACACCCTACCTCAAAACCCCCCCAAATGCAAAGTGGTTTAGTTCTACCAGACATATAGTTGAACTTTCCTGATGTTTAGCCCGGTGACCTCGACCTCTATCATCACCATAAATAAGTTAGTCAAAAAGTGCAGTGACCGATGCTTGGGTGGGGGGGGGGGGGGGGGGGGGGGGGGGTGGTATAGAGAGAGAAAAGCGAAACAGGAAACCGCGAAGGGTAAACAAGGAAGTAGGACACTGGAGGAATGGAAAGGGGAAGGGGGAGGGGGAGGGGGGTAGGCGCTCAGGGATCTTTTCAGCTCTCTATCTTTAGTCCTGGGCAACAAGTTAGAGGTGTGGTGGTCAGTCCAATCCTTTATCAATTCCATATTTTAAGGGAGACAAAAGGCGGTTTTGTTAGTCTTGTCGACTTTGTCGTCGTTTTCGTTCGCTTGCTGTTGTTAACGGAACTGTTATTACTGTTTATACAGAACCCACACTGAAAATGTTCCAATCATCAAGGTACCCTATCTCAAACCGAATTCCCATACCCCCCCCCCCCCCCTCACTCCACACCCTATTCCCCCCCCCCACCCCAATTCCCCGCCCCTATCCCAAAAGAAAAAAGAAGCGTGGCGTAATTCACCAGGACATTCCATTTCAACTTCCTGACTTTTTGCCCCTGCTGACCTTGAGCTCTATCGTCTCCATCATAACTCAGGCAGAGAGGGCACTGACCGATGCTTGACGGTGAAGGGGGGGGGGGGGGGGGGAGGGGGGGTGTGAGGTTGAGTGAGGGAGCGTTGGGTGTGGGGGTGGGGGTTATTTTAAATTGGTATACAAAAAGAGAAAGGGGAAACACAATACAGGGAAGAGAGGGGGCTGGGAGTGGGGAGTAGTACTTAAGTTTAAAAAAAAAAAAAAAAAAAAAAAAACTGAAGGAATGGAAAAGGGGGGTGGGGTGAGGTGGTGGGGGGTGGGGTGGAGGGTGGGGGCGCTCTGGGATCTCCCCAGCCCTCTCTTCTCAGTCCGTGGCAAGGCTACAGGTTAGAAGTGTTGTGGCCAGTCCAATCCTTCGGGATGTCTTCACCTTCGGCGTCTCCTTCTCAGCGTGCCCCACGGAGAGTTGGTTCTGGCACCTAGCGACAACACATGGGCAAGCCTTCCGCTGCCGGTCTGCTAACTGTCAGTACACATTTGGCTCTGCCGACCAACGTATTCTCTTGCTGTCTGGCATCGTCATCTGTCTGTTAATGTTCCCAGTAGAGTATAAGATGTGATGAAGCCAGTCCGAAGCACTTACTGCTCCTGGAGGCCCGAGAGGAGGTTTTGATCTATATCTCCCGTCAACGTCCGACTAAGTCATGCATAAAGGATGCTGGCCACCGGCTGAGCGATCTGTACTGTTTGAATTTTTTTCTTAATAGCTAACACGCTCTCTTTCAGTATTGGTGCAATTTTTACCCCCTTCAGCAATCATTGTCTTTTCTTTATATTTAGATTCTTTCCCTTCTTTCGTTTAAAGATTTCAACTGATATATGTACCTAAAGATCATTGACTTTATTTAAAAAGACACATATTACATTTTCAATTAGTAGTATCATTCCAAAGTTTATTTAAAAAGCGTTAGATAAATAAATGAATAGAGAAATAAATGAACAAATGCATAAACAAATACCTACATAATTAAATGAATGAATAGGTCAGTAAATACATAAACAAACAAATAAATGAATGAATGAACAAAAAAAAAATAAATGTTAACGTAGTTCGGGTAACTCAAGTCACCTAAACTCTACTTTCATATTGTAACATAGGAGCAACAAACAACAACAACAATAACAACAACAACAACAACAAGACAACATTTAAGCTGTTTAGTCTCTAACTCTGCTTCTCTCGGTTCAAGATTCTTTCCATCTTCGATAGAAAACAAGATGATTATATAGCTTGAACAGTTGGAAGTCAAAAGTGAAATCTTATCTAATTATGTTCTGCGATGAATTCTTTCCCAATGCACCCCAAAAGTAACCACTTTGTCTGAGAAGAAGAGAAAATGGTGACATCCCCTCCGATCCCCATCCCATTCCCTATTCCCGATTTTTTTTTTTAAAATTTCATTTTTATGTGCTGTTGTCTGTCAGACAAGACGATATGAATGAACAGGTCTCAGAAGGGGCCAGAATAGCTCAGTGGGACCGGAATAACTGTGGTAGAGCGCCGGACTCACAATCTTGGTGATCCTGGGGTTGCGGGTTCGAATCTCCGCCGGGCCGTTTCGGTACAGGGGGATTTTTCCCTCGGAGTTATCATTGGTTCTGACTCCATTTCCTATACAGTCCTTTGAATGATACTATAAGCCGAGGTTCCATGTGTGAACGCACGCATATCATCTTCCACACACGTTAAATCCTATCACGAACTGTCGGAAGAGAAGGCCAATTTGGCTGTTGGTATGGATGACACGTTACACATAGCATACACCCTGCGTGAGAAATGGAAAGAATGAAGGAAGTAAGGAAATTGAGAGAACGATATTGAACAATGTGGACTAGATGACACGGGAAGCGACTGAATGAAGCGCCAGCTGGCAGCTCTTCAGTCGGCACTACCCAGGTAGGCAGCCCGTTGTGTAAACGAGTGTTGATTGTAAAGCGCTTACAGCTTGGTCTCTAGCCGAGGATAGGCGCTATACAAGTATTCATAATAATAATAAAACAATAATAATAATATAATTATTATTATAATGACAAAGAAGACTCACTTAGTTCTCCCATCTACCCCCCCTCCCCCACCACATCCTTATTACCACCGCACCCACCCACACATCCCCACCTCCTCGCCCTACGCTACTGATTTTCCGTCTACACTCACGGAAACACCCTGTGTGTGTGTGTGTGTGTGTGTGTGTGTGTGTGTGTGTGTGTGTGTGTGTGTGTGTGTGTGTGTGTGTGTGTGTGTGTGTGTGCGTGCGTGCGTGCGTGCGCGTGCGTGAGTGCGTCCGTGCGTGCGTATATTTCTAGCCTATTTCACAATGCAAAAAGACGTTTGTGTTGTTCTTCTATTTGTTTAAGCCAGCTAAAATTTGTCCATAAACAGGAGAGAGTGAGATAGAGAGAGACAGTGACAGAGAGAGAGAGAGAGACAGTGACAGAGAGAGAGAGAGAGAAAGAGAGAGAGAGAGAGAGAGAGAGAGAGAGAGAGAGAGAGAGAGAGAGAGACAGACAGACAGACAGACAGACAGACAGACAGGAAAACCGCTAGCACGGGACCACTGCCATAGTTTTTCCAGTTTTAGGTTGAAAGCTACAGAAACACCGTTTGCTGTTTGAGGTCTCGTGCAGGCAAAACTCGGCCGTCAGCCTGTGCACGCTCCTCTGATTTCCGTGAGTCTCAGCTTCACCTTCCATGTAGGTCAGTGGGAAACCAGGTCACGGAGGGTTTGTAATTGACTGTGGCCGCCACAGTCTCACCCTTGGCTTCCTCCCTCTTCCGATCTGGCGCTGTAAGCGCCCATAATTTTATGTGTAGACGTATTGAGCGGTGATGGACAGATAGGAAGGAGGGGGAAAGGGGGTGGGAGGTGTGTGGCGGAGGGAGGTGGAGGGAGGGAGGGAAAGAGGGATGGAGAAGGGTAGCACTGGTGTGCGTGTCTCGGCGTTTTGCTTGCGTGCATGCATATGAAGTAGCTTCGCTCTGGCATCCACATGCGAAGGCTGGGTCCCGCGCTCGCAATTGATGTCCACCTTCTAGCGCTCGCAACGAACTTTGTAGGTGCTTCACACAGCAGTAGCGACGTGAGGTGAGGTGAGGTGTCGCCAACACGCACAAATAACAGCGTGTGCAGGATCTGTCCTGACAACAACTTTAATATTATTTTAAAGAGAGTGAGGGGAGGGGAGGGGGTAGACAAAAAAAAGAGAAGAAAAATAAATTCAGTCCACTTCTCAAAAGACAAAATCTCCGAAATAATAACACACCAAAAATAGCTGAAAGCTAGCAAAGTAAGCGTGTCGAATCCTGTGATGTAACGTATTTTCAATCAGTCCTCTGAAGTTAAAACGTCTGCTTTACATAAGAATGTTAAAACGTGTGCGATCACAGAATGTTAATATCTACGTGGTCTGACAACGTTAAATTACATCTACAATATTAGGAAGAAAAATATCTTCAATCTCTTAATGGTAAATTGTATGGATTCTTACGTTCCCAAAATATCCACTATTCTATAATACAGGAATGCACGCAGTATTGCAATGCCAAATATCTGCAATAACGCAATAAAGAAATTTAACATCGAGCAAGAGCTAATCAACAGTGTTCAGCAACTGTGTGCAATGCTCATACAGGGTTCAGATGGAGTTCGTCTGACTGTTTTCTGTCTTTCACATCTGTCCAACACATTCCTAGAAAGCATCATAACTGATGCACATGGAAATAACATCAGGACAGCTATCATTGGGTGGAAAGCATTTCAAACCTTCGAACTACAGATGACATCAATGGCCTGACAGGCAGTGCAAGCAGAGCTCACAACACTCACTTAGAGACTGACACATCAACAAGACATGGCATGGAAGTCAGCGCAGAGGAGACAAAGCTGACAGCCTGCTACACCATCACCACCACTACTGATACAACGTCAATGGACAGAAACTGGTAACTGTCCAATAGTTTGCTTATTTGAGTCATCCTAACCACTGAAGAATCCAAATGAAGAAGAAATGAAAGAAAGAACGAAAACTATATGGGAAGACAAAAGTAACTGAATATTGATTGATCTAATGGATGAATAGTTTAGGGATGAAAGGAAATAGAATCAGACACAATAGGACACAACAAACGCATTAACTCTTATCTGACTAGGAGTGGCACGCACGCGCGCACACACACACACACACACACACACACACACACACACACACACACACACACACACACACACACACACACACCCACACACACACACACACACACACACACACACACACACACACACACACACACACACACGAACACTTCAAACGCAGCAGTAATATCAGCACTGCCCACACTGAACCTGTATGGAAGGATTATATATATATATATATATATATATATATATATATATATATATATATATATATATATATATATATATATATATCACCGTGAAACAAAAGAGCAGGCTCCAGCTCACAGGTTTTTTTTTCCAGAGAAATGAACCCTCAAAGAAAATCTGGATAGAAAAAATACGAGCCATGAAAATGAGATCATGCTGCAAGATACCCCACACATCAGATATGCCGATCATCATATCAGCAATGAACAAGAACGCTAAACAATACAGCATTACATCAGACTCCGTGAAGATCTACCGACATCAGCTTAGAGATGAGAAAACTACATGAGTATGGTCATGTAACAAGACAAGACCCAGTGTCCTGGCCCCGCTAAAACGATTCTCCGGAAAACTGCCGGGGGGAAGTGTGTGTGTGTGTGTGTGTGGGGGGGGGGGGGGGGGGGGGGGGGGGGGGGGGAGTGGATGGGGGCGGGGGCGAGATGAACGGGTACGACAGGACGATGGTTTATCCATCCCACAATGAACATGGAAATCATTTGCAGAGACCAGACCTTAGTCTACAACCGACAGAACTGAAAGGATCAGGTGAATTGCTTTTCCCTATGTGGTGTCCTCTTCATTCTACAGAGATATGGGAAGAAGAAGAAGAAGAAGAAGAAGGAGGAGGAGGAGGAGGAGGAGGAGGAGAAGAAGAAGAAGAAGAAGAAGAAGAAGAAGAAGAAAGAAGAAGAAGAGAAGAAGGAGGAGAAGGAGGAGGAGAAGAAGAGAATAAGAAGAAGAAGAAAGAAGAAGAAGAAGAAGAAGAAGAAGAAGTAAGGAAAGAAGGCGACGACGAAGAATATAGTGATAAGCTTTGTGATCATACGGAGTATGTGCGACGCTACAATGTCAAAATGTCTGCTGTCATTATGATAATGTCTATAATCCAACAATAATCACATGTTTACACTAATATGAAAAGGAGATGTCAAACAGAGGGCAAAAACTACATTTTGTTTGTCTGCCTAGTTTAAACGAAAAAAGACCTGACATTAATCTGCAATCCTATGTGGATCCTGAAGAAACAATTGGTTTCACATTACAAAAGTTATGGTGTGGCATAAATCAAGTTCAATCTTATCTACAAACAAGCAAAGAAAGACATAGGGAAGAAACGTGCTCGTAATGTCATCAATAATTGAAGGGTTCTCACAATGTATTTATTGTTACGTGACATGTAAAATTGGAAACTCTCTCTCTCTCTCTCTCTCTCTCTCTCTCTCTCTCTCTCTCTCTCTCTCTCTCTCTCTCTCTCGATTTAGTTATTCTGTAACCTTTGAGGGCTGGAAGAAAGTAATTCTTAAGAAATGACAACCCGAAAAATTAACAAAGGTATAAGTAAAACACACCAGTGAAATGTCAATTAGTTTTTTTTAGATTTTCTACTTTTTCATCCCTATCGTCCTACCACCAAAGAAAAGAGCGAAAATCAATGTTCGAAAGCTATAGTCAAACCTCTTTTTAGGATTAAGACTGAATCATGCCTAGACTATTCTATGACAAGCAGAATTTGTCTCCCACGTGTGTTTTGTCAATCTCTGTAAAAAAAAAAGAGACAGTTTTAGTGAGCTCTGCTTGAAGAAGTATCATGACTGCTGTGTACCGGTGAATGAATATATAAATCGAGAAGTAATTTAATACAGGTTGCTCTTTCGTTTGAAATCAGTTTCAACATTCCGCAAAACCAGCAATTAGTAGTTGAATTTAACGCTTCATGCACTACATAATTACTTGCAGAGACGAAATTAATGTATTTTCTGTTTTCTTTTCTCTTAAAAAAAAAATCTATTTGTTTTTTTGTTTTGTTTTTTTTTTTTTTTTTTTTTTTCTATATCAGGTTTTCTGTTGTGTTGTTGTTGCTGTCGTTGTTGCTGTGTACAATTCAAAAACTTGACAAAAACGTGTATGTGAATCATACCATAAAAGAAACAAAATCTGCTAAAAAAAAACTTTGCCAACCTTCAAATTGTCCCATCTTCAACTTGTATAAATATTTGATAAATTCCCCTTTTTAGTTATGCAAAAATATGTGAATTTTCCGCAGGCAATATCTAACCAATTTGATTTTCAAAAACCAATTTACTGCCGTCAGTTAAAACAGACAGC
>JADBJO010000459.1:187663-190163 GCA_016801955.1 Conus betulinus | reverse complement strand
GGAAAAAATCTCTCACTGGAGAGACGTGCTCTTTATCAGCATGTTTTCTTAGTTTAATTCATTTTTGTCTGTAGTGGATTAACCTTCTAATGCAGAATCTCCACATGAGAGGGTTATTTTTATTTCGAACATTTTTCAGCTGGAACTAGATTTTCCTTTTAATAAAAAAAGTCATTTCAGCTACTTGCTATTATGTGCAACATTTGTTTGTTTGTTGTTGTTTTGTCCAAACGAAGATGAGCATATCAGAGCAGGCTCTCTCCATTCAGACTTACGTTTGTTCTGGCAATATTTTTCTTGTTGTCAGTTGTTTATCTGTCAATACATATTCAATTCCTTAACATTGCGTGACTCTGACATCTTTACCTTTTTGTCTGCATCATTTTCATCTTTTATCATGGACTCAGTCTCTATAAGAGCCTTTCTTTGTTTTTTGTTTGTTTGTTTGTTTTGTTTTATAGAACACTTTTTATTTGAGTAGTGTTACGTATTCGTGCATGCTCTCTTACAAGATTTGGAAGCTTTATCTGCACACACACACACACACACACACACACACACACACACACACACACACACATATATATATATATATATATATATATTTGTATATATATATATATATATATATACAGAGAGAGAGAGAGAGAGAGAGAGATTGTTCATTTGCTATACAATAAATTAGTAATTACTTCCCATGTTTGCAGTTTATATAGATCTGTTGATTTATGCTCAGATTGGTTTCTACTTCCAATAGTTGAATACAATATGGTTATACAATAGCAAAACCTACCTTCGAATTTTTTTTAAAGGGACATACTAAATCTCTGTGTATAGAGTTAAAGGTTTTCTAAAAATCAACGAAAGTTGCATAAAGTGTATATATAAGTCATACGAAACTATATCTGTTAAGGTGTCACACATTGCCCGCCTTGGGCTTGCTCCGAGATCCCCGGCCAAAATGGGTTTGTTTTCTCGTCTGGATTATTGTGCCCCCCCCCCCCTCTCTCTCTCTCTCTCTCTCTCTCTCTCTCTCTCTCTCTCTCTCTCTCTCTCTCTCTCCTCCTGCTTCTCCTTGAGTCCTCTGTGTCCTTGTATTCGTGTGTGTGTTTGTATATGTTAGAACTAATAGTTCATTTTCAGAGACGGACATAGTTCTTAGGTATGAATTCAGCAGTTCAGATTTATCTGCCTTCTGATGAATGGTGGCTGTTTGTTTCTCCCTGCTTTCCTTTCTTGTTCTTCCTTTCATTTGTCATACTTTGAGAAAGGACACCATTCCTTCTCGTTTCCCCCGTTCAAATGTTTGTTCTCACACGAAAGGTAAGGCACAGTCTGGTTCGTGCGAATGTTTTTCATTACTCTAAGTGACAGCTTTATGCAACACACCTCTCATGTGTTCATTCCGCTTGCAGATGCAGTCAGCCATGAAGTCACATGCACACTGAGCATGATGAAATATACAACAGAAACAGCCGACCAGAAAATCATTACGATTCTTACGTTCAGTTTCACAATTGCTTGATTCAGAAAACCGAGGAAGGGAGACAATCTGGAGGGGAGGCGAGGGCCGGTTGATGGACTTGTTGTGCCCCCGAGCTGACAGAGGGCGGCGTGATCTGCACGTGGGTGTCCATCAGCAGTGGTGCTTGTGGTGGACCTGGCTGCCGCCATTATCGATCAGCCATCTCCACAACAGCAGACTCCGCAAGGGACTGTGAAAAATGGACAAGCAAAGTTATGAGTGTGCTGCTTGGTATCGTGGCATCATGTTTCAGAGACAGCAAGAGGTCCTATGTGCCTAGAGACTCAAAAACATCTTGGAATATATCCTCGTATGCATACCTTTATCTCTGCTCAAATAACGCTTTCCCAAAGTGATAATCACTCTTGAAAAGTGTTCATGCGTGTATAAGAGATAAGAAGAAGAACATTCTACAGCACTTGTGAAAGAAAGTAGAACTCAAATTCTAAATATAACAACAATGTAAGCTTTTCAGATGAAAATAATTTGAAGGTAGCCTTGTCAGACTATAGCAAAAAGTGACACTTTACATGATAAGAGAGTAGATTTATACATTGTGCCCAGCCTAATGTTTCTTTCTTCACCTCCCATGGTCTCACTTAGCAGGTTTAGGCGGAAGCTGCAAATAAGCATTGAACGGGAAACACCATCTGTTTTGTCTAACCAGCTAGAGTACCTTGTAATTTCCTTTTCACATGACGGTTCCTTTCATGTTAATTACATTGCATAAATAAGACTGATCACACTTAGTGGATTGTTCCACTGGCTTGGAGTCGTCTTTGAGCCTGTGTGTTGAAGTGTCCTTTCATCGTTGACATGAATGATTTTCTCCTGTCCTTATGGCTGGTGGCGACACTGGACTTACAATCTGAACATTTGTGGTTATTACTGATATGTCCTTTCGTAACCCTACTTTGATGTTCTCTTGAAAGATGAACTATTGTACGTATTCTCTAAAAGTCGATTGCTTATTTT
>JADBJO010000459.1:180163-182663 GCA_016801955.1 Conus betulinus | reverse complement strand
ACTTCTCTTGTCCATTTTTCACGGTCCGTTGTTGAGTGTTTCTGTTCTGGAGACGGCTGATCGATAATGGCGGCAGCCAGGTCCCCCCCACACAAGCACCACTGCTGATGGACACCCACGTGCAGATCACACCGCCCTCTGGCAGCTCGGGGCACAACAAGTCCATCAACCGGCCCTCGTCTCCCCTCCAGGTTGTCTCCCTTTCTAGGTTTTTGAATTAAGCAATAAAGAAGTTGAGCGTAAAATCGTCACGACTTTTTATGTGAGTTTTCTGCTGTGTATTTGAATCGTATTCAGAGCGCAAATGACGTCATGCTTCAATGCAATTGTTTTACGCTTGAATGCAATAGGGAGTGAATATGATTCAGTGTGTTCGATGTGAAGCTGTAATTCACAATATAAAACATGTCTGCATGAACAATCCCCCTGTCCCTAACTTTTATCTTGGCGTGTGAGAAAAGAAAAATATTTGAATAAGGAAAGGAAATGCAGCGGAAAGTGTGCCCGCTCCCAAACAACGAGAAAGCACAGGAAGCTACAAAGCACAAGAAGCAAGGAGCAACAGACTATGAAAGGTACATAATCACATGGCTAAATTTAGACCCAAGAATTATTTCAGGCCCTGGAAAATGAACGCATGCGAACACACACACACACACACACACACACACACACACACACACACACACACACACACACACACACACACAAGGACGGAAAGGTCAGAAGAAACTTCTGTTTGGAGAAAGGGAAGATGAGACACACGGATACAAACATAAAAACAGCATTACCTTAACCACAGATCTCAGTGCATTGTTCACAACAAACCGTTGCATCTCACTTTATTCCCTAACGATATTTTACGCCTAAAAAAAACATTATGTACTCGGCAGCATTGAAAAGCCATTCTAATTCATTTCAAGAAACGAGATATTACCAGGTCACATAATGATGAAGATGACAGGATCCACAGCATCTTCCAAACCTAAGCTAAGCTAAGGTCAAATAGATGAGAAAGCGTTAGTCCCAAGTCATTAAAAAAAAAAACCAACCAAAGCTCCAAGAGAAAAGTTTTTCTGTTAACGGCACTGGGTAAAGAACCTTGCAGAATGGGAGACAAATCAGGTCAGTTAAACTCACTTGGTTTTTTTTTTTTTTTTTTTTTTTTTTTTTTTTTGTTCCAAGAAGGGCTTTCGGGGAACGTTTGACGCACGGGAGAGAACGGAGAAGGCGAAACGAAATGTTTGTTGCATTCAGTCCATTCAAACCTGGTCACAATTAGGCTGGAAGATGATCGTGTTTCACATTTGTTTACAGCTGTATATTTATTTTTTTATTTCGTTTGTTTTTTACACAGCAACGAATTCTTTTTCGTTTTTGTCTTCTTTCCTTCTTCCTCTTCGTCCTTTCTTCCTTTCTTTCTTTCCCTTCTTTTTCTCTGTCTGTCCGTTTTTTTTTTGTTTTGTTTTGTTGTTGTTGTTGTTTTTTTTTGTTTGTTTTTTTTTTTGTATCAGCAGACGTTATCAGAGTGAGTGTGCCAGTACACCACACATTAGAACATTAAGAAACCCAGACACATTGTATCAAAGCCAAAACACTGAAATCAGCAAAAGTTTGTCCATTTTGAGAGAGAACATACAGACTGTGCATGGTGTGTAAGAGACTGGTTGAAAAAAAAAAAAAAGAAAAAAAAAGAAAAAGAAAAAAAAAAAAAAGCTAGTCGTGGAAATTGATTTTTTTCCGCTTTTTTTTTTTTTCAGATGAAGAGGACAGTGTGAAGCACCAAAAAATGGAGAGGTGGGTTTGGGCCTTAGGAGAAAGAAAAAAAAGTCACCGCCTTAGGTGCTCCATTGATCCGACAACTGATGCCTCATAAAAGAAGAAAAAAAAAAAACTGCTTGTGAAACAGCAAAGTGAAAATCACACCTAGAAAGAATAAATGGCTTGGAACTGTCGAAAAGGACGATCTATTTTAATCTACATATAGATCTTTGGTCATTAATTTGCTTTTGTCTGTATTGTTGAAGAGTTCAGGAGAGAAAAAATAAGAACGTCTACAAAGATGTCTTCAGATAAACTAGAAAAGCGAGGTGTGGCGTACTGAGTCTTTCATGTATTGAAAATAACCCATGGTAACGAAAGATTTTCCCCAACAAAACGCTGTGAAACAAGATTATCAGTAACAACAACATGGCATTGCGATATATATATATATATATATATATATATATATATATATATATATATATATATATATATATATATATATATCCTTGACTACCTTACCTGCTGGCACTCAGGGAGGATGTCATGTGCTGACGAAGGCAAATAAAGCCGAAAATTTCATTTACAACCACGACAGCTTGTTGTCCTTGTGTCTTTTTTCTTTTTCTTTTGGATATATATATATATATATATATATATATATATATATATATATATATATGTGTGTGTGTGTGTGTGTGTGTGTGTGTGTGTGTGTGTGTGTGTGTGTGTGTTT
>JADBJO010000459.1:162663-165163 GCA_016801955.1 Conus betulinus | reverse complement strand
CACCTTGTTCTTACGACTATCTCTGACCATTTCTCTTCAGGAGTGGTCATAGCCATTGTAAATACACGATCGTTGTCAATGTTGTTATTCAGTTGTTTACTTATGTGTTTATTTATGTATTTATTTACGTGTGTATTTACATATCTATCTATTTCTTTACCTATTTCTTTCTTTCTTTTGAAATTTCCACTGTCACCTTCGATAGTCTACAGGCACAGCATTGTAACATATACTGACACAGATCATGGCTTGTCCTTAATCCATAATAGTTAAGGACGCGTACATGGTTGCCCTGGGTGTCTCTTCCCATCTATTTTGGAATTATGGATTTGTCGATCGTCCTTGCAGAATATTTCACTTGGTTCTGTCAACGCAAGTTTGGATAAAGTGTATCTCGAGATAGCTGCTCTCAGATAACTGCTCTATTGATTTTAGTCTCAACGAATGAAGAAAATAAAAAATCTTAAATGAGGCAGGGAATAGTATACAGTCAATGGCGATTAGGTAGGGTAACTCTTCCACCCATGATGAAATCCTTACGCGCCCATAACTTCGAATGAATGCTACTTACAACACAAAATCGCCTAGCAGATATGCGAACATTATGTGCTGCCTGTTGGCATTACTGCCAGGCGATTTGGTGCCGTACGTACTCGTCGTTTGGCGTTACGGGCGTGTAATTATTATTTCATTGCAGGAGGAAGAGTTATCTTACTTTGTTCATTAATTAGTCTCAGCAGTTTTGTTTGTTTGTTTTTAATCTGGAAAGTGGTTCAGAAAATGCGTTTCATGTTGGACGACAGTATATGTCTTTTCTTTGGGTGTTTGTGAATCCAGAAATCTTGCACAGGAAGACAGACAGGTCTGACGTAACAAGTTCGTTACCAAACATAGTGAGGATAGAAGCCCTAATGGTGTCCCTTTCTGTCAGCGTACTCTCTCTCTCTCTCTCTCTCTCTCTCTCTCTCTCTCTCTCTCTCTCTCTCTGCAAATATACACTAAATCTATCTAACATGTGTATAAAAATCACAAATCCATCAGCACACCTCTACTCCCTAACATACTCCACAACACACACACACACACACACACACGCACGCACACACACACACACACACACACACACACACACACACACACACACACACACACACACACACACGCACGCACGCACACACACACTCCGTCAACTTTCACCCACGAAACCTACCGCTGTCCCTCCCAACTCCCGACCCACTCCCCCCCCCCCCCCCCCCCGTCATCTCCCCTCCCTACACACTCAAACGCCGTCTACTGCAAACAACACAACCGACCACTGGGGTGGAGCGAAGCTTGACAGCTAGAAGGGGAAATGGACTGTTCTGACTGCTGCCACGGATATATATTTAATACCCCAGGTAAAATGCCCGACACGGACTAAAGAAGACATTAAGACTTTAACCATGAGAGGACCCCCTTGGTCAGCTGGGCTAGAAAGTACATGATTTGTTGTGGTCAAAAGTCAAAGGACGGTAGCTGACCACGTGCACAACAAAGACCAGTTCCTGTCACACTGCTATTTTACCCTAGAGAAGATAATAACGGTTATGTTACTACACTGTCAATTCAATGGAGCAAACAGATTCCACTGTTGTAGCTCGTCTCGCCACACACACACACACACACACACACACACACACACACACACACACACACACACACACACACACACACACACAAACACACGCGGGTCGCAAATGACTTTCAAAGTGTGTGCTGCAAGCATGTGCATGTGCATGTATGTGTGTGCTTACCCCAACATGCCGGTATACACGTGTGTGTTGTTCGCATAATTGATGTGCAATAAACGCCAAGACAAGGACAAAGAACAACCAAGGGGAGAAGAAGAGAGGGGTGGCTGTTGGTGTGGGGGCGATCCAAAACTAAACTGTCTCATCGAATAAATCCATATAACAAAAACATGAATGAATAAATAAATTAATGAATGAATACATGAACAAACAAATAAATAGATAGATGAACAAATAAAGGAAAATTAAATAAAAGAAAATAAATGGGGGTCATTTCGTACGGGGCACCGGTGAAGTGCGGCACCGGTTACACAACACTTTCACCGGCACAATTCGATCGACTGGCCAGTACAGCCACACACACACACACAGACACAGACACACACACACACCCCGAGTCTGCGACCATTCACTGACCAGTAGTGTGTGACCCCTTCACATTGCACGTTGAGCTGGCCTTCGCTTGGCGGTGTACACAGAGACATCATGTCTCTCAGGTACGTTACCATAGTGCGCGCGCGCGCGCGCGCGCGCGTGTGTGTGTGTGTGTATGTGTGTGTGTGTGTGTGTGTGTGTGTGTGTGTGTGTGTGTGTGACAGAGAGAGAGAGAGAGAGAGAGAGAGAGAGAGAGAGAGAGAGAGAGATGGTTTGGGATAAACAGAGAGAGAGAGAGGAGGGTTGTGGTTTAGGCGTGAACTGGTGTGGGTGGG
>JADBJO010000459.1:120163-130163 GCA_016801955.1 Conus betulinus | reverse complement strand
ATCAGAAGAATACTGCTCTGCGTAATTTTTGCGTCTGATATATGCAGCGCCTGAAGAAGACATTATTTAGCGAATTCGGTTGTTTCGTAGTGTGTGTTTCATAAGCCTTGGTTTGTTGCACTTTGTCTCGTGTAATCATTTGTGTACTTGGCGTGTGTGCAAAGTGATGATTAAGGATTGGTCCAACAGCTCTTCGCTTAAGTTCTTCGTTTTTCGTGCTTCCCTTTTAGTTTTTTAGAGTTTATCTTCCTCCCGTCATTTGCGACCCATTTCCCTGATCAAGGTGGCAATCCTCTCTCCTTGATTCCGTAGCAAAAAAAAAACAAAACAAAACAAAAACAAAAAACAAAAAAAAAAAAAAAAAAAAAAAAAACAAAAACAAACAAAAAAAAAAAAAACAGCATTGACTGAGGTGACGCTCAAAGAACACCAGGAAGAAGAGATCTTTCTTGCTTCACATATTTTCAAGTTAGTCTTGTGCATCTCGTGCGTTGAGATGTCGCAATTGTCGTGATAGTTGTTCTGTGGAAAATGACTGGTTACTCTCGTGTCGAGCGCTTTCCGCTTTGTAGTTCTCGTTTCCTATTTCCTGAATTCCCATCAACATTTCATCGCTTGCAGGTCACATTTTTAGTTGATTAAAGGCTGAGACGTTGTGCTGAAAATACGACAGCAAGAATTTTCCTTTTTTTTTTTTTTTTTTTTTTTTACTCGGATGTGGAGGTTTCCTGTTTGTATTATAACGTCGTTTCTTTTGGAAATATGAAAAAGAAAGCATGATTTTCGGCAGA
Source organism: Conus betulinus (assembly GCA_016801955.1). Taxonomy (NCBI): domain Eukaryota; kingdom Metazoa; phylum Mollusca; class Gastropoda; order Neogastropoda; family Conidae; genus Conus; species Conus betulinus. Next base: position 129,372 of record JADBJO010000459.1, on the reverse strand, counting down.
CAATTTGTTACTTTTAAGATAAACAGATTGAGATACAACTTCCTCTCGCGACCTTTTTTTTTTTTCCTAAGCTTTTTTTTTTCTTCTTCATATCATTAAATGTAAATAGTTAACAATAACAAAACTTTAAAGATATCAAATTACAGAATGTTCTGTAATTTTTTTTGTGTCTTGTTGGAAGATCACTGTATCCCTTGTACACAAAGAGCTGTACCCTTTCGCTGACCTGGTCTTGCATCTGTTTCCAGGAGTCTCCTTTTGAAACGACACCACCCACCGAGCAGACCCAAAATGTTTGTCACCCTAAAGCAGAGAGCGCAGTACGACAGCAGTCAGCCTCTCCGCGCCAGGGCCGTCAAGAGCAGCAGAGCCAGTACCAGCCGACAGCATCCCTACCGGTCAGAGCGAGCAAAGTCCCCTCCAGACCTCCCAGAGACCCGACTCCGGGCGGCACGGGGCTTCCGCCAAGGCGCGCTGCTGAAAACGGATCGGGTGGGCACGGCACGAACAAGGAAGTTCCACGCCGGCAGACTTCATGCCGGGAACATGGCGGGTTGCCAATACGTACAGCGTCGGCAAGGCAGGAAATGTCAGCAGGCGCCAACGCTAACATGGCCGCTGTGCAGAGCTCCGCGTGCATGGAGACCACGACTGAGATCAAAAGAGGCCGTCCCCCCGGCGAAGCGATCAGAATCATAATAAAACCCTTGAGAATCGCCCCAGATCGTCTGAATGCCGTCGCTACAGTCTCTGGTTCAAGATCGGTTAAAGGCAAAAGGAACAGCCGAAAACATGCGATCGTGCATCCCTCCTTCAAAATCTCGTAGGCTGACGTCAGCCGTGATGAGTCGTGCTACACAAAGTAGTTATTCAGGAAAAGACGAAAGTCTTGATAAAAATCAAAACAAGATTGGACATGCGGTGATAGATGAGATCGATTTTGATGAAAAAGCTAGCATTCAGAACATCTGCCAAGCATGCAAGCATCCTTGCGACGGAAATAACGCCTCAAGCCTAGGAGACGATAGTGGTCATGTAGTCCAAGCACCTCAAGCCCCAAACCCTGTCTCCGACAGAGACATGTCAGACAAGCTCCAAGAAACGTCCACCTGTCCGCAGGAAGCTGGATTTCTCTGGTCTGCCATCAAACAGAGCCTTGACCCAGTTAGCAGACAACAACCAAGAAACCATTGCTGGTCAGGACTCTCCGATGACGTCAAACGGGCGGTTACTTGACAGAGGCAACATAGGAACTAATCAGGAATTCCACGAAATCAGCCATGTGTCTGCCATAAACAAGTCAGCTGATATGCTAACCAGCGAGTTACATGCCGGAGGAAATCAAATGGAGTCAAAGAAACCAAAACCCTGCTTGACAAACAATTTGGAAGGGGGTGCTGAAGTTCCTGTAAAAATTCAAAACCGAACAAAGTTTTGCTGGGAAATGGCACTGACAAAGGAAACATGAACCTTGCTCTTCCAGGAGATCAGACAGCCTTTCGGATTACGAGAACTGCTGGAAGAAAACTGAAAAGAGAACAAGACTCAACCAAAAAACTCAACATACCAGGATCGCCTTACACTCAACAATTACTGGAAACCAACGTATCAGACTTGGCATAAGTCCGGAAAATCAGTATGCTTCAAGCTCTTTGGACGACATCAGTTTCTGGCAAAAACTACGGCTTGATAGCTGTGAACTTGTCTATGCACTAAGAAATCGACAGTTTGCATGGATTTGTTAAAAACAAATGGAATGAATATTGAAAGTCTGACAATTTGCTCTTTGCTCCAGACCACTGATGTGGACGTTAAACAGTTCCTTGGACTTGTGCCTCAGTTCTGCTGTAACATCAAGGAGCTGATCGTCGATTTTCCAGAACTGCCAGAAAAGGTCGTGGGGAAATAGTCTTGACAAATAAACTACAAACATTGAAAGTGCGAAGATGTTCGTCAAAAGCTTTAAAAGCCTCCTCTCGTGCCTCATGCCTTTAACTGACTTGAAAGAACTCGAAATTCATCTTGGAGACGAGATCGAGGTAGACATGGACAGGGAAAAGATCTGGGATGTAATCGTGACTCTGGGCCAGTTTTTGAGGAGGAATCGGTGCCTGAAGACTGTGAAATTCTTCTTCACTGTCAACACGGAGATGGTGCGAAGCATTCTTAACAACTGCCACGATCTGACACACTTGGAGCTTCACGTGGTAGACGGTGACATACACCTTCGTCCCAGAGCCTTCGAGGTCTGTCATCCCAAGTTGAACACCTTGGTGGTCCGGAGCAAGGTCCGCTTCATGACACACACCTGGCTACGGACCTTCATGGCCAGTTTTCCTTCCCTTCAGACCATGGAACTGACCGGACTTCGCCGATGAATCGTCTGTTAGTGTCACAACCGAACGACCACTAGGGCTTCACAAGACGTTTCGTACACAGGTGACTTCGCATCCGTGACCTGCAGGTATACTCATATCCACCCCTTCGGATCGTCAGAGATGTATAATCACGTCCATCAAATTGCACTTTTTTCTGTAAACCGAGTTGTCCAGAGAACGTTTGTGTTGGACAGAAAAATGTGCCACCAGATCAAACACCCGATCATGTTCCATTGTAGTCTGTCCCGATTTGGAGTGCTGTTGAAAGGTATTTATAGGTTCAGGCAAAGGGATGAAATGGTACATTTTAAAAAACTGCTGCTTAATAAGAATGAAAGCGTTGGGAAACGATCGAAACACCACGTACAAACCCCTTTATGCAGTTATTTTGCAGTCTTTGGGTTTCAAAAGACTGAAAGTTCCACCACCCTTCATGTGCTTTTTTTTTTTTTTTTTTTTTTTTTTTTTTTTTTAAATAAATTCATTTACACATTTTGTTATTGTTATTTTTCATTTTCCATCATCATCATTGTCATTATTATTGTTTTTTATCATTGCTATTGTTCTCGGTTATGAACGCTGATTACACAAACCATTTTGGGAATTGTTTTAAAGTTGACTTTTATCGGTAGAAAACACTCCGTTCCGTTTAAAGAGTTCTATACAATGCACATGGATGACAGGCATACACATCAAGGAGGAAGAAAATCAGCTGATTGTCGATTTTTGTAATCGAGATGCACAGCTCCGTGTTTTTCGTACATTGGAAAGACGACTGCAAACCAAGCATGAAGGGTTGAAATAGAGAGATACCACACACGCACAAACACGCGTTCTGGTGAAATGACACATAAACGCTCGTGAAAAACACGTAAGAAGGGGTACAAGGCCCCGCATTTTCACAGACGCACATGTCCAAGAGCTGTAAAGTGCGCATAGTATATGACATTATGTATCAAGCTTCGTTTCGTGCATTCACATCACCAAACACAATCTATGCATGCTTCGGGTCGACGTTTTTTCTTTGTTTTTTTTTTTTTTTTTTTATACCTCAGTTACATCCTACGGGTAGACGTACTAGTTCCTCAAGACACCACACACTCGCGCTCATATACCTGTTCACGCTTGTCCTTGTGCCTTTCTCCTATTCCCATGTACAAATTCATAAAAGCACGTCGCATGCATTCACCGAACCCAGTCATGCACACGCGCAAATGCACCAGCGCACCTGAGTGGTGTACATACACAAACGCAGATACGAATACACGCACAAAGCTTCCCGCGCCGCAACTCTGAAACAGCGACGAAGATTAACATGTGCTAACCCCAGAGCACGCACACGAAGCATATACCAGCGCATGTCATTCTGCAAACAAACAGCATGCCTCTCGAAATCCGAAAACGTCCGATCCGTACAACAAAACGAGTCAAACCGAAGCTCAAAACTTAAAAAAAAAAAAAAAAAAATCTTGTTAGATTGAAAAATGGAGTGTAATGATCGATTTCGAAAGCAGTTGCGACTTGCAAATTGAAGGGCGGTAATCGCCAGGTTTACTTGAACATAATTGTACTTTTTTGAATTGTCACCCGAGTCGTTTCATTTATGGTCTCCAATGGGTTAATGAGTATTGGGACTATACAGCCATCGTTTTGTTTTTAAAAAGAACACGATCTCTTTTGTGTTTATCCAGCGAGTTATTCTAATTACTGAGCTTTTGTTATTTTCTTTATTATTATTATATCATTATCAGTATCATTATGATTGTTGTTGTTATTACTACTATTATTATTTATTATTATTATTATATTGTGCATCAAGTATTTGCTTCACAGAGACCAACTGACCTGCATGGCAGGAGTTTTAAAACAAAAAGAACGAATCAAGGCGCATACCAAAATGTAAACGAGAAAACCAGTTATGAACGCGGTGTTTTATAAAGAAAGCAAAAGAAAAAGAGTGTGAAGAACTCAACGGAATAAAGCCGAGGAACCCTTTGCATCATTGTTGTTTCCCACCACCCCACCCCAACCCCACCCTCTCTCTCTCTCTCTCTCTCTCTCTCTCTCTCTCTCTCTCTCTCTCTCTCTCGTGTCTCGGATCGTTATTTCAACTTCTGATACCAATTTGCGCATGGCCTCCGCGGCTGGTGTGTTAGAAACATGCCTTAACTTTTTGTTTCCCTTTGGCTTCTTTCCGTTCTTGTTTACTTCTTTTTTGTCCATTGTTACTCGAGAGCAAATTCTCCCCCGTCTTTTTCCTCCTCTCTCTCTCTCTCTCTCTCTCTCTCTCTCTCTCTCTCTCTCTCTCTCTCTCTCTCTCTCTCTCTCTCTTTCTTGTGCGTGTGCGTGCGTGCGTGTGCGTGTGCCTGTGTGCGCATGTGTGTGTGTGTGTGTGTGTGTGTGTGAGAGAGAGAGAGAGAGAGAGAGAGAGAGAGAGAGAGAGAGAGAGAGAGCACATCCATCTATGTATGCACCTACATATGACAGTATGAGTTTCTATATTTCCACTCATCTAGCATTACTTTCTCCCTGCCCCCTCTTCTTCTTCTTCTTTCTTCTTCTTCTTCTTCTTCTTCTTCTTCTTCTCTCAAAAACAACCCTAACTGTATTCCACCATTTGGTCTTCGTATGCAGCCTCATGCGCAGACTGCAGATTTAGACCTAGGAGTTGTGTCTGATTTTTCCAAGTTTCCAGATAAGCCTCTGTGGACCTTTTCCACGTCAGAGATTCATTTTGACCTTGCAGATTTTCGCAAATAATCTACCAGGTCTCTTGCATACAAGGCATTGTATGCCGATCTCTCTTCGAAATTTCCATCCTGTCAGAAATTCCACTGACGGTTCCAAGTCTGAAGATGAAGTGGCCTGTGCAGCCTATTGCCCTGGTGCTCTTCTCAAATACTGTTGGAACATATTCCTTCAGATGCTTCTGTTTACTCTGCTGAACTTACAGCTCCGGTTCTGGCGCTGAGGATAATCTCACAATCTATGAAGAAGGACTTTCTGGTTCTGTTGGATTGCTGTCAGCCTCCATCATCCCGAACTTCTCCAACATTGTTCTGGCTTGTGTTCCCGGTCATGTTGGCATCGGAGGGAATGAAATGGCTGATCGCTTGGCCAAGAATGCCATAACAGGAAAATTGTCATACACACACACACACACACACACACACACACACACACACACACACACACACACACACACACACACACACATATATATATATATATATATACACCTTGCTCAGATCTGAAACCAAAAATTAATGATTATGTTAGAGCCTCTGGCAGGAGGATTGAAATACACAGACGGATAACAAACTCTTTCAGACCCGTCCAAACCTAAAGGAGTTTCTCATCTACGTCTGGTGATCGTAAAGAAGAAACAGTTCTATTCCGGCTGCACACCGCCATTCGTATTTTACCCATTCATACCTTTTAAAGAGTGAAGAAGCTGCATGGTGCATTCCATGTCATGTGCCACTCACAATGAAACATGTTTTTTAGAGTGTTGGGACTTGCAAGATGTGAGACACAAACATTTTACAGCAGATTCTATGAAAACCACGTTCAGAGACGTTCCGCCTGACGCAATCTTTGAGTTCTTGAAAGAGATTAATTCAAGAGATCAACATTTTTCATCGGATCTGAGATTTTACAGTGGAAAGTTTTTTTTGTTTTTTTTGTTTTTTTTTAACAAACTTTCGGCTGGGTTTTTAGATGTATTTTAAAGAATTGTGTGAATGAATGACTTAGTGAGTTGATTTTAACGTGGTGACTGCCCTGATATGGCCCTTTGCGGTCGGCTGGGCTATAAGCAATATTATCTTACCTTACCTCCTCCTCCTCCTTCCTCTCCTTCTTCTCTTTCTTCTTCTTCTTCCTCCTCTTCTTCTTGTCATTTTCATCTCTCTCTCTCTCTCTCTCTCTCTGTCTCCTCTGTCTCTCTCTCTCTCTCTCTCTCTCTCTCTCTCTCTCTCTCTCTCTCTCTCTCTCTCTCTGTCTCCCCTTACTGTCATGCCATACATAGCGGCTCTACCAGTCGGTTCACATCAGGTCCCTCACCAGAGGTGACACTGCCCTGTTGCAGAGCTGCTTCAATACTGATTTGTTGTTTGTCTTTTCAATGTTTATAACAGATGCACGCTGCCGGCATCTTGAACATCATTGGTAGGAAGAAACTCTAGAAGGAGCTTGACGGCAGAAGGTTTCAGAGGAGAAACACCTTTCAGACAGGCATTTTGACCCTGAACTCCTCACATTCTAATTTGTAAGGAGGCCGGGCCACATCCAGGTCATGACTCCTGGATGTCCTTCCTCTGTCGTTTTTTTTTTTTTCTGGTACTGTTGTGATTCGAACTGCATTGTCTGGATGGGTGGGCGTCTCAAGGAGTCGCCTTTTCTAGACGGGGTGTATCATCCCGCATCGCTATCGCACAGCTATTCTAAATCAACATTTTAAGCCTTAGAAAGTTTATATTTATTATTTGTTCCCCCGCGACCAGATCCAGCTGGAACTCTTAGGGTTCTGATTCATTCTGTTCCAGAAATCGAAAGATGGTCACGAGAGCATAGTGTGATGATGATCCCATTACTCCTATCCCTCCAACCCCCATGGGAGAGGACTTGTAAGGTCTACTTCTCAGTCTAGTAGATGTAAGCCTACACAATTCTGCATTCAAACAGCACACTGAGTGGACGACAATGTCTGGTATCAATCCTGTTCCTGGAGATCTCTGGATGGTTCTCCCATTCTGGGGACGGCTGCTGTGCACCCCCCGGTCATAGTCATCCACTCCATACAGTCCATACAGTGAACTTCCCCCCCTGATGTTTTTGTCACAGCTGCTCCCGACCATGACCTCTGGCCTCTTGCCGTGTAGAGCGTCGTTGTTGGAGCTCTTGGATGCTTAGAGTTTTCTCTGGCCGTGCTAACCGCATATGCGATCTCCTTAAGCACTGGATTGTGTATACCTTCCATGATTTAGCGCTACTTTGCATGACCTCAGGACGTAGCCATTGTTTGTTTTGCCCGGACAGAGTGGACATAAATGCCATCTGATATCTATCATTTCACCAGGATTAAATATTCGAGGGGCAGGATATCACATACAGATCCGAAGACGAAGCTGATCCTAAGCAATAACCTATTCATCGTTTTAAATCAGACTTGCAGCCTCAGAGTGCAACGGTCCCTTCACGGATGCCGACCAATCAGACATTGTGCCTATGGATAGAATGGCTGAGAAACCAGTAAGAAGAGACCGTACTTGGAAAAAGCTGTCCTGTTATAACTATCTTCCCAGTTACTTAATGCCCGTCTCTCTGGCATGTAAGGCAGCAGCAAAATCTTCCACGATTTCTCCCTTTGACTTGGAGGGGGGGGGGGGGGGGGGGGGGGACCATAAGCAGATTGCAAGGGGTTCAGTCACTCCGCCTGCTCTATTTGTTTATTTTTGTGCATTTTTTTGTCTCTTTTATTTATACTACTAATGCATAGTTGAAGCTATGTGATCGGACGAATCCTGAGGAGTTCCTTGTACTCTGTAGAAAGAGCTGTCCGACTTGGCCTGTTACTACACCTGTAGCTCTACACCTGGTTCCTCCTCTTGCTTTTTTCTTTCTCCACACCATTCGACAGATGATGCGAAGCGGACATGGAATAAGCCCACACGCTGTGCTGTACCTTGAGAGAAAAAAAAGTACTCCTGGAAGCTTCGTTGCACTGCGTGATGTTGTGTTTGACCAGCGGTTCAGCCTGTGAAGACGATCTCCCACCATGCAGCGTGCTGGATTTTTGACTCCGGTTAGAAGGAAGCAGGGGAGGTAAGTCTTCTTGCATTTCTTCATTAGACGGTTCTTCTTTCTTCCTTCCCCACTCCCCCACTCTCTATTTCATTTTCTCTTTTTTTCATACTTAGGCCCACTTACCACTCTTCTTTATTTTATTTTTCACATCATCATCATCATCATCATCATCATCTTCTTCTTCTTCTTCTTCTTCTTTCTTCTTCTTCTTCTTCTTCTTCTTCTTCTTCTTCTTCTTCTTCTTCTTCTTCTTCTTCTTCTTCTTCTACTTGTGTTTGGCGTTTGTTCCGAACGTTCTTTTTGGAATGAAAATCTTGTGTTTTATAACGAAGTCTTTTCAGTGTTTGATCATTCGTCGTGTGCGAGGCGTCACGTGTACATTTGGATAAACTGTGCAGCGTTGTTTGAGCTAGGTTGCATGATAATGTGCAGTGTAGTGTGGTTTAGCGTAGTGTAGTATTGCATTGTGCATTGTAGCGTAGTGTGGTGTATAGTATAGTATAGTATAGTATAGTATAGTATAGTATAGTATAGTATAGTATAGTATAGTATAGTATAGTATAGTAGCATAGTATAGTATATAGCACTAGTAGTACAGTACAGCACAGCACAGCAGCATAGCATAGCATAGCATAGCAGCACAGCATAGTATAGTATAGTATAGTATAGTATAGTATAGTAGTAGTATAGTATAGTATAGTATAGTATAGTATAGTGTACTGTATGTAGTGTACTTCGCGTAGTGTAGTGTAGGTAGTAGTGTAGGGTAGTGTAGTGTAGTAGTAGTGTAGTGTACTGTAGTGCAGTGCAGTGTAGTGTAGTGTAGTGTGTAGTGTAGTGTAGTGTAGTGTAGTGTAGTGTTGTGCAGAGTTCTGTAGAGTAGTGTAATGCAGGGTCGTGTACAGGCATGAAATGCAGCGGAATGGGTGGAGTGAAGTGCTGTGTGTATTCGTTACAACTAGTTTCTCATTGTGAATTTCGGGCCGTTTTCCCTGTGGACGACGACGTTTCCGCCTTTAAATT
>JADBJO010000459.1:100163-115163 GCA_016801955.1 Conus betulinus | reverse complement strand
TTTTAATTATTATTTGTTTATTTAATTTATTCATTTATCTATCTATCTATTTATCTATCCTATTTGTTTATTTTTATCTCTTTTTTTTTTTTTTACTTAGTTATTTGCTTTTTTTTTTTTAATCTATCTTGTTTTATTCATTTATTTTTGGTGCTGGCAGACAGACAGATGCACAACCAAATTACCACACAGACGCAGGTGAGAACGTTGCCTCTTTGGCCACGGTAGAACAGAAACGGCTGCCCGAGTCCCCAGGCGGGGGGGGGGGGGGGGGGGGGGGTAGGGGGATCACGGTGTGTTGGGCATCTGGTAAACGCTGCGATCTGTAAAAGCAGTTAACAGCATTTGTCTTTAAACATCTACTGCGGAATAATAAGATTTCAGCAGAAATTTGGCGACCTCAGTTAATCATCGTAACAGCCGGAGGTTTCTTTTTGAAAAAAAAAAAAAATTACTTACAAGTTACTGTCTCGTCTCGTGCAAAACGACTGGCTAAGTTAAGAGGTATTAGCCAATCGAAAAAGAGGACACAAGTTGTCTAGTTTTGACCGCTTGCAGATGGCAATGAAATTCACATTGTTTTTGTCTGATTTTGTCGTTCAGTCCTTTAAAGAAGTCAGGATTAGTGCCCATTGGTTTTGTCTGGGTAGAGGCGACCCCTGTGCGAGCCCCTTACCGGTAAGACAATGATTTAAAGAAAAAAAAAAAGTATTGTCTGATTCTGTTGGTGGAGGAGAATGTTCAGTCACCTTCGAAATAGGCCAAATAGCCAACAAGTCAGTAAGGAGGTCACATCGTCCCTGATACAAAGCTTTATCACAAGATTGAAAAAGGTCTTCGGTCTATTGATTCAAGAAACAAACAAAAAAAAAAATATAATGCCTTCGACCTATTTGAGTCAAGACAAGAAACAAAATGATGGGCTTGCACCCATTTGAGTCAAGAGACAAATAAATAATGAATAAATAAATGAATTTAAAAAAAAAAAAAACACCTTAAGCGGGTATTAAGTAATCACACAACGTCACAGGGCCATCTCCATCATAACATTGCAAAAGAGTAAAAAAGATCTAGTTATGAATTGACATTTGGAATAAAGTTGTCTACAAACAATACAAAGTAAACACACACACACACACACACACACACACACACACACACACACACGCCCGATAACTTGCAAGATTCCGTGTGTGTTATTGTCATCATTATTATTGTAACTGCCATGGTCCCCTTCCCAACGGCTTCGGGTTGATTCAACAACCATTTTGCGCCGAAAAGGTGGCTGTTCAGTCTTTATTTTCATTGTCCTAAATGTTGGTGTGTTTTTTTTGCGGAAAAAGACCCAATAGGTCGAAATGCATCGTGTTTTTGTCCCGTAATCTGTTTGTATTTCTTGCGGAAATAATATCTTTTCTTAAAAAAAAAAAAAAAACATTCCTTATCGTTATTGTTCTCTTTTTCCCTCTTCTTGTCTCCTTTTTTCTCTTTCTTCTTTTTCTTTTCTCTTTCTTTCTCCCATCGCGTGTTTGCTACGACGACCACGGTCATTTGGGTGTTTATGACTTCTACTCCATCCCCCATCCAATTAATCTCCCCCCCCCCCCCCCCCCCCCTTCATATCCTCTATCGGCATAATTCCACATTTCCTAGACATCCATTTTCCGTTTTTTGGTGGATCAGCTGATTCCTGTGCGCGCATTGCATTGTCTTTGTTTTTTTTTTTTTTTTTATTCTCCTTCCACACTTTATTTTTTACCCTTTCAGAATCTCCACATCATTCACATTTTTGAACACGTAACATACCGTTTCAAGCACTCAATACTATAATTGCTTCATAAGGCGCAATCCTAAATTGGTATCTTGAATACGAGCACTGTCTTACTTTTTTGTAATTCATTCAGTTTTACAGTACGACTTTTGACGACGTGACAAAAAAAAAAAAAAAAAAAAAGTGAAAAAAAAAATCGAGAGTCAAGAAGCATCAAGGCACTGCAGCAGATTTAAGAACTTGACAGAAAGAATTCTCCTATGGAACTTGTAATAACACAGCTGGCACCATTCCATTCCATGCTGGATTCGTACAATTTTTGTGACACTCTAAAACCGATTTCTGAGATTCCTTACTCGACAGGACTTAACACACTGTGCTTCGGCTGGGGTGGGGGTGGGGGTGGGGGGGTCGGGCAGATATACTTTTCAAAGTTTGCTAAGGGTGCTGAAAAAGAAACCCAACTAACCCATTGATATCAGGAACTCTTACAGAAGATGTATACAGGAAAGCTAATTTGCACAGCATATTTCAATTCAAATCATATGCTGCTGAGACTAAAAAAAAAAAAAAATGTATACAGCAAGCCTCTTCAAAATAAACTTCGTGCGTGTGTTCGTTCTCTCTGTCTTTGATAGTTGTTATTGTTGTTGTTGTTTTTAATCATATTTACACCTCTTTTTGTGAAGCTGCTACCGTTACCAAACATACTCGCACCTCATTTTCTAAAACTACTATCGGTATGAAAACATATTCACACCTCTTTTTTTAAGCTGTTGTCATTATCATACATAATCGCATCTCATTTTGATGCTACTACAATATATCAAATATGTTCACCTCTTTTGTAAGGCAATCATATGTTCACACATAAAAAAAATCATGCTGCTCTTTGTCAAACATATTCACACCTCTTTTCGTAAACTTTCTATCACAATCAAACATATTCACACTTCTTTTTGTGACCTTCTATCATAATCAAAAATATTCACACTTCTTTTTGTGAACCTTCTATCACAATCAAACATATTCACACCTCTTTTTGTGAACCTTCTATCATAATCAAACACATTCACATTTCTTTTTGTGAACCTTCTATCATAATCAAACATATTCACACTTCTTTTTGTGAACCTTCTATCATAATCAAACATATTCACACTTCTTTTTGTGAACCTTCTATCATAATCAAACATATTCACACTTCTTTTTGTGAATCTTCTATCACAATCAAACATATTCACACCTCTTTTTGTGAACCTTCTATCATAATCAAACATATTCACACCTTTTTTTCTTTTTTAAATTTTTTTTTAAATAAACCTGCTATCAGTATCAAACGCATTCACAACTCTTTTTGATGCTGGTACCGTTTCCAAACCTATTACCACCTCTTTTTGTACATCTTCTCTCAGTATCAAAACGTGTTCACACCTCTTTCTTTAAGCTACTGTCATTATCAAACAGAGTCACACCTCTGTTTTGAAAAGCTGCTATCATTATCAAACATAATCACACCTCTTTTTTTTGCTGAAGCTGTTATCACTGTGAAGGTTGACGAGGGGGTGGGGGGGGGGGCTGCAAATCATCCTTATGCAATACGTTTCTCCAGCACAAAGTCCCTGTACGGTCTACTTACGCTAACGATCCTGTTATCTCAGCTATCTTTAAGGGGACTACACACACACACACACACACACACACACACACGCACGCACGCACACGCACGCACGCACGCACGCACGCACGCACGCACTCACGCACTCACACTCTCTTCTCTCTCTCTCTCTCTCTCTCACTCTCATACACACACACACACACACACACACACACACACACACACACACACACACACACTGACAAATCTCATGATAGTTGAACAAAAGGTAGGCGCCACCACGACCCTTCCTTTCCCTCCGCGCCAAGAATCCCCCCCCCCCCCCCCCCCCCCCCCTTCCTTGCTGAAACGCCATGATAAAAACGAAAAGACGGCAATACTTTCTCGCTCCTGAGTCTCCATCGTATCCATTCTGCCTGTTACGACCTACTGGTTTTGAGATGGAGTGACTGATGATGGTTTAAGCACGCGAGGATGTGGTGTGACAACACAGTGGATAAGGAAACAGCATATACTCTTTACATACATTGAACAAAAAAATGGTGTATCATCAGGCCACAACGAAACTAAAAGTGCACCGAGGAGGATGGACACTGAGTCGATGAACAAAGAACACTTCAACATCACAACACGTCTTTTCACAACCGCACGTGTTCTTTCTTTTTCCTCTCCGGAGATCTGGAGAAATCTCGAAGATGTCTGGGTTTTTAGGAGCCAAGGGATATGAGGAACACAGCTGAGTCACCAATTCGGAGTTCGTTTTGTGTCAGAAAAGTCTGGCACCGAAGAGAGAAGGGGGATTTCCGCACGGCCGCGTCTTTCTTCCTGGTTCCAGCGTGGCAGTGGTCTTAGTGTCTTGGAGATGTGCAGTTTTACGTGGCTGCAAGGTCTTCGATCAGACTCCGCTTCTTGACGAACTCCTGAGCCTCTGTGTCCCAGGTTCTGCCACGGAGGATGCTGAGAGCTCCGTCATCTGCAGGAAGACACACACAATACATACACACCAATACAATACAACACACACACACACACACACACACAACACACACACACACACACACACACACACACACACACACACACACGCACACACACACACACACACACACACACACACACACACACACACACACACACACACACGCACGCACGCACGCACGCACGCGCACGCGCACACACACACACACACACACACACACACCACACACACACACACACACACACACACACACACACACACCACACACACACACACAAACATACGCGCGCACGCGCGCGCGGAGTACGCAGACACAGACACACAGAGAGAGATACAGAGAGTACGCGAGCGAGCGAGAGAGAGAGAGAGAGAGAGAGAGAGAGAGAGAGAGAGAGAGAGAGAGAGAGAGAGAATTAACAAGAAAACTTCTCGAACAATGCACGAAGAAATCTTTAAACAATATATTGTACGCCAATGTATTACGAAGTCCTAATACCATAACGGTACCATTCTCTTTGTGTGGGCTGGTCGCTAGCAGGCCAATATGCCTGCAAGCAGCAACCAGCCTGTACAGAGATAACAGCACTAGGTCCTACTGGGCACTGCCCAGGTCCTTGCGGAACCATATCACGTCAACGGAAGCATTACCAATGTCAACAATCGATGCAGGGTCTTTGTTGGTCTTGGTCTTGATCTTGTTATTTTTGCACCAGATGTCCCATTTTCAGTGCCCCCCTTGATGTGATTAGTGAGTATCCAAATTTACCATGCACAACTTCATGCCTTCACCATCAACACTTGCAGATATGGCTATGAACATGTACCAAGTCTCCAGGAGGCAACCCACCGGCGGCGACACAGCACCGCTGCTTCACAGTCATTTCATTGTGGATCAGTGGTACCTTCTCTGGTTTAAACTTCACAAGACCGCGCCTGTGTAGGCAATATGATGACTTAATCGTGGATCAGAACTAGGTGATGCCCCACCCCTGTACCCACCTCACGCCCCTCACACCCTCAACACCCCTCTTCTCCACTACCCAGGAATCTCTATTCATTCCACCCCTCGGCCTCAGACTCACCTACGATGATGGGATGGATGAGGGGCAGAGAGATGACGTTGAGGGCGTCGAAGCTGGACACCTCCTCCCCGTTGATGCCCGGGACTTCCCCGAGAGGCAGGAAACCTTCGCCCTCGAAGTCGTTCTGGAAGACCAGGTCGTGGTCCATCACCGTGAAGACCACCACGGCCCCTCGCCGTCGGCACTGACTGGGTAGCACCTGACTGAGAACCCGGGAGAAAGGGGGGGGGGGGGGGGGGGGGGGGGGGGGGGGGGGGGGGGGGGGGGGGGGGGGGGGGGGGGGGTGGGGATTAATGATTAATGGAAGGTTTGACTGAGGTGAAAAAAAGAGGCATAACCCGGGTGGAAAGGGGGAGGGGAGGTAACTAATGGAAGGTTTGATTGAGGTGGAAAAAAAAATTGGGCATAAACAGTAATTTACAGACAAAAGACCAAGAAATACTTTTGTCATCATATTTTTTTCTTCATTCATCGTGTGTTTAATGAACTCTTGTGGCATAATGACAAATTTAGATGGAATAAAAAAAAAAATAAAAAAAAAAAAAAAAAAAAAAAAAAACCGTAACCTGCGTCATAGAGAGCAAACACACAGTCAAACAGGATTCCAAACACTGCAGTACAGGGAAGTCTTGAGTGAGACCGGGAACAGTAAACAGAAAATAACGTAGATTCACCCTACTTCTTTGGTAATTACTTATCAATAAAGTATGCCTCCACTTCAAACTGGAACCTTCGCATACAAACACACAAAAAGACCAACATTAGTAACGTCATTCAGCTTATGTGATTTAAACTTGGCCGACGACAAAGGCCATACGTATCAACTTAAATTGTTCGAAGTTGGTTTGAAAACGAGATGACTGAGGGCGGAAAATTTAGCAAATTTTTTTAAAAGGAACGGTATTAGTTCCAACAGACGATACAGACAGCAGACGATGCAGACAAACAGTAATCTGTTTGTCTGTATCTGTTCTGTTACCTGTTTGTCTGTATTGTCTGGTGGGACTGAAACCGTTTCTGATTAAAATTCAATTTGTTCAAAGTTTGACAGGAGAAAGAGCAAGCAAAAAAAAAAAAAAAAAAAAAAAAAAAAAAAAAAAAAAAAAAAAAAAAAAAAAAAAAAAAAAAAAAAAAAAAAAGGAAAGGAAAACGAAGACAAAATCACAAAACCATGCTGCGGCGGCGAAAAAAAAAACAATGATCAACAAGTGTGAACCTCTAAAACCAAAAAAAAGAAGAAAAAAAATAGAAAAAGCAAAATTTAAAAACCATGCTTGCTCCTGTCCCTCCCTCTAAGTCTCTCTCTTATTAAACAACACAATGATCACAACTATGTGTGAACCTCACACAAACACCACACCACACACACACACAAGAACGAAAACACACATAGGGACAAACACGAACATTTAAACACACTCTTCACACACACACCCCCCACACCACACACACACCCACACACTCTCTCTCACACACACACACACACACACACACACACACACACACACACACACACACACACCCACACACAAACTAAATGAATACAGACGTGCATGCGTCTTAGCAAACAAAAAATGGCCAAGTAACCAACTAGCCAGTCAGCCAGCCTATCGGCCAGTCTGTTATTCGCATACTAGTCAACAGGTTGAGCCAGCTGGCTGAATTACATACAGACAGGTGCACGCGCATGCTTTCACTCAGCGACATACACAACCCCCCCGATCTCATTTATCAAGGGAGCGAACCTGCCGGCGCTCTCGCTAACATTTCATACCATCAGTGCTCTCCCTTTGTTTATCTGCTGACCACGGTTTGTTAAAAGAAAAAGAAAAAGAAAAAAAAAAAAAAGAAGAAGAAAAAAAAAAAAAAAAAAAAAAAAAAGAAAAAAGAAAAAGAAAAGAAGAAGAAGAAGAAAAAAAAAAGTGCTTAAAAAAATTAAACAGAACAGAACAAAACAACATAACCAATAATATCAGAACCGGTTGAAGTTAACAGTTTAGCCCACTTTATTTCTACTTCGGCCAGGATATAGAAAAAGACACACCCAGAGGAATAGAGTCCTTCCTCATGGAGTTACCGTCACGTTGCGCCTTAACGTATTTCCACTTTATATACATGCTAAATGCATTTGTAATGTTGCTTTCAATTGTACAACTATTTCAGATGGAAGAGAAATTAGCAAATGTGCAAAACAACTCATTTTCTGGCTGGGGACACTGCAAAGTCTAGGTTTAAATACCAACAGCTGAGACTTACAACTCAACATGTGCAAACGACTCATGTCTTGGTTTGAAGTTCACACTATGCCCTGTGAAGTCTAGGTTTGAAGAGCAACAGCTCTGACTTACAACTCGAAGGCCTCATCAAAGGTGGGGTTCAGGGTTTTCTTGATGATCTTGGTGCTGGCCTCCGACTGGTTGGGGGACACGTGTTCTGGACACAGCGTCACCACCACGTAGGGGTCGCTCAGACCTGGTCAAGAGGTCAACAAACAGCATTTATCAACTCTTACCGTATGCATTCGTTTGTTTGTGTTTGTTTGAGTAAATTTATTTGCTCAGCCGGGTTAAAAAGATAATTAAGCATATTTTTGTTTATCAATGAAAACGAGGACGATGAATATGACACTGTGCAGTCCCATGCTAACACAAAGCTATTTCAGGATCGTAAAATACGCATCCTTTAACAATAACATATCCCAGCATCAACCAGCCCCGATAGACACAAACACCTGCTGTGTTGACCAGGAAATTTTAAGTAACATTCAAAGACGCATCCATTATGTGGACGAAACTCAATCGACTTTGTTTTTTTGTATCGTTGCCATCTGAACCTATAGTACCAGGTACTTCCAATAACCGACCTGGGCCAAAAAAATCCCACCAGCACATGCCTCTCGTTGTGAATCGAACCCTCAGTCTCTCAGACCGCAGGACCACGACGCTAACCATTGCACCACGACTGGTGGCTAGTTATTCATTTACCATGGCTGTATGATACGTGAGATGCATGCCATGTGTCAACGACTGACAGCGCTTAAATATGCTACGTCACCTTTCGCGTCCAACCTTCACTACTGGCCCAAGAGAATTTCATTCCAGAACCGCAGAATGAGCTGGAGCCGAGTGTCTTAGTCTTTCCTGCTACTTACAAGACCTCTGCTCTCTGACATAGAAGAAAACTTGGGAGTCCAGTGTAGAAAACCTGAGGGATCATTGAAGCCCATCCTACAGCATTCTGATCACTGGCCAGAAATCTCTGGCCGGACGTTGTGTATAGTGTCTGCCTGGCACCCGGTGTCGACAAGAGAGCAGATGATCGATTTGGCAGGAACTGTGGTGGTGGTGGTGGTGGAGGCGTGAGGCTGGGCCTGAATCCTTGTGCCCGCCTTCACGGGAGAGAAGCGTGAATCTTATTGAACAGCAATTGCATGCCCCTACATGCGAACATCTCTGAGGTGCCTTAACTTTGAGTTGCGATCACATTGCGTCTTGGCCATTAATTGACATCGACTTATATGGCGTAACTTTTTAAAGCAGATTTATTTATCTATTTACTTTGTGGTGTTGTTGTTGTTGTTTTTCTTTCTTTCTTTTTTTCTTCTTTTTATTTCGTTCATTCATTCATTAATCCATTCACTTACAAGAATTTTTGCTCAATCGATTGATATATAAATTAGTTAATTTAATTAGTTCATTCATTCATTCATTCATTATCCGTTTCTAGCTATCCACAGATCTGTGGTTCCAGAACTAAAATGTCAACCGGAGTATCCGATTTTCATTAATTGAATTTCATCACTTTTGTTACTCTTGATGTGTTTTGTGTTGCGCGCGCGCGCGCGCGCGCGCGTATGTGTGTGTGTGTGTGTGTGTGTGTGTGTGTGTGTGTGTGTGTGTGTGTGTGTGTGTGTGTGCGTGTGTGTGTGTGCGTGAGCGTGCGCGCGCGTTTCACGTGAGTGTCTTCATTTTGCAGCAGGCCACAGAAAATCATACAAGAGAAGCAATTGTATTATTACTAATTGTTGAAAGGGGCGAATAATTACCTCCCCTACAAAACCATTACCGACAGAGTTTGGTTTATGTTTGTTCCCTACTTTTTCCCTCTTACTCGGTTTGTCTTTGCTTGTTAGGTTTTTGTTTGTTTGTTTCTTTCTTTTCAATCACCAACACAAGAATATGCAAGAAAAAATGCTGGTAATGTAAAACTGCATTTTTTTCTTTTGAACTTGTGTTGCTGCAATCTCCCTCTCTCTCTCTCTCTCTCTCTCTCTCTCTCTCTCTCTCTCTCTCTCTCTCCTCTCTCTCTCTCTCTCTCTCTCTCTCTCTCCTCTGTGTCTGTCTCTCTCTCTGTGTGTGTGTGTGTGTGTGTGTGTGTGTGTGTGTGTGTGTGTGTGTGTGTGTGTGTGTGTGTGTGTGTGTGTGTGTGTGAGAGTGTGTGTGAGAGAGAGAGAGAGAGAGAGAGAGAGAGAGAGAGAGAGAGAGAGAGAGAGAGAGACTCACCGTTCGCATCCAGAGGAATAAGATCCTTAGCACTGAGAACTGAAAACAGAACGAAAAAGAAAAAAAAAAAAATGATGTTGACGCAATCATGCTTCTGGCGTATTGACCAGCTAATTTCTGAGGATATTATTGACCTGTCTCGTACTGGAATTCAAAAGTTTGTATCAAAGTAAACCAATGCATTCATTCTACTTAAACTACAACTTTTATTCTATGTTGCTGGAACTTCCTTTGCCATAAAAGTTTCTGGTGTGTGAATACATACGGAATATGAGAAGTTGCATAGACCTTAACTGAAAATTCCTACAAAAACAAACAGGCAAACAAGAAAACAAATCCACACAACTAACGAATCAACCAGATAAACAAGAAACACCGCCCCGAATAAAAGAACCTTAAATAATGTCTGGTCTCTGATTGATTTTTTTTTTTTTTTTTTTTTTCATTCCCACAGAACATGTAATTATCAATGTAATTTTTTCCCCCACTTTCTTAATATACTGTCGGTAACTAAGATGGTAAAGCACAATAAAACGTGAAATCACTTTGATCTTTTTTTTTTTTTTTTCATTTCTGTGTTTTACTGTTTTATCACAGACTGCAAGAAAGTTAAGTTTCTGCCACCGCTTTACGAAAGAGTTTTTTTTTTTTACATTATATCCAATGAATGGTTTCAGGAATAAATAATAACAAATTATCTTGCCTTTACCCACACCTTTTAGAACCGAGTGTAGTTTTGCCAGTTCTGAACTTGTCATCATAAAGCAGTGATTCCGATCGTAACGCTTCTACCTCTTTTAAAGACACCGTTGCTCTCATCAAAGTGGGGTTTCCAGTAGATTTTGTGCTAGTAAAAACTTGCTGGGATGCCTGTTGTGTTTCCCGACGCACACTACGCGTATGTTGCGCGCGAGATGTCGATCTGTCATCCACTGATAGTGTATGACATCGACTTCATTATCTCACCAAATGACTCGAAATCAGAGATGTCAGAAACAACGTGGATTGGTAGGTGCATGCACAGTATGTCGCTTCGAAAGAATTCCTGGACAAAAATCTGTATGCTGTGTATGTGTGTGTGTGTGTGTGTGTGTGTGTGTGTGTGTGTGTGTGTGTGTGTGTGTGTGTGTGTGGAGAAAAGAGAGAGAGAGAGAGAGAGAGAGAGAGAGAGAGAGAGAGAGAGAGAGAGAGAGAGAGAACGAGTGGAGTAAGCATAACTGTTTTTTTACATCCAGCCCTCCGGGGCCAAAAGAAAAGAAAAGAAAGAAAAAAATACAAATCTGAAATATAATAATACCAAATGCAACAAACCTAATGTACAAAAGTGAACACAGACAGACAGAAGGGGGGGGGGAATGGTGGGGGGTGGGGGGGGGGGGGGGGCTGTGGGGGAGGAGAGAGAGAGAGAGAGAGAGAGAGAGAGAGAGAGAGAGAGAGAGAGAGAGAGAGAGAGAGAGAGAGAGAAGAAAAGAAATAGAGAGACAGAGTGAGGGAGAAAGGAAGCGGTAGGGAGAAACAAGGCATGGCATTTAACATTAACATAAAAGGTACACAAAAAGAGAGAGAGAGAGAGAGAGAGAGAGAGAGAGAGAGAGAGAGAGAGAGAGAGAGAGAGAGAGAGAGAGAGAGAGAACGAGAGAGAGAGTAAAAAACATTAAAACATCATTAAATTCAGGTCTTAACTGAAAGAAACAACATTTATAACTTTTCCATTAAATATCTGTGGTATGCTTTTTTGAACGATAATAAACTATATTTTGTTTTTTATGTATTCTGGGATTTCATTCCATAATTTTCCTCCTGAATAGATAAAGGATGTCATAAAGAGATCAGTTCTTGGTCGAGGGATAAAAATTGTACTTTTGTTGCGAAACTCTCGTATGGGAAATTTTCTCTCGGAGAGATAGAATGGTGCAAGGTTATTCATAATCTTAAACATAAAGACAGCTTTGTTGAAGATACATTTAAATTCAAAAGGCAAGATGTTTAGTTCTTTATAATCACTTATTTTCAGAGAGGAAGATTTAAGAAGTATAAGTTTGAGAGAGCGTCTGTAGAGACTTTCAAGATGCCTTAAGGAGGCTTTACTAGCTAAATCCCAACAGGGTTGAAGCATAATCCACATCACTTTGAATATAAGCATGAAAAAAAATAATTTCCGAGTATGTTGATCCAAGAAATTTTTTATTCTATTCAGCTGAAAGACTTTTTTCGATATTCTTTTTGATAAAGTCGAAAGGTGATTCGACCAGGATAAATTATTGTCAATAATAAGACCAAGTAGTTTGTGAGAACTTACTTCATCTAATACGCTATCATATATTTTTAATTCCTTTAGATTATCTTTAATATTTTGTCGCTTTTGCCTTGTTTGATATTAACATGAATTTAGATTTTTGAGGATGAAGTGCATATGATTAAGTTCTGTCCATTTTATGAGCCTGTCAACGTCATTTTGTAAGTCAGCGCACACTACATCATCTGCATTTTTCCCTTTATTGTGTAAGGTTGTGTCATCAGCGAAAAGCTCACAAGAAGAGGAAATGTAAAGAGGGAGATCGTTTATGTAAATTGTAAATAATATTGGTCCTAAGACTGAACCCTGAGGCACACCGAAATTGACTGGCATGAAAGTGGATGATATCATATCTTGAACAACTACCTGTCTTCTGTTTGATAGAAAAGACGAGAGAAGATTGACAGACTTTGGAGTTAAACCATAAAAAGTAAGTTTTTTTTAAGAGGAGATCATGGTTAATAACATCGAAGGCTTTAGCAAAGTCCACAAATATCGTACCTGTGAGAAGATCATTATTGATATTTAAATGCCACTGTTCTACTAGATTGGTAAGAACCGTCTGGCATGAATGATTTTCTCTAAAACCGCATTGATTTGAATGAAATAATTTATGTGTAACGAAGTGCCTTTGAAGGTTTTGCTTAAGGTGCTTTTCTAAAGGTTTAGACAAATTAGACAGAATGGAAATCGGTCTGTAGTTCGAAGGATCCTGTGGGTCACCAGATTTAAAAAATGGCAAAACTTTAGCTTCTTTAAAATATTGTGGATAATAGCATTTCTGAATACAAAGGTTATAAATATAAGTAAGGCTATCAGAGATGATAGGTGCGGAAATTTTCAAAATTTTGCTATCTATATTATCTAATCCTCGGCTCTTAGATTCCTTCAATGAATTAAGTTCTCTACATACCTCGTGTACACTGATAAACTGAAAGTCAAGTCTGGAACCTATTCGTCTAGTATCACAAAATTCTCTTAGTAACAACAGTTCATTACGTTTAGTACAATCACTTTTAATAATCTTTTCGACTATTGTAGAAAAGTGTTTATTGAGATTATCTGCAGATAGAATTAAAGATGACGGAGCTGCTTGTTTTGACGATTTACCAGATAATAGATTCATGGCTTTCCAGATCGATTTTGAATCTTTTTTCGATGAAATAAGGTCGCTAAAATTTTTTTTTACGAGCAGACATTTTCATAGCTGTAACTTTGTTAGGCTGTTTCTTAAACTTTGCATCTTTTCCTGTTGACTGTAACAAGTTTTCACGAATTTTAATAGCAACATTAATTTCATCATTTAACCACGGCGGTTTTCCATCGGGTTTTTGACACGTTTGATCTTAGTTGGGACATGTTTGTCGTAAATAGGGACAAAATATGTTTATACCAAGCTTCGAGAACTTTGTCTGGATCAGTCTCCTGAAAAAAACACTGGAAAAGTCTGCTATACATAAATCATGAAGAAAATCGTCAGAATTAAAGGATTTATAACTACGGACAGAAATGCATTTGTGGCTACATCTAGGAATTTTTACGCCTTTTTTGGACCAAGTTAAGCATACAGGAAAATGATCACTGAGACCATAGACTGGTACGGAAGTTTCTGTAATATTTGTTTGGATTGTTTACATATATATGATCAATGAGTGTTTCAGACTGTAGCGTTATTCTTGTTGGCGTGTCTATCAGTTGTGTTAAGTTATATGATTCAAAAATTCGTTTCCATTTATCATGAGGTTTAAGTAAATCAATGTTAAAGTCACCAAGCAATACAACATCTGTTGAATAAACTGAGACATCTTCCATCATTGCTTCGAATCTATCATACCATTCCACACGTTCATCAGGGTTCTATATAAAAAAAAGCACTAATATCGGTTTAGTCCCTTTTAAACGAAACTCTATCCAGATGCATTCAATATTATGTTTATCAAAATGATGGATCAGTTTATAGTTCATTGAGTGATGTACATATCCCAGAAGACCTGTTTCTAGTTTAGATGTAGGGTCTCTCCTAATGAAATTGTAACCTGGAATCATTACTAAATCGTCTGAGACTAAATTTGATAACCGAGATTCAGAAAAAAACAAAAAAACAATGAAAACAATTGTTAGCATTAGATAAAATGGAAGGTAAATCACATAATTTGTTTAACACATGACATGCATTTAGATAGACAATTTTGAATCCTGAGTTGGTTAACCATTCATTATTACTCTCGGTATTGGGATTATTTGCCATTATTTTAGAAAGAAAACAAAAAACACCTTATCTTCAATATGTATACAATGTAAAGCAAAATCAATTTGCAGAATACCAGGCAATTAGAAAAGTAAATATTACAGAGAGAGAGAGAGAGAGAGAGAGAATGAATTTGGGACGAGACAATAAAACTCGCGTCTCTTGAACAATGGAACGAATGAAACTACTACTGCTGCTGCTGCTGCCGGTGACACAACTGCCATACCTGGTGCTACTGCTACTGCTACTTTTACTGTTAGTAATGCTGCTGCTGCTGCTACTGCTACAGTCGCTAATACTGCTGCTGCTGCTACTGCTGCCACTTCTGCTTCCACCCACCACCATCACAACTGCTACTACCACCATCACAACTACTACTACCACCATCACCACTGCTACCACCACCATCACCACCACCACCACCACCACCATCACCACCACTACCACCACCATCACCACTGCTACCACCACCATCACCACCACTACCACCACCATCACCACTGC
>JADBJO010000459.1:92663-97663 GCA_016801955.1 Conus betulinus | reverse complement strand
TGCATTGAGCGAGAAAGCCATAGTATTCTTCACTGTTTGAATGATAAAATATCAACATAAGTGACAATATACCTGATGAATGTATAAAACGGACATGCCATTTCCTTTTCTGCGAACGATGCTCGATGGTCTGGTTTCATTTTCGTGGAACATAGATTAAATTATAATAATTTCTAATGCTCTGAAGAAACACCTTTCATTCTGAAAACCCGGAACCCCAAAGATATGACAATAAGTTAAATCGTATGTCACGGATGAAAAAAAATACATGGCTATGTCACAAAAAATGACATAGCAGTCTATGTCACAAAAATGACATGGCTGTTTATATGTCACAAAAAATACATGGGTCCCTATAAGTATCACCAAATGTACATGACTGTCTATGTGACAAAAAAATGGCTGTTTATCTCACTGAAATTACATGGCTATCTATGTCACAAAAATATAATATGTCTGTCTATATCACAAAAATGACAAGGATCTCTATGTCATGAGTAATTTCATATCACCGTAAGTATTCTAGATTAACATATACTACTACTGGAGACTGACCAAATTTACCTATACCATAGCTACTGAGGCTGATTTATTTAGTTTCAAAATCATTCTTTAGCAACGGAGTTAGAGTTTGCTTGCCAGATTCGTCATGTAAGGACACCGTAATTAAGAAACCAGGCAGTAAAATAGGCATCACCATTCTATTATTATTATTATTATAAATACTTAATAGCGCCTATTCTCGGCTAGAGACCAAGCTCTAAGCGCTTTACAATCCACACTCGTTTACACAACGGGCTGCCTACCTGGGTAGTGCCGACTGAAGAGCTACCAGCTGGCGCTTCATTCAGTCGTTTCCCGTGTCATCCAGTCCATATCATTCAATATCGTTCACTCAGTTTCCTTACTTCCTCCATTCTTTCAATCTCTCACGCAGGGTGCATGCTATGTGTAACATGTCATCCATACCAACGGCCAAACTGGCCTTCTCTTCCGAAAGTTGGTGATGGGATTTTACGTGTGTGCAAGATGTTATGCGTGCGTTCACACACGGAACCTCGGTTTATAGTCTCATTCGAAGGACTGTATGGGGAATCGAGTTAGAACCAATCCCCCTGTACCGAAATTCGAACCCGTAACCTCAGGATCACGAGTCCGGCGCTCTACCAACTGAGCTATTCCGGCCCCTGTCAAACAACTCTATCCGAATAAGTATTGGGTAACACGAGTCTCGGACAGTTTCTCCTTTAAGTACTGAAATAGCTAGAATGGTCTTATCACACAAAGTGTTTCTAGGAAACATCATTTTTTTATATTAGGATTAATGTAAATAGCTATGTTATACTGAAACCTGGAGACAACTTTCACGTTTCGTCTATCGAAATTATATAAAGGTTTCTAATTTTGCCTCATGAAAAGATAACAACCTTTGTTTTGATCACGTTAATCTTTTGGTATTGTTACCGTTAATCTTTAGTTTCCAAAAGCACACAATGATTATTGCGACATGGCATCGATTGCTTCAAAGTTTTCAGAAATCTCAGCACAAATGAAAAAAAGTCGTCTGCAAATAACAATAAACAAACAATATTTTCAGCATGACATTTCCATGGACGTTCTTGCAAAAAATTCCACATACTAATATTAGGGAGGTCATGCCATAAACACGTTTCTAATTTGTTCAAGCAGTCTGCGAACAAAGGAGCGGTGGAAAAATCTTGCGTGAGCGAACGCCGGCGCAGAATTTGAAATAGCATGTTGATTACCATCCCTCAAACATGATTTGGCATGACCGCAGTATTTCTAATGAAATAACATTTATTAATGCAAAAAGTGCTGTTAAAAAGCGTTCGCCCCCAAAATCTAACAGAAGCTTTTTTCACAATGACCAAGTCGAGGAAAAGTCTTTCTTTTTTTGTGAGGAAAAAAAAAGCCAACAAGACAACTAACTGTACACAAATGATCCGCACTTAATTGATTTGCTCTGCTCCCGCCTGGTCGGCGTCAAGGATAGCATTTTCACACCAAATATTTTAACTATTTCATAATCAAGTACGTTTCTAAACGACTTAATAAAAAAACACGAAGAGCAGTAATACCAAGGTAGTTCGCGGAATAACTTTTGCCACCCTTCTGTTTAGAAATGGGCTGAATAATGCCAGTAACACAGTCCTTTGATGTTTGTCCCAGAGTGGAGAACAACATTTAACAATTTACTGAACAGAGTACACATTTAATCGGAAGAGGATTTTTTTTTTAATCATACCCTTCCTGCAACCTTCCCTGCAAACTCCATCCCTAGTCAATTCTTTTTCAGTTTCACAAACCACAAAGTTCCATACTGTTTTATTTGTCAGTTGGTGAGTGTTTGTACTAAAGAAAGGTTTACCAATAAACCAAAATACTGCAAGTTTATTCACAGGGTGTTGCTTGGCTTCAACTTTTGATATTCAACATCTTATTTATCTTGTCAGCTGTAAACGTGCTGGGCAGAGAATAACCTATGCGTATACTATATATTCATGTTGCATTTTGTGACAGCTTTTATTTTCTTATTTAAAAAAAAAGGTGGAGAAAGGGCAAAAAAATGGTGTTACCCTGTGCTCAGCTACGTCGAAGGTACCGTACGCCTCCACGGGCAAACCTCAAGGTGAGGTGGCATTCAGCCTAGCAGGACTTACTGGTACGCCTGCCAATTATAGGGTGGCGAATCCCGGGTACAGCTGCCGCCCATATCACTGAGCACAGAGCCGCACCCGTCCCTGCTTCCAGAGCAAGGTATAATATACCCGACCAGCGAAACAGAGAATGAGAGACGGGTTGGAAGACTTGCGTGTCACACAATTCATTTGACCACAGAAACAACTTCTGTTCCACAATGCTTGATTACTTCAATCTTCTCTGCCGCTTCGTCTTATATTTGTTGTATAAAGTGGACCCAAACAGGAAAGAATGTGTGCCGACAGGATTGAAAAAAAGTATCTGTGGTGACCGTGGGTTGACGTGTTAACCCTGAAAGGTTGAAAAATATCTGTACTAATTTAGGCTCCCAGAGAGAGAGAGAGAGAGAGAGAGAGAGGCAGAGAGACAGACAGGCAGGCAGACAGACAGACAGACGGACAGACATTCAGACAGATAGATAGGCGGACACACACACACACACACACACACACACACACACACACACACACACACACACACACACACACACACACACACACACACACACACACACACACACACACGCACGCACGCACACACACACAGAGAGAGAGAGAGAGAGAGAGAGAGAGAGAGAGAGAGAGAGAGAGAGAGAGAGAGTGTGTGTGTGTGCGTGCATGCGTGCGCGCGCGCGCGCGGGCGCGCGGGCGTGTGTGTGTGTGTGTGTGTGTGTGTGTGTGTGTGTGTGTGTGTGTGTGTGTGTGTGTGTGTGTGACCGCTGTTTTTTTTTACCATGCAATGTGCCCTGTGCGTGTGCGCGCGCGTGTGCCTGTGTGCGTGTGCGTGTGTGTGTGTACGTGCGTACGTGTCAGTGTGTATGCGTGTGTCCATGCGTGTTAAGGAGTCTGTGTACGGCAGAGATCTATTGATCTAGTTGGACGACTATCGATCTGTTTTGAGAGAAAGAAAAAAAAAAAGAGCATAAAGAAACAAACAAAAGAGACAAAAATAAAGAGCGTTCGTTCCCCGCATGGTTGCAAGACACGACTTGGGCCCGTTGCCAAACGCTTTCCTGACACACCCAGGTGTGTTAGCACCCTACATGCTCTCGCGCCCCTCTACCACCCTCCCTTTCTCCACCTACCCACCTTCTTACCCGCCCCCCCCCCCCCCCCCCATCGCCCCGCTTCTAAGGAACCAGAGTGATATGGTCATTCGTGTGTGTGTGTGTGTGTGTGTGTGTGTGTGTGTGTGTGTGTGTGTGTGTGTGTGTGTGTGTGTGTGTTGTGTGTGTATGTGTGTGTGTGTGTGTGTTGTTGTGTGTGTGTGTGTGTGTGTGTGCATGCGTGCGTGCGTGGTGTGTGTGTGTGTGTGTGTGTGTGTGTGTGTGTGTGTGTGTGTGTGTGTGTGTATGTGTGTGCGTGTGTGCGTGCGTGCGTGCGTGCGTGCGTGTGTGTGTGTGTGTGTGTGTGTGTGCGTGCGTGTGTGTGTGTGTGTGTGTGTGTGTGTGTGTGTGTGTGGGTGTGTGCGTGTGTGCGTGCGTGCGTGTGTGTGTGTGTGTGTGTGTGTGTGTGTGTGTGTGTGTGTGTGTGTGTGCCCGCGCGCGCGCGCGCGCATGCAGGTGCGTCTGCAGGAGAAATACTTGTTTTTCAAATAGAAATACAAATAGATAATAGATCATTAGGTGGATGGACAGCTAGATAGCTAGATGCATAGTTTGTGTGTGTATGTGTGTGTGCGCGCGTATGTCTCTCTCTCTCTCTCTCTCTCTCTCTCTCTCTCTCTCTGTGCGCGTGTGGTGTGTGTGTATGTGTGTGTGGTGTGTGTGTGTGTGTGTGTGTGTGTGTGTGTGTGTGTGTGTGTGTGTGTGTGTGTGTGTGTGTGTGTATGTTAGCAGGAGAAATACTTTTATTCAAAGAGAAGTACAAATAGTAGATATATCGATCGTTAGGTGGATGGACAGCTAGCTAGCTAGCTAGATATCTAGATGCACGTTTTGTGTGTGTATGTGTGTGTGCGCGCGATTGTGACTCTCTCTCTCTCTCTCTCTCTCTCTCCTCTCTCTCTCTCTCTCTCTCTCTCTCTGTGTGTGTGTGTGTGTGTGTGTGTGTGTGTGTGTGTGTGTGTGTGTGTGTGTGTGTGTGTGTGTGTGTGAACATGAATAAAAACATTAGCTTAAACGTAGGCATTTAGGTAGGTAAGTAGGTAGGCAGATAGGTAGGCAGGTAAGTAGACCGGCAGGCAGTTAGGCACATAGATAAACACAGTAAGAGTATAGATGAACAGATGATAGAATTTCACTAGATCCTGGCATCATATACCACCAATTCGTGGAAACC
>JADBJO010000459.1:85163-87663 GCA_016801955.1 Conus betulinus | reverse complement strand
TGAGGACAAATACTTCTCTGGATCCTACCCCGCACCTTGGGGTGTATCCTTTCCTTCTTGTCTGGGTGAAAACCAGCCACGGGGTCAGTGCCCCAGCGTCACCGATCCGAGCTGAGTGGGCGTCCAGCTGCGTATCTGGTTCTCGTGCATGCAGCTGTGAAGACGTTTTTCCCTGACGGGAATCCTGTTTTCCTCCTCCCTCCTCTCCGCCATGCTGGTGGGTGGATGGCCTGGCCACACCCATATCACAAGGGAAGACTATCTTATGAAGAGAAAGTCCCAGTCTGTAGCTTTTTTTTTTTTTTTTTTTTTTTTTTTTTTTTTGAGTACACTGACGAGGAAGAACGCTAGCACCAAGGGGAAGCACCGGCAGAGCAGTGTGGCCCTGGAGAAGCCCTTGCTACTACTTCCCTCCACTGGGCAAAACCTTACTCTAGGGCTGACACAGAAGTCTGCGAAATTACCATCAAAGTCGGAGACATGAAGGGGGTGGTGGATGTGGGGCGGGGAGGGTTTTTTTTTCCCTTTTTTTTTAAAGAGGGACCTAGGGGTTCTCTCCAGTGGAAAAAAGGGGGGAAAAAGCGCCAAGAAAAATTGAAAAAAAAAACGGAAAAAAAAAAAAACCGGCAAAAAAGACTTCTTAAAAGAAAGAAAACAAAACAAAGCAAAACACAAAAGACAAAAAAAAAAAATATGGTTGTGGCTGACCTGAAACTCATCCACCAGAATGTCCTCCATCTCCAAGCCTCTCCCATTGGCGAAGAAGAAGTCAACAAGGAGACTGAGAGCATCAAACATTCTCTGGTAGAAAGACGGTGGCCTCTGGAACACACACACACACACACACACACACACACACACACACACACACACACACACACACACACACACACACACACACACAAAAATACCTGAAGAGTTAGCTAGACCTGCAGCACGAAGAGCCAAGCTGAGTGTTGAACATTTGTGGTCATTCTTGCTCCTGAACTGAAGCAAAGAATTTGAAGTTTTCAGTACCTGTAGTTCCCGTTTAGACAGAAAGACGCAGCTTCAAGCCAACAGTCATCTAATCCTTATTTTCTTTGTCGGCATCCTTGTCGTTCCTTAACTTATCATCATCATCATCATCATCATCATCATCATCATCATCATCACCATCATCATCATCATCATCATCATCACCATCATCATCATCATATCATCATCATCATCATCATCATCATCATCATCTTCTTCTTCTTCTTCTTCTTCTTCTTCTTCTTCTTCTTCTTCTTCTTTCATCATTATCATTATCAGAGTACTTACATAGCGCCTATCCTCAGTCAAAGACCAAGCTCTTAGCGCTTTACACACTCAACACTGTAGTTTACACAGTGGCCCTGCTACCTGGGTAGAGCCGGCTGAAGAGCTGCCCTGTTGGTGATTCATTCAATTGTTTCCCGTGTCAATTAGTCAGTTTCACTCACTCAGTTTTCTTCCATCATTCTCTTTCGATTTTTCATACAGGTACATGCTATGTGTAATACCAACGGCCTAAATGGCCTCCTCATCCGAATGTTGGTGACGGGATTTTATGTGTGTGCAAGATGTTATGCGTGCGTTCAC
Source organism: Conus betulinus (assembly GCA_016801955.1). Classification (NCBI taxonomy): domain Eukaryota; kingdom Metazoa; phylum Mollusca; class Gastropoda; order Neogastropoda; family Conidae; genus Conus; species Conus betulinus. The sequence continues at coordinate 86,058 of JADBJO010000459.1, read as the reverse complement.
AAACGGAACCTCGATTTGTAATCTCACTCGAAGAACTTTTAGGAAAATGAAATCAGAACCAATGTTAACTCCGAGCAAGAAATCCTCCCGTACTGAAACGGTCAGGCGGAGATTCGAAACCCGGAACCCCAGGATCACCAAGAATACGAGTCCGGCGTTCTGCCAACAGAGCTTTTCCAGTCCTCGGAAGTTAGAGTCTGAGGTTCACCATTAATGACGTTTTTGTGCATGCTATCGTCTTTCATCTCGGCTACGTATCGTCTTTGGGATTGATAACTAAATACGATGCAAATGTGCGTGTTTTTGTTGGTGGTGATGGGAGCGATGATGGTGGTGGTGCTGCTGCTACTCTCCCGTGTTAGCAGTTCCATTTGCACATGGTGGCGCATTCTTCTACGAAAGATGGAATGGGAGGTAACTACGATGACGGCTTTTCGTTTAAATAGTTTGTTTTTTTTTTGGTATTCTAAAAAATCACCAGTCATGTCAAATCATATTGCCTTACCCGACCGCAAAAAGTCATATCAGGGCTGTCACCATGTTAAAAACACGCATGCATAATTACTAAAATCAAAAACGCATCATTTCAAAATTGATTAAAAAAAAAACTGTAACTGTAACTTTTCTGCATTAACTTTCAATTTAAATGAAAAAAAAAATATTAGTATCTCTTCAAAATTTTAAAATGGCATCTGGCGGGACGTCTCTGAACAAAGCTTTTATAGAGTCTGCTGTAAAATGCTTTCCGACGAGCATCATTTGCGTTTGCGTCCCAACATTCCAAAAGAATTTGCCTCAAACTCAAACAGTCATCGCTTGGTATACACCAAGGAGCTTCTTACAGACGAAGCCTCAGTTGAAGACTGCACTTACTTAAGAGTCTATAATCTCCTGT
>JADBJO010000459.1:52663-82663 GCA_016801955.1 Conus betulinus | reverse complement strand
GAGAGAGGCTTGCATATGCACAGAGAACACACACTGACACAGAGATTGATCGCTTTCAAAGAACGTGTTTAAATCCTGAACAGACATTCCTTTACAGTACGTTTGCATGATACGCACTCGAATTTCTCTCTCTCTCTCTCTCTCTCTCCATCTCTCTCTCTCTCTCTCTCTCTCTCTCTCTCTCCATAAAAGTTACACACACACACCGATATAGGCAGAGGAGTCAAATTATCACTGAAGTTCATTTTGAGAAGCATTTATTTATTCCCCATTCACCCACTCAAGCACATACTGTCAGTTAGGCAGAATCATCTGCCACTGCAGATATGAAGGCTTATCACCCCCCTATTTCTACAATCTGAGACATAAGAGCAAGCTTTGTTTATAATTCAATATTTCTTGCAGTCATTGCAACACCTAGCTGCTCTGTAAGTTGCTGGAACGGTGCTCGGTACTTATCCTTGGAATTATTGTTTCATTGTAATTTAGTCCCTTGTGGATTCATTCCAAGAACTGGCCCTCAGCACTTGTGTCTTAAGAGGTTATCTTCTTTTTATATTTTACTTTTCACAAGAAAATGTAGCTTGTTTTGCTCTTTCATGATTTTCTTTGGCTTCTTAGGTGGCACCTTTAGTTAGTTTTTTGAAAACTCAACAAACATACTATGGTATTGCACACCAGCCTTTTTTGGTATAGCATTTTTCTTAAAACCGAAAAGGCAGAGGAGTCAATTTACCACTTCCGCGGTCACTGAGGAGAAACAATCAGGTTTCGAAATACCGGTATCTGACCAGGAGTTATATGTTAGTGAGCTTTCTCCCCATTGGAGATGGTCTCCCTCTTTGGGAGACTATAAGCTTGCTGAAGGTTCATTTTGCGAAGCATTTATTTGTTCCCCATTCACCCACTCAAGCACATCCACGGGAAGCCCTAGCAAAGACACATGATAGATCTTGGTGGGGATAGTGACTGATTTTAGCTGAGGGGTGACGACACGCTTGCGACTGAAAAATGCCAGAAAGGTGAGATCATTGCTTCTTGTCCTTTTCCTTCGGTGCTGACTGACAATTCTGATGGAAACCAGTCATGTCATTGGTGGAGAAAGTAGTGCCCAGCACTGAGAGAGAGAGAGAGAGAGAGAGAAAACACAGACAAACAGAGGGAAATAGTGCTTAATATTGAGAGAGACAGACAGACAGAGGGAAATAGTGCTTAATATTGAGAGAGAGAGAGAGGACAGACAGACAGAGGGAAATAGTGCTTAATATTGTGTGTGTGAGAGAGGGGGGAGGGAGGGAGGGAGCGACAGACAGACAGAGAAAGAGATAGACAGACAGACAGAGTCGGACAGACCAACAGGCAGGCAGAGAAAGACAGACAGGTAGAGAAAGAGACAGACGGACGACGACCAGACAAACAGACAGACAGGATGCCAAGACGGACTGACAGACAACTAGACAGACAGACAAACAGAGAATCACAGGTCACGTTGATTGTAACCTATACTCAACCAGACTATTAAGGGCTGCAAGCAAGTTACAGAGCTTTGCCTTTTATAACTTAAAATGCCAAGACTAGAATTCAGATGCAGATCAAGTGACCAATTAAGAACCGATCTTAAAAAAAAAAAAAATGAAGTTATAACAAAGACTTCAACTGGAAGACTGATCTAAGAATGAAGTTCATCACCAACTACGGGTCAGTCTGGTGAATAAAAGAAAAAAAAAAATCCTCATTTTTCTTGAACTAAAATCGCTTAAAAGTGGTACGTCTCGAAACAAACTCGCAGTAGATGCGGTTGATCGCATGTAGTTCTACTCTCTCAACTCATCTTGTGAACCACGAGACCATCTAACAGTTAAAAATAGACACAGTGCGTAAACTAGACCGGGGGGGGGGGGGGGGGGGGGGGGGGGGGGGGGGGGGGTGAAACTAGCATTTAGCTTTGCAGTAAAGTCTCGGAAAACAAATGGAGCGAATTCTCGTTAGTCTCAGCAGACATGTAAGGCTATCTTCTTTATTTTTTCAGTTTGTGTGTTCCATTCTCTCTTGACAAAGGGGTACAGTGTGTCTTGGGAGTTTCGATGTGTGATACCTGTACACGGGATGGACATTTTAGAGAGTTGTCTGCTGTGTGGAATATCGACAAATTGGTCAAAAGTCTCTGTACCCCGAATGCCAATACGGTACAGAATCCATGGCAGAGGCACAGGAAGAAATTCTCTCTCTCTCTCTCTCTCTCTCTCTCTCTCTCTCTCTCTCTCTCTCTCTCTCTCTCTCTCTCTCTCTCACACACACACACACACACACACACACACACACACACACACAACACACACACACACACACACACACACACAACACACACACACACACACACACACACACACACACGCACACACTCGCACACACACACATGCGCGCGCACACGCGCACAATCACACAGATATACAGAGAGAGAGAGAGAGAGAGACAGACAGACAGACAGAGACAGAGACAGAGAGAGACAGAGAGAGAGAGACAGACAGACAGACAGAGACAGAGGGAAAGAGAGAGAGCGCGAGAGCTCTGGAAGCAGCGTCATTTCAATTAAAAAGAAACTGAAGAGCAGCTGCATTCTGTGAGAAGTATGGAAGAGCACGTTCCTGCCAGTTCTTTTTAAACTACAGACACCGCCTGCCCAAGGCTATGGCAATATCAGGTTTCTGCTAGGGAAACTCATCTCTATGACGATATCAGGTTTCTGTTAGGGAAAACTCATCTCTATGATAATATCAGCTTTCTGCTAGGGAAACTCATCTCTATGACAATGTTAGGTATCTGTTAGGGAAACTCATCTCTATGACAATATTAGGTTTCTGTTAAGGAAACTCATCTCTATGACAATGTTAGGTATCTGTTAGGGAACTCATCTCTATGACAATATCAGGTTTCTGTTAGGGAAACTCATCTCTATGACAATGTTAGGTATCTGACCAGCCGCCGTGGCGAAGTGGGGACTCCCGGCTGGGAGGTCGTGGGTTCGAATCCCATCAGAAGTCATGTGGGTTTTTTCTGCCCCGACCGGCTCCTACCCAGAGTTGAGTTTGCTGCGGAATCAGTTGGGAAGACTGGGACCACACAGTCGAGTTTCATCCACTTAATGGATGCGTTTCTGAGAGTGTTGCTCAAATTTCCTGACCAACACTGCAGGTGTCTGTATCTCTCGGGCCTGGTTGACGCCGGGATATATTATGAAAGGAAGCGTAGAGTACAGCCCTGTCATGTAGTCTCAGACGAAATGGAAATCCGTAGCATCATCATCATCATCCTCATCTCTCATCAATCAGCATAAAAAAAAAGTCTCAAATTCTGTAGCCCTTCATGCCCTGCTCTCTCATGGTGACCTCAGTTTCGATGTCCTCTCCACGTCTGTGGCCTTGGTTTGGTTCCGTCGGGGTCACCGGTATCGGCGGCGAGTCCATGGGGGGCTGTCGTTGGACGGACGTGGTGGGCGCCCTCCGGAGGGAGAGCTCACTCGCGCCGGCTCCGCGACTAAGCAATTATTGTCGTCAGTAGGGGGCTTAGTAGGGGTGTCCTGCGTATGTTAGATCAGAACAGGCGCCATTGAACACCACTGAAGTGACTCGGCGGCAGTGCAGTGTCTCCTCCGGTGGGTTGCCCTCTTGACGACTTGACATTGACTGCTGCCTGTGGATTGCCGGTGCCGGGGCTGCGGCGGGGGCCGACCGGGCCGTGGCTGTAGGGAAACTCATCTCTATGACAATATCAGGTTTCTGTTAGGGAAACTCATCTCTATGACAATGTTAGGTATCTGTTAGGGAAACTCATCTCTATGACAATATTAGGTTTCTGTTAGAGAAACTCATCTCTATGACAATATCAGGTTTCTGCTAGGGAAACTCATCTCTATGACAATATTAGGTTTCTGTTAGGCAAACTCATCTCTATGACAATATCAGGTTTCTGTTAGGGAAACTCATCTCTATGACAATATCAGGTTTCTGTTAGGGAAACTCATCTCTATGACAATGTTAGGTATCTGTTAGGGAAACTCATCTCTATGACAATATCAGGTTTCTGTTAGGGAAAACTCATCTCTATGACAATGTTAGGTTTCTGTTAGGGAAACTCATCTCTATGACAATATCAGGTTTTCAGGTTAGGTTAGGGAAACTCATCTCTATGATAATATCAGGTTTCTGTTAGGGAAACTCATCTCTATGACAATATCAGGTTTCTGTTAGGGAAACTCATCCCTATGACAATATCAGGTTTCTGTTAGAGAAACTCATCCCTATGACAATGTCAGATTTCTGTTAGGGATACTCACCCTCAACCCGCTTCCTACACTCTCTCTCCCATCTCTCACCAAGACTATCGAGATGGCCCAGCGGAGAACCTATTCCGGGAGAAAACGAAAATCCCTTGTCGCTGGTTCAAACCTTCCATTCTCACACGGCAGGTTTTCTTCGTTGATTTCCCGTTTTCACTACCCCTCCTGTGGCTGGAACAAGTACTAGTGGAACGAGTGGAACAGGGAAAGGGGAGACACAAGGGCAGATGGAAAAGGACAGACCAAATACCCACTCGACCTTGAAGGATTTTGCCCCGATCCAGGTACTTGTTCACAACACCCATGAGGGGTGGACGCGCTGGTACGGCGTCCACTGACGCAACCACCCTCGCGGACTCTGGGACTAGTGAGCAAAGTCTCAGACTAGATTTTCCATCGATGTTTTCTTCCTTTTTCATTTTTCTTTTCCGTTATTTTTCTTTATTTCATCACGGCAACAAGAGTTACACTACTTGTTCGTTATTTACAGTTTCTTATTCTCTGCCTTTTTTTTTTTCAAAGATTTCCTTTCATACCAATCGAATTTAGGTTACCTGAATTTTTTTTACTGTTCGTTTGTGTGTTTGTCTGACTATATTTAAGTTTGAAAAGGCTGTGCTAGTCTTGAATAAATGTAAATTTGTGTTTGTTTCATTTCTCCAGCTGTTGCTGTGTAGATTTGTTCCACACGGGGTTATATGGGCAAGCTTGGAACATCCTTTTACGGGGAAGTCTTGTTTGTTCTGTGTGCTCTGTGTTAACATTTCTGCCAGGCGATTCGGTGTCGTAAGGAGCATGACTTGAGAGTTATGAGCGTGTATGTATTTCATCATGGGTGTAAGAGTTACCTTACTTCTTCGTTGTTTACTTTGTTTTCGCTTTTCGTTTTTTTTTTTTCTTCTTTTTCTGTCTTTACTCAGTCATCTGGTTGGATGTCACTTCTGCCGATATCTTTATAGCTTCAATTGTAGCTTTTTAAATGGCTCTCTCTCTGGGACACAGGAAGGCTGTCAACGTCAGGTCGCCATCAGCCTCCCCAACAGAGGAGAAGAAGCGCTATCTGACCTCAGTGGGAAAAAAAAATGAACTCATTCACTTACCGTGCTCGTAAGCCTCTCCACCAGGTCCAGAATCTTCTTGACGATCTCGTCGTCTGCCGTCTTGATGAGGCTTTGCAGGGACTCCTGAGGACAGCTGGTTGCCAGCGCCGCCACCAGTTCTATGGCCTGCTCCACCTCCCCCACGTCCAGCAAGGTGGGCAGAGTCTGCAGGGAGCGTCTGACGTGCTCCATGTTGTTCACCGTCACACACATCTAGACAGGAGAGAGACATGGTGATAGGAGCTGATGGTAGTGTGAGTGAGATTAAATGTGTTATCTGAACAAAAAAAAAAGCTTCAAGTGTGATCTGGTAGTGTAATCTGGAGAGAGAGAGAGAGAGAGAGAGAGAGAGAGAGAGAGAGGAGAGAGAGAGAGAGAGAGAGACAGAGACAGAGAGAGAGAGAGAGACAGAGACAGAGACAGAGAGAGAGACAGAGAGAGAGAGAGAGAGACAGAGACAGACTGACAGACAGACAGAGATTGAGAGATTCTTTCATGTGCCCGGAGGAGGGATGAGACAGAGAGACACTGTGGCATAAGTATCGGTATGGCTGCAGCAGCGACAAAAGCAAAAGAAACAGCAGCAGCAACAACAGCAGCAACAGCAGCAGCACCAGTAGTAGTAGAAGCCTGAGCAGGAGGAGGCGGAGAAGGGCGTAAAGGAGAGGAGGAGAAGAAGGAGGAGGAGAAGGAGGAGGAGGAGAAAGAGGATGGGACTGAGAAGGAGGATACGAAAAAGGAGGGGAAGGAGAGCGAATAGGAGGAGAATGAGAAGGAAAAGAAATAGAATGAAGAGGGGGGGGGGGGGGGGGTCAAGGAGGAGAAAGAAAGAACCGTAATAGAAGAAAGAGGAGAAAGCTTAGGAGTAGGAGAAGGAAAAGGAGTTGAAGGGGGAGGAGGTAGAGGAACAGGAGGAGGAGGAGGAAGAGGTGGAGGAGAAAGAAATGCAGGAGGACAACGAGGGAAAAGATGAAAGTAGCAGCAGCATTAATTCAGTCGAATGCTGCTAAAAGTCCTTTCACACGAAACGCACTTCTTCCGTGTGGTTGGACAGTCCGTCCTCTTCACAAGCTGCTTTGTTTGTGATCTTGGAGTGTATCAGATCCACATACAGGGTAGCACAGTGACACATGATCTGTAAACACACACACACACACACACACACACACACACACACACACACACACACACACACACACACACACACACACACAACCGCACGCCCATGCACGCACGCACGCACGTACACAGATGTTTTCAAAATGGTAATGAATCATGACTGGAAAAAAAGTTAGTTAATGATTATTGCAATTAGAAAAATCGATATGCTTTGGAAAACAAAGCACTTACAGACTTCTTGAAGCAACACGCAAAAATCTGCACATGGGGTTTTTTTATTTTTAACCACAGAAACTGCAAGAAATACCAGTCGTCTAGGCACAGTGTTTAGTGTTGTGGATTCCCAGCTGGGGGGTCATAGGTTCGATTTCCACCAGAGTCATTTATATTTGTGAGATTTGTTGGCCCATGACCGGCTTCAACCCAGAGTTGAATTCGTTATGGACTCAGCGGGGAAGGGTGTGGACCACATAGTTGACTATCATCCGCCCTGAAAGTTGCTCAGACTTTCTGAACAATACTGCAGGTGTCTGTATCTCCTGGGCCTGGTTGACACTTGGATATGTTACAAAAAGAAGCGAAGAGTATAGCCCTGCCACGCAGTTTTAAACAAGAATTAACTCTATAGAATCATTTTCGTTATTTCCATCCTCATCGATCAGCATAAAAAGCCTCAAATGCTGTAGCCCTTCGTGCCCTGCTCTGCTGATGACCTCAGTTTCGATTTCCTTTCTACGTCTATGCCCTTGGTAAAGCTCGAGTCGATGGAAAGTTCATGGGGACTGTCGTTGGATAGACATGATGACGTCCTGCGGAGGGAGACGTTCCTCCATATTAGCTCAGCGACTAAGCAAATCTTATTGTCATTAGTGGCTTAGTATGTGACGTCCTGCATACAATGGATCGGGACAGATACCACTGAAACACATCGAAGTGACTGGACAGAAGTGCAGTGTTGAAGAGCGCCGTTTTGGTATTGAAACGCCGTTTTGGTACTGGCATACGAAAACGACGTTTCAATATCAAAACGGCGTCTTAGGTCCCGCCGTTTTCGTATTGAACACCAAAACGGCGGGACGTAAGACGCCGTTTTAGTATTGGGCGTCGTTTTCGTATTGGCATACGATGCCCAGTACGAAAACGGCGCTTCTTGTACCCGCCGTTTTGGTATCCTGACCGGCCTTAAAAACCTGTTTTCGTGCATCTGGTTCGAATCTCAGTATCTGCTTTTCTCGCATGACTGATGTTAAAAGAGCACTGCTGATCAAGTTTTCGTATCGACAAATGAAGGAAGGTGAATACTGGGGTAGGGCCCTATATGCATCAGGCCCTATATGCCACAGGCCCTATATGTATGCCACAGGCCCAGTATGCCACAGACCAAAACGGCAGGTACGAGAAGCGCCGTTTTCGTATTGGGCGTCGTTTTCGTATGCCCAATACGAAAACGGCGCCCAATACTAAAACGGTGTCTTACGTCCCGCCATTTTGGTGTTCAATACGAAAACGGCGGGACCTAAGACGCCGTTTTGGTATTGAAACGCCGTTTTCGTATACCAAATACCAAAACGGCGTTTCAATACTAAAACGGTGCTCTGCAAGTGTCTCTTCTCTGTGAGTTGCTTCGTGATAACTTTGCAATGATGGCCTGTACAGTGCCGGTGCGGGAGACTACCACGGGACAAGTCAGAGTAGGACTGAGGACGGAGGGGCCCAAATGAACGGCCTGAGGGTAATACCATTTGAATAGCACCGAAGCTGAGACAGCACACAAAAAATGCCAGAAACTACTGCCCAGAATAGTCCTAAATCTATGTACAAAATTTTGGAGAAAGACGTGAAACTTGTGTCAATGCTCACGACCAACAAATAGAAATAGAAAGGTACCCGAAAACTAAGAGAAAAAGAAAATGCTCAGCATGTGGTGAGGTGTGAAGATGAAACTCAATTTTTTGGTCGCTGAATCCAAAAACACAACAAGATCAAGCTGAATAGAACACTTCTCTCAACCAGCCTCCGTGGCAAAGCGGTTAGTGTCGCGGACTCCTGGATGGGGGGTCGTGGGTACTATTCTCATTTATCTGCCCCGACCGGCTTCTACCCAAATCTGGGTTTGCTGCGGACTCAATCGGGAAGACTGGGACCCCACAGTTGAGTTTGATCCACTAAATGGATACGTCTTTGAGAGTTAAGCTCAAACTTCCTGGCCAACACATGCAAATGTATCACTCGGGCCTGGTTGAGTCTGGGATATATTATGAAAGTAAACGTAGGGTACAGCCCTGTCTTGCAGTCTCAAATCAGACTGGAAATCTGTGGTATCATCTTCATGATCCTCATCTTCATCAATCAGCATTAAAAAAAATAATGTTAAATTCTGTGGCTCGTCATGTTCTGCTCTCTTCGTGACCTCAGTTGTGATGTCTTCTCCATGGCCTTGGTTTAATTCTTTGGGTCACTGGTATTAGCGACTTAATGGGGGTTGTCGTTGGACGGACGTGGTGACGCCCTCAGGAGGGAGAGCTCACTTACGCCGGCTCCGCGAAGAAGCAATTACTGTCGTCAGTAAAGGGATTAGTAGGTGCTATCCTGCGTATGTTGGATCAGAACAGGCGCCACTGAACACCACCGAAGTGACTCGGCAGCACTGCAGTATCTCTCTTCTGGCGGATTGTCTTTTTAACGATTTGATATTGACCGCTCCCGTGGACAGGAGGTCGGAATGAGAGGCGGGTCGGGCTGGGTGCTATGCCACTGAGGTGGGCAGAAAAAGGTACGACAGCAAAGACAAAACAAAACAAAAACAAACAAACAAGTTATCTCATTACATACCATACTCAGACTACGTTAGCGATGCCCAAGTGAAAGCTCTGAAATGCCGATCTACAAATCCATAATTATTCCAAAATATGTCTTTGACGGAGCAATTACAAAAGACAAAAACTGACACCGTACGCTAAGCAGTACAAATAAACGGCTAAGCATAACTAATATCTGTCATCGTTCATGTTATGTTATTCTTAAATGTGTCTATAGACCCCTCGAGGTTCCTGCGACAGCTAAAGTCTCATTTTTACTCTAATTGTTAAACGGACACACACACAGACACACAGACACACACACACACACACACACACAGACACACACACACACACGCACACACGCACACACACACACACACACAGAGAGAGAGAGAGAGAGAGAGAGAGAGAGAGAGAGAGAGAGAGAGAGAGAGAGAGAGAGAGAGAGAGAGAGAGAAAAAACAAAACAAAACAAGACTTCTGCAGTTCCTCTACACTCACCTGAGCGATTCTGAAGACGAACCTGACCGCCCCCTCTTTGTCCGGCCAGTCCAGTTGTGTCCAGAATTCCATCATCTGAAAGTGGATCACCCTGTGCCTGAGTACACTGACTTAGGGACACAGACAGACAGAGTGACAGAAGTGACAGACAGGAAAACAGCTTAAGAGAGGTGCAGAGAGTTCGTCACTTGTCCTAGGCAGTCATCCCTTGTCTCAGGATATTAACGTTGAGACACAGACAGACTGACCGACGCGTGGACAGGTAAGCAGAGAATTGGACAGTGGGACAATCAGATAGAAAGTAAGACAGACAACAGACAGACAGAGGACAAAAAATTACAGACCTGTCCAAGAGGTCACTCTGTATCCGAATACACTGACCTCAAGACACAGACAGACTGGCAGACAGGCAGTCAGATAGGTGGGCTGATAGATGGACAAATGGAGAGATAGACAGACGGGTGAACGAACGGGGGGGGGGGGGGGGGGTGGGGGGGGCAGACAGAGGGGCACAGAGTTCTAGACCTGTCAACGGGAGTCACCTTGTGTGTAAGTATGCTGACATCAAATCAGACACATAGACGTCGTAGACGGACAGACTGTCAGACAGAAGGACATACAAAGAAATGGAAAAAAAAAAAGTCCCATACTATCAAATGGAATCACCTTATGTCTGAAAACACTGACATTGAAAGGGGGCAGACTGCCATGCGCCCCGTGAGAGAGAGAGAGAGAGAGAGAGAGAGAGAGAGAGAGAGAGAGAGAGAGAGAGAGAGAGAGAGAGAGGGGGGGGGATGAAAAATGTGTGCACTTTGAACTCGCATTAAAAACTTACTTTTACAGGTGCTTGCTCCCCATTGGTCGTTTTTTTTTTTCTTTTTTTTTTTAAATTTTGAGTAGTGATTTGTGCTCTTGGAAGAAAGGAGATTGCCTGGCACCTTTGGCGGAGGCAGCAGACGAGAGAGGATGGAAGAAAAGAAGAGAAAGAAATTTTTAAAAGCAAAGTTTATGGTTGATTCTATGGTGAGTATGAAATGTACCATATTTGACACTTTTCAATACAAGCTTTTATCACAGTCTTCAATTCTGAATCGTCTTGATCGTGATCGGAATTCCTTTCGAATTCTACCCTGTTGACACACTCGACAGGTAAGATATAGATCCTACTGTCGATCATCTTGTAAGTATAGCACCTTGTGTATGGAACCCTGACAGCCTCTTCTCGACCCTTGGTAGCATGTCCGCTGCCAAGAACATTTTGATTTTCTTTTTAAAGGAAAATGATGGGAAGAGCCCAAAGGATTTTGGTCAATGGGTGTCGGGGTCTGTGAACCAATAGTGATTTGTTTGTGTGGGGCAAGTTCAACGTCTATGTAACCCAACAGAGAAAAATTAAAATGAAGTGTTCGTGGTGAATGTATGAAGTGAAAACAGTGTTTAAAATAAATCTCTGCAGAATATTGTAGAATCATATTCTGGCCAAAGAAAAGGGACAGATTTATTAAAATCCCCGCGCGCCAAAAGAAGTGGGGCACAAATAAGGAAAAAAGAAACATTTCTTTTTACAGCGGGAGAACTGTGAAATACTATTCTGATTTCTTTCACTGAATAAGGAGTCGGATGTGTGGTTGCGAGCGGGGTGCGTGATCGTCTTTGCATGTGAGCATGTAACACAGACTGACAAGAGACACAGAGAAAATCAGACAGACGAACAAAGGACACCAAACAGAAAAAAAAAGCGTTCAAGACTTTTTCAAAGGTGGTCCACTTGTGTCTGAACAGACTGGCATCAAAATACAGACATATATCCGAGCTGCAAGAGAACAGATAAGGTAACGTACAAACGTACAGAGTTCCAGATATATCAAAGAGGGTCAGCCCGTGTCTTAGTATCCTAACATCAAGACAGACTGACAGACAGACAGATGGGTATATGCACTGGTATAAGGATGAACAGTTTAGGACAGAAAAGGGGCAGTTCTGTGTCCCAGTCTACTGAGATGTAGACACAGACAGGAGTCACTATGGTGGGACAGATAAAACGGAAAGACATACAGGTGCAAAGACAGACAGACAGCCGGGCAAAGAGCTCCAAACCTGGGTAAAACAGCAGCACACGTCCACTGCTGAGGCACTGTACTTTACCGCCGCTTCCGCCTGCGCAACCTGGGGGACGCGGCACAATGTGACGTCAAATGAAACAGGAAATAGGAAGGCCGGATGTGACGTCACACTCTATGTAATGAAGTCAAAGGGTAGGGTACGATATGCAGGATATGACATTACACAACATGAATCAACTGAAATGACAGAATATGACGTCAGACTGCACACACACACACACACACACACACACACACACACACGCACGCACGCACGCACGCACGCACGCACGCACGCACGCACGCACGCACGCACGCACACACACACACGCACACACATACACACATACACACACAAGCGCGTCCGCGTAGCAAAACTTTCTAGTGTTATATATACTCACATTTTGTATATTTTTATAGCCTTTCGATAAAAGGAACACGCGAAGTAACTCTTGCTTCCTGTGTCTCTTCTTATTTCCTCTGACTGAAGAAAGCCGCCCTCCCCCCCCCCCACCCCACCCCCACACACACACACACTCCCTCCTGCTTCCCCTTTTTACCCATGATCTGTCGTGATTACAGAAATAACACAAAACAAAACAATACAAACAAAACAGAACGAAAGAGACAACGGCCTACCAATCGACACTCTCTTGTCTCTCATGTCAGCGTGAGCATCTAACTGTTTCTCTTACCTCACCTTACACGCTGGTGCGCATGCGAATCGATTTCCACAGCAAAGTTTACATCCAGAATTCCAAAGCAAATGTCTGCATCCCAACCATCACCACTGCTCCCCGCCCCCCTTCTCTCTCTCTCTCTCTCTCTCTCTCTCTCTCTCTCTCTCTCTCTCTCTCCTGCAAAGACTTCAGGAAAGAATTCAGGCCCTTGCTCTGAACAACCTTGACAGGGGCACATAACTGGTGCGGCTTCCATGAACCAAACGCCCTTGCTGGATTCCCGGACTAGTGATTGAAGTTCCAACCTGGTTTTATCCATCAAGATTTTTTTTTCTTTTTCTGTTATTTTTCCGTGTATGTGCTTCATCATAGCAGCAAGAGGTGCCTTACTCGTTCGTTATTTACTGTTTATTATTCTCTAATTCATTTAAGATTTCCTTTCATACCAATCAAACCGAGGTTATCTGTACTTGTTACCGTTAGTTCGTGTGTGTTTGTTTGACTGTACTCAAGAACGAAGAGGCTGTGCCAGTCATTTGAATTTGTGTGTGTTCATTTTTATAGTAGTTGTTGTTGCTGAGTAGATGTGTCAGGTACGGGGTATATGGAACATCCTCATTTGGAGGGTGTCTCCTAGTTTGTTCTCTGTGCTCTGTGTTGCCGTTTCTGCCCCTTCCCTACCCTGTCCATCCCTTAGTTTGAGGTTTACCTTTTCCAGGTCCACAGCTGTTCGGATCCTGCGCTCAGCTCTGTGTCTGGCAATGTGCAGCCAACGGCTGACGGTGAACTGGAACCACCCATAGTACTTGCTGATGGTCAAAGACTGCTGCTCGCTGGACACAACACGTGGGTACTGTTCATCTGACCTTTATCTTGTTCCATATACCACACCACCCACACACTTCCCTACCCCCCCCACCCCCAATTCCTAGATCAAAAGGACAGCCCTACCATGAAAAATGGTCAGGGTTACACAAAGGTACGTTTTTTTGACGATGGGGACGTCCATACCTAGATGACGTGGGAAAAAAAGGAAGGCCCATTTTTTTTTAAATTCTTGTTTCTTGTCTTGACTTATAGAGAAAAAAAGAATCACAGAGCTGCGTGTCGTGTATGAAATGATTTTTTTTTAATAGAAAATGACCTCAAAGCTGTTTCATAAGGTCTGCACTCATTGCATGGCTTTTAAAATAATTGGGGAAAAGCATGAAGTGGTAGGCTGCTTCGGGTAAGACAGGATAGTGTCCTCAGCTCTCTTTACCATTTGGGTGCAGTACACAATTACGTGAATGCAGCAATCGACTACACACACACACACACACACACACACACACACACACACACACACACACACACACACACACACACACACACACACACTCACACACACACACACACACACACACACACACACACACACACACACACACACACACACACACACACACACGCACACACACACACACACACACGCACACACATAGACGCACATGCGCTCGCGCGCACACACACATACACACACACACGGACACACACGCACACACACACATACACATGCGCACGCACGCACGGACGCGCGCACACACACACACACACACACACACACACACACACACACACACACACACACACACACACACACACACACACACATGCACACACACACAATTGTCACTGAGAGAGATTGTGTGTGTGTGTGTGTGTGTGTGTGTGTGTGTGTGTGTGTGTGTGTGTGTGTGTGTGTGTGTGTGTGTGTGTGTGTGTGAGAGAGAGAGAGAGAGAGAGAGAGAGAGAGAGAGAGAGAGATGTCATATTTTTTTTGTTGCATTCCTCGCCTAACTTATCACCAAGCAGTCACCCGATGCTGCGTGTTTAAAAAGTGCCGCCAGGGTTGTGGGCCGCTGATGGCGATGACAGTTAGCCGAAGCGAGGCGCACTAGCCCTCCGTCGGCGGCTTTGAAGAGGATGACACGCAGCTAGAAAAGAATGCCTTAAATCTTCTGCTTGCTTCCACCACCGACTGTCGGCGCAAGGGGGGGTGGTGGGGGGGGGGGACAGGGTACCCTGTATTCTCATCCACCCACCCATCCAAAGGACCGATCCACCCGGTCTGCAATGCTTCTTACTCGTCTCCCTGCATTGTCTCTCTCATTCACTACAAACTCCCTCTCTCTCTCTCTCTCTCTCTCTCTCTCTCTCTCTCTCTCTCTCTCTCTCTCTGTGTTATCTATATTTCAAAGGCACTTCATACAAACATTTTTCCATCACAAGCATCCATTCTGTCAATATTTACTCACTAAGTTCATTTATTTGGTTTCTATTCTTTTTAATTAACGTGTGCACTTTCTTCAATATTTTGTTTCATTTCATCTGGTTACTGTCTTTGTTGTATTTATTCACTCAAATTCAGACATCCGTTTCCTCCTCTTCACTCCGCTAGTGATAATCTTTCACTACAAAGAAAAAAAAAAAAAATCGGACACTTACTTGATAAGGTTCCTTGCAATCATTTCAGAGTAGAAATAAAACGTTTTCTCGTGAGACGAACACGTAGTTTGTTTATTCCTTTACTTTGTATCACAAGTTTTTTTCGAGAGAGAAAAAAAATTGTATGTTTCAATGTTTGATTGTTAAGATCAGAAAATGCTAGTTTAGACAATGACCGTACATTTGTTAATATACAAATGCTAAGAAAACAGCGCTTCTTTTGCATACAAAAAGTGTGTGTGTGTGTGTGTGTGTGTGTGTGTGTGTGTGTGTGTGTGTGTGTGTGTGTGTGTGTGTGTGTGTGTGTGTGTGATCCCTCCTCCTCCTCATCTCCTCCTCCTCCTCCTCATTACTTATCATCATCATCATCGCTACTACTGCTACTACAGCTGCTGCTGCTGCTGCTGCTACTACTACTACTACTACTACTACTACTACTACTATTACTATTACTATACTACTACTACTACTACTACTACTACTACTACTACTACTACTACTACTACTACTACTACTACTATCTTAGACCTGAGTAATATGGGGAACGACAGGTATTCATGACTTTCTACTAATTTCATCGGCCAAAGTGTCATTTGTTACCCGTGACATTGGTATTTATGGCACATTGATAACCAAGAGCATAACTGATTACGTATCTAAGAGACATGCGTGTAGCCTGCTGCATATGTGATAGACAAGGGCTGCGTACTATTCCCTGATGAACTGAATGTTTGGGGCATATTACAGATTTAATAAAGAGGGAATGTAGTTCGCCACTTGAACAACTGTTACTTGGTGCATATCAAAGACTGATTATACAAGAGATTGAACATTTCACATGAGAGGCACGTGTGTGTGGCATGTTGCAGACGTTTAGACAGGGGATGGGGTGTGACTGTGTGTGGAGCTGTGGTCTGGTACCTGCGAAACAGGTGGCTGCGGCATGTTACACAAGAATTAGCGAAGGGGTGAAATCTTTTACTCGAGAAACTAGCGTTTGTGGCATGGTGCCGATTAGCCCAGGCTATGGGTTTAATTTCTAACTGAAGCGATCAAAGCTAAGTGCATGTTCGTTATTTTATTCGTTTTTGTTTCACCCGAGGAAGACCTAAAGGTCGAAAATAACGCGTTGTGTTTCGTCTTTGTGACTCGTTTGTCCACGTTTTCTCTGGTGGTTCGCTGACATTTATTTCAGATTTGTCCTAAGCTAAGTGACAGGTGTTTTTTGACATATTACATATTTAGAACTCATGGTTGATTACAGTTAGGTGAAGAACAGGTGTCTTTGGCATAGTGTAGTACCCAAGAGGTGTGTCCTATTAGCTGAGTGTCAGGCCCTGTGGTATTTGTACATATATAAAATCAACACATTTGTGACCGTTACGAGAGAAACAAGTGCTAGTCACACATTACCTAATTTAACACCCATTGAACACCCATTTCGGTGTGGTCCAGTATCCAACAAACAACTGTTCGTGGCACGCCAGATATTCAGCAGCTTAAGTTTGTCGCTCATTACCAAGAGGAAACGGTTCCATTTTGCATGTGACAGATTTGGTAGGCAAATTGGTGGTGTATTACCTGACAAACGATAGTTCTAGTATTTCATTGATTGGATTGGAAAGGGGTGTGGTCTGTCACCTGGATGACAGGTGTTGTGTGCATGTTTCATGGACAAAAAAGGATCGTGGTCGGTTACCTTAATGTCAGGTATTTGCCGTAGCCAGAGAAAACTCCTGCAGAGCGAGGTAGAGTTCGAAGAGTGCCGTGCCCATGGAGGTCGGGGTGTCCCCGTGGCCCGACGGTTTCCCGGTCACAGTCGTGCTGCCGCATGATGCCAAGGCGATCTCCTGGTTCAATTCTTCCCCTAGCTGCCAGATCACACAGGGAAGTAATGAGCTGTAGCTGATAAATCACACAGGGAAGTAATGAACTGTAGCTGATAAATCACACAGGGAAGTAATGAGCTGTAGCTGATAAATCACACAGGGAAGTAATGAACTGTAGCTGATGAATCACACAGGGAAGTAATGAGCTGTAGCTGATAAATCACACAGGGAAGTAATGAACTGTAGCTGATAAATCACACAGGGAAGTAATGAACTGTAGCTGATGAATCCCACAGGGAAGTAATGAGCTGTAGCTGATAAATCACACAGGGAAGTAATGAACTGTAGCTGATAAATCACACAGGGAAGTAATGAACTGTAGCTGATAAATCACACACGGGGAAGTAATGAGCTGTAGCTGATAAATCACACAGGGAAGCAATGAACTGTAGCTGATAAATCACACAGGGAAGTAATGAACTGTAGCTGATAAATCACACAGGGAAGTAATGAACTGTAGCTGATAAATCACACAGGGAAGTAATGAACTGTAGCTGGTAAATCACACAGGGAAGTAATGAACTGTAGCTGATGAATCACACAGTGAAGTAATGAACTGTAGCTGATAAATCACACAGGGAAGTAATGAACTGTAGCTGATAAATCACACAGGGAAGTAATGAACTGTGGCTGATAAATCATACAGGGAATAATAAACTGTAGCTGATAAATCACACAGGGAAGTAATGAACTGTAGCTGATAAATCATACAAGGAATAATAAACTGTAGCCGATAAATCACACAGGGAAGTAATGAACTGTAGCTGATAAACCACACAGAGAAGTAATGAATTGTAGCTGATAAATCACAGAGTCAATAATGAACTGCAATTGACAAATCACACAGGTAATAATGAACTGTAGCTCACATATCACACAGGGAATAATAAACTGTAGCTGATAAATCACACAGGGAATAATGAACTGTAGCTGACAAACCACACAGGGAATAATAAATTGTAGCTGACAAACCACACAGGGAATAATGAACTGTAGCTGACAAATCACACAGTCAATAATAAATTGTAGCTGACAAACCACACAGGGAATAATGAATTGGAGCTAACAAATCACACAGGGGATAGTAAATGTGTGATGATGAGATGTAGTGTTTGTCTTGTTGATGGTGACTCTGTTGCTAGTGGATGTGGTGATGGTAGTGCGGCGGTAATGGATGGTGGTGGAGGTGTCAATGATGAAGATGCTCAAAACGGTAATAAAAGTGGCGATAAACATAGTATTGTTAGTATTGATAACGGCTAACATGTCACTTTCACTAATCTGATTATGATAATGAGGACGAGGAGGAGGAGGAGGAGGAGGAGGAGGAGGAGGAGGAGGAGGAGGAGGGAGGAGGAGTGGGGAGGAAGAGGAGGAGGAGGAGGAGGAGGAGGAGTGAAAGGAAGAGGAAAAGCAGGAGGAGGAAGAGGAGGAGAATAACGAGTAGTTATTTTCTTATCGACAGCCATATGGGGCTCTAGATGCTGCGATAAGTGTCGACATGTCCTATCACGTAAACGTCATAACCGAAACTGAAAACTCTATTGCAAGGTCAATAGCAAAATGATTCAAGATTTGAAAATGACATTTTGCATCTTGCAGATTACGACCCATCAGAATGTTCTTGAACACAGAACAATGTTGATATCTTTTCTTCTATATTTTCATTCCGTTTCGGGGGTACAGGCAGAATGAATAGTCACATATTTTCAATGTGGAAGAACTACACGAAAAAAAAAAAAAACGACATTAACAGTAACACCACCAGCACCACCAGCAACACATACACACACACACACACACACACACACACACACACACACACACACATACACACACACTAAACGTCTGGTCATACCAGCTTTTCCAATTGCTTGTACAGGGTGGAAAAATAATGCACGTTGGTCCATCTGCAAAGAAAAAAAACAACAGATTGATGCGAAAGACTCCGCAGCCTGACATTTTTCACAGAGATGGAACTAAATGCCACACATTCCAGACAATTGTCTGTTTGGAGCACTCGTCCTCTTCACTAGAACCACCACCTCCCCCTCCTCCCTTTCCCTCGACAACCTTCCGTCTGTTGCTCTGTCTCTTGTTCCAATCGAATACTCGACTCTACTTATTTGATGATCAAAGAAGAAGAAAGAATGAGAGAGAAGAGAGAGAGAGAGAGAGAGAGAGAGACAGAGAGACAGACAGACAGAGACAGAGACAGACAGAGAGACAGAGACAGAGACAGAGACAGAGACAGACAGACAGACAGACAGACAGACGGAGGGAGAGAGAGAGAGAGAGAGAGAGAGAGAGAGAGAGAGAGAGAGACAGAGAGAGAGAAACAGACATATAGACAGACGGGGAGAGAAACAGACATATAGACACAGAGAGAGAGAGAGAGAGAGAGAGAGAGAGAGAGAGAGAGAGAGAGAGAGAGAGCGAGCGAGGGGGTTTTGGGGGTGAGAGTAGCAGAAAACAAAGGAGAGTACTTTTAATACGAAGGTACAGATACCGAAAAAAAACTAAGAGTTCAAAGACATCAAAACAAGAAACAGAGAGAGAGAGAGAGAGAGGAGAGAGAAGAGAGAGAAGAGAGAGAGAGAGAGAGAGAGAGAGAGAGAGAAGCCTTTTTTAGGAGACCAAAGAAGGGGCATGAAAAAAAGAGAGAGATCAAAAAGAGAAAACCAAACGACAGAGAAGGACAGAGACCGAAAATGGAGAGAGAGAGAGAGAGAGAGAGAGGAGAGAGAGAGAGAGAGAGAGAGAGAGAGAGAGAACTAGCGATTTTGGGGGGTGAGGGTAGCAGTAAAACAAGGGGAAGTACTTTTAATACGAAGGTACGGATACGGAAAAAAATGATAAGAGTTCAAAGACAACAAACAAAAACGAGAAAAAGACACCAATAAATGGAGAGAGAGAGAGAGAGAGAGAGAGAGAGAGAGAGAGAGAGAGAGAGAGAGAGAGAGAGAGAGAGAGAGAGAGATGCATAATCAATATCTGGCTGGATGTATGCACGAAAAAATAGCTGCCTGGTATGCTGATCAAGAAAATGTTTTACTCTATTTAATTGGAATGTTTTCTTGGAAGAGAGAGAGCGAGAGAGAGAGAGAGAGAGAGGATGGCCTCTGTCACAGGGTGAGTGACGTTACAAATCATTTCAAGAGGGAGAAAATCATACTGAAAATAAGAATCTGACAAAATTCTTACAGGCATAGGTGCGGACGGACAAAAACTTATTTGTTTTTCATATATGCATATTTTCGTAGACATTCATCTGATAACTTCTGGAGATTTTTTTTTACACATCACTATGAAGCCTTTAGCAGTTGGCTCTTTTTTCTTATTTCAAAACATTTGTACAAAAACCAAGCAAGCCGACGAGTAACATTAGCATCTTCACATGTTAAAATTTCTATCAGATACTGGTTTTTTCGAAATGAGGTGGAATAGTTTTGAAAATATTGGGGCGAATATTGTTGTACTGAGGACAATCAAACAAAACATGTTTTTCATCCTCTAGTTCATCTGCACAGAAGGGACAGTCATTTATTCCCGCAGAAGTATCCGGCATGAAACGATTTCTGTGAGTGTTTATGTCGCTCACCCCTAATCTGAACCTCGTCAAGGATTCTCTGAAGCACTTTATCTTAACTTCAGAAAAATAATTGTCTGGTACAAGCATTGTTTTGAATGATGTATACAAGGTGAAACGTCTACTGTCGCTTATGTCTGCAAACCACTCTTGTCTTGCTACATCTGTAATTCTTTGTTTAAAAACAGACAGAAACATTAAATCATTTTCCACACTTTGGTTAAGCCAAACGAAATTGAAACCCAATGTCTGTAAAAGTATTCTAGTTTTTGTAACCCAGTTAATTTTCCCTTGGTTATCTAGCCTAATTAGAAGGTCGTAAGCTTGCTTGGGCAGGCGATCTGTGTCCATCTTTATGATACGTAGCCAGTATTTCACAGCTCTGATACAACAGTTCACTTGAAGGGGATACCGTCCTAGTTCACCGTAGACCATGAGTGATGGTGTGCGCACAGGCACATCAAGAACTTTTTGCAAGCATACAAATGGACCTTTTCTACCTGATTACTGTCCTGCAACGGTCCCCAGACTTCTGAAGCGTATAGAAGAGTCGGTGAACCACTGTGTCGAACAGTTTGAAAAAACGTTTCTCTCGTCATGCTATCGATTCGTCTCAGAGATCGGATAATGTCGGTAGTTACTCGTTTACCTTTGATCGCTAAACGTTTTCCTGCTGATAAGCGCTCATAGTAGTTGTGAAAGTAAAGCCAAGATATATAGCTGTTGACGACTTCGAGTTGTTCTGTTCCAACATACCATTTCTCATGTCTCCCAAGGAACCCACCCTTCCTAAAAACCATCACTTTAGTTTTGTCACAATTTATTTCAAGTTTGAGATCTGAACAGGCCTTAACTAAACAGTTAATCTGGTTCTGTAAGCCAGATGGCGAACTTGACAGTAGTGCAAGATCATCTGCAAACATCAGAAATGAAGAGTTCGACAAGACCGGGACAAAGTGTATACCATGTTTTCCTCTACCGACAATTGATCTGATAACTGATTGATGATTACGGAGAAAAATGTTGTACTTGCAACGCATCCCTGTCTCAAACCTTGTGGGCAATCGAAACAGTCCGTGAAGTCGTTCTGCACACGTACGCGTGCTTTTAAAGACTCGTACATCGCCATGACTGCTTGGTTTGGTAAATGTACGTGATGTACCAGCTTTGACCAGGGCTCTCAGTATGGTTACATGCTGAACCGAGTCATACGCCCTCTTTAGATCGACGAAACATACATAGAGTTTTCCAGGTTTGCTCAAATACTTATGGATTACGGAATATAGGGTAAAAATATGATCCGTGGTAGAGTATCCTCTTCTGAATCCCGGTCACCTTTCTTAAAAATGGGTACAATGATGTCTAAAACCGCAGGAATTTTACCCTCTTCTTCTGAGCATTCAAGTAAGAGAGAGAGAGAGAGAGAGAGAGAGAGAGAGAGAGAGAGAGAGAGAGAGAGAGAGATGCTTATTCATAAAGGCCACAGCCCTTTAGAAGGGGGATATACGCAGAATAACGTTACACGATACATTTCCAATTGCTGACAACTTATTTTAAGCTAACAGTTTCGGCGTTGAATGCGTCTGTACAAATACACAGCAAACCGTTTTATCATTTGTCGATACCATTAACAAGATTTATATTCAGTAAGGATGAATGTTTCAAGTATTTAGAAGGGAAATACTGATGTTTTAGATCACTTAATCTGGACTTAAGAGAGAGAGAGGGAGGGAGGGAGAGAGAGAGAGAGAGAGAGAGAGAGAGAGAGAGAGAGAGAGAGAGAGAGAGAGAGGCAGGCGAGCGAGAGAGAGAGATTGTGGGTTAGCATTGAGAGCGATGGGGGAAGAAGTGTGGGAAGGGGAGGGCACACAACACACTTTTTAGTTGTTGGGTTTTTTTTTTTTTTTTTTTTTTTGCTTGTCTGGCTTATGAACATAAGAGATGAGCCTATTATCCACGCACAAGGAACAAATATTTCTCCGTCAACACACGTATCAGTTTAAGTTTATCCATTGCCCATTAAACTTCTCATAGATCTGCCTTCAAAAAAACTTTCATGTTTCTTCCTTTGAAAGCTTAGGCACTGAGTTCGATAGGATTCTTCGTGCTCAAATGCATGTTGTTTTTTTTTTTCTCCGGGCGAGAGCAAAGGTCATACTGAAGCTACAGACATACACAGATTCAGTTTACCATCTGCTTTGCTGCAGAAAGAACATGCGTGTCTTACCTGAACGTTTTGTTATCTCTTCAGTTAGTGATACCGACCGAGCCGGAAGTTTCCCCCCAAAGTCATCATCGATTGATTAATTGCTGAATAGATTCAACTCAGATACCGCTTGGAAACTGACTTGAGGAGACGGTCAAACTTGAAGGAGATCACTTGAATATAATTCGCTTGCGTTATCTTCTTGTTCAAAATTGACCATTTTTGTTTCGGGAAAAAAAAAAAAATCACGAAGAGTTTACATTAACGACGCTAACAGTTAACAAGCTCCTGAAAAGTCAATCTTTAAACAGTTTGAAGTTCAGCTGGCGCAAGAGCAAACACAGAAGTAGGCCTACTCCGCCGCCAAAGGAAAGAATAATAGAAGAAAAAAAATGGTAATTTGTTTATCATTTCGTTTGGCGACGTTGTAGTTCTGTCTTCATTCTTGTCTCAGTTTTTTTACTGCAGTCACCTCACTTTGAACTCAGCTGGCTCAGTTTAGATTGGTTTTTTGTTGTCAGTGTCATCCGCAGTCTTATTTGCAGGCGCGATGAAAGTAAAGCGTGTCTAGCTAGAAACACTCGTTCCATCTGTAATGTTCTGTGAAGTGCCCTGAGGATGCTATTAATAATTATGAAGAGCATAACTTTTAGTCTCTCACCACATACCTTAGATGAACTTAGAGCCAGCATCTCTCTCTCTCTCTCTCTCTCTCTCTCTCTCTCTCTCTCTCTCTCTCTCTCTCTCACACACACACCACACACACACACACACACACACACGCACACGCACGCACGCACACACACACACACACACACACACACACACACACACACACGACACAATCTTAACATTTCCTAGACTCGTGTTGTTTTTATTGTTCATCGACTTCGGAACTGACTTTCTTGTGTACTTTTTTCAGTGCTGTGCTTAATTGCATTTGTTGTCAAAATGAAAAACAAAATATTCAGATTGTTTACCATTTCATGTTTCTCCCTTTTCATCTGTTCTAAAAATCGCAACTCTCTTATTTTGACTGTTAGGTCTTGTTGATCAGACGTCCTTTGAAAATCACTTATTTTAGAATGGAAAAAGGTCGAAGGGCGATTAAAAGCTATCTCCTCTGTAAACAGCGGGCGAAACATGATCTCGATGTTTACATCTCTATATTCAAAGATTTTTTTTTTTTTTTTTTTTTTTTAATTCCTCGGCTGCTTCGGTTGCTAGCAAGTAGAAGGTAAGGGAAGGAAGGGGGGGGAGGGCAGACACAACAAGCAGTCCTATTTCAGTGTTTGATAATGCATTTCTCAAAATAGCATCGCAGCGTGATAGGCAACGCAGCAATTTACTTTTTCAATAATAGCATCGTCAGTATGGTGAGCACTGTAACATTTTCTTTTTCAAAAATGGTAAGCTTTAGTGCACTTTTATACTCTTAAACACATCGGTAAAATCATGATAGGCAGGGGTACAGCACTTTATTAAAAAAAAAAACAAAAAAAAAAAACAACAACAACAAAAAATCAAGATAAGGCATACCTTCTGACAGACTGCACTACCAAAATAGCAACAGAAAACCGGTACGTCTTGTGAAACATCACTTCCACAAATGAATTGCGTGGTAAGGTATTGTTACAGCTTATCTTCCTCACAAAAGGCACTTCAAGCATGGTAAATGCCGTAACACTTTTTTTTTTTTTTTGGTAGTAAAAACTTACTCATAGGTATGGAAAGTGGCATTTTAGGCTTAGTAGAAGGCATGGCAGACATAGTCGACAAAAGTCAAAATCTGTTCCTATCAGCAGTACTCTATGCGTGGCAAGCTTGCCAAAATCTTAATTCTCAAACACGGTATCAGGAGCATGACAAGCTCGGTCACGACAACTTACTTTTCAAAAATGGCATTGTAGGTATGGTAGGCCCTGTGGATGTCCGTGTTGACTTTATTGGTCAGCTCTGTCATGATGCGAAGCTGGTCATCGTCTTCCTGATACCCACACATTGACATGCATTTAATGACTTGGCTAAATCTTTGATCTCTTTTTTTGTTCCATTTTCGAAGTTTTGCTTTCATGTCAGCCATTTGACAACACATACATATTAACGCACGCACTCATGCACGCACGCACGCAGAGAGAGAGAGAGAGAGAGAGAGAGAGAGAGAGAGAGAGAGAGAGAGAGAGAGAGAGAGAGAGAGAGAGAGAGAGAGAGAGAGAGAGCTGTTTCTCTTTGCACGCGTGACCAAGATTCAAAGATCTACTTTTTTGATTCGTATTGTTTAACGAATTTTCCCGAAGCTGGAGTATGGCTGCCTTAATGGCTGGATAAGAAACGTCATCAAACGGTCGTACGCAGAAGAAGTAGAAGAAGAAGAAGAAGAAAGAAGAAGAAGAAGAAGTAGTATAACGAATATTTATGATTACTACGCTGTGCATGTTCACACACCCCTTCATTAGGGGCCATGGCCTATGATGAATGAATTATCTGAATCTGAATCAGAATGTGCATCTCTGTGTCTCTGGGTCTGTGTCTCTGTGTCTGTCTGTGTCTCTCTCTGTGTCTCTGTCTTTGTCCCTGTCTCTGTCTCTGGCTGGTTGGCTATCTGTCTGTCTGTCTGTCTGTCTGTCTGTCTGTCTCTCTCTCTCTCTCTCTCTCTCTCTCTCTCTCTCTCTCTCTGCCCTGGTGGGCTCCGGGACCATTGTCTGACATTTCTTTCACTGTAGTGGATGTGTAAGCCGCGGTCACAATTATGACCAAGCTTGGAATTCCCCTGTTTTGGGATTTTTTTTTTTTTTTTTTATTGTTTCGTGTGTCTCTTGCCAGCGTGTGAGCAAGGGGGATGACCATTGCAGGCAACATCATTATGTTCAGATCAGTTTGCCTGCGAATGTTTCACTTTGGGACTAAGCGTTGTTTTCTCTGTCCTTTTGTTTGCTGTTTTCATCTCCCTATATCATTTTCATGGCTAAATTAACTGTTTCTGCACCGGTACCAGCGAACATGAAACTCACTCCGATAGCTGAATTAAGTAGTAGAGGCAGTCGCAGCAGCTAACAGCAGTGGTATCAGCAGCACATAACACTTATTCAGGTAACTATATTATTAAAGAGTAATTGTAACACCCGCAGCAGCAACAGCAGCGACGGTGACGGTGGCGGCGGCGGGCGGCGACGGCAGTATAGCAGTAGCAGCAGTAGCAGCAGCAGCAGCATGAGTAGCAGCAGAAGTAGTAACAGCAGCAGCAACAACAGCAGCAGCAATAGCAGTATTGGCAGTGGCAGCAGCAGCAGCAGCAGCAGGAGCAACAGCAGCAACAGCAGCAGCAGCAGCAGTTTGTAGTTGTAGTAGTAGTAGTAGTAGCAGCAGCAGCAGCAGCAGCAGCAGCGATGGTGGCAGCAGCAAAAGCAGCGACAGCAGCAGCAGCAGCAACAGCATCAGAACAGCAGCGGTGCCAGACTAAACTCTTTCAGCCAAGACAAGCCAAACTAAACTCTTTCAGCCAAGACAAACACCATCTATGTACACACTTCTCCTGTAAAGCACACACCACACGTGTAAAGAACTGCTCTAAAGGACACTGGGCAAGTGCACGTAGCAGCTCTACAGGACATTAATCACTGGAACAGCTGCTGTAAATGACATGGCTGTCGTGCACAATGGACATTTATAAGATTCATCACAGGCTGTGGCACTGTACAATGGACATTTATAAGATTCATCACAGGCTGCTGTGGTACTGTACAATGGACATTTATAAGATTCGCCACAGGCTGTGGTACTGTACAATGGACATTTATAAGATTCGCCACAGGCTGTGGTACTGTACAATGGACATTTATAAGATTCATCACAGGCTGTGGTACTGTACAATGGACATTTATAAAATTCATCACAGGCGGTGGTACTATACAATGGACATTTATAAGATTCGTCACAGGCTGTGGTACTGTACAATGGACATTTATAAAATTCATCACAGGCTGTGGTACTGTACAATGGACATTTATAAAATTCATCACAGGCTGTGGTACTGCGCTGAATACTGCACCTGACTACGCCGTCTGCAGGTGCCGGTCATTTTGTCGTACCATTCCAGATTCGCCTTCTGAAAAATAAATCATAGCGTTTGAAATACGAAGACATGCGTGCGTGCATGCGTGCGTGCGCGTGCGTGCGTGCTAGTGTTGCGTGCGTGTGTGTGTGTGCGTGCGTGCGTGCGTACGTGTGTGTGTGTGTGTGTGTGTGTGTGTGTGTGTGTGTGTGTGTGTGTGTGTGTGTGTTACAGAGTGTAGTAGCAGCAGCAGCAGCAGCAGCAGCAGCAGCAGCAGTAGTAGTAGTAGTAGTAGTAGTAGTAGTAGTAGTAGTAGTAGTTTGTAGTAGTATTAGCAGCAGCAGCAGCACAGTTGTTGTTGTTGTTGTAGGAGTAGTAATAGTGATGTCGTAGCAGCAGTAACAGTAGCCGCAGCAGCACCTGCGGCAGGACTAACAGTAGTAGTAGTAGTAGTAGTAGTAGTAGTAGTAGTAGTAGTAGTAGTAGTAGTAGCAATGGTTGTCATTATTGTCGTGATAGATGTTGTTGTTGTCGT
Organism: Conus betulinus; assembly: GCA_016801955.1. Lineage (NCBI taxonomy): Eukaryota > Metazoa > Mollusca > Gastropoda > Neogastropoda > Conidae > Conus > Conus betulinus. The sequence goes on along the minus strand of JADBJO010000459.1, from coordinate 55,267 downwards.
TGTCGTCGTCGTCGTCGTAGCAGTAAAAGGAGGAGGAGGTGAATGAGGCTGAGGAGGAGGAGTAGAAGCAGCGGCGGCAGCATTACAAGCAGTAGCATATGTTGGTTAGTGCACGTGTGTGTGTGTGACACTGTTTTTATGTTCACGAGTTTCGAATCTTTATTGCCATAGTATCACACACACACACACACACACACACACACACACACACACACACACACACACACACACACACACACACACACACATTCAGAAAGAGAGAGAAGAGAGAGAGGGGAGGGGAGGGGGGGGGGGGGGGGGGGGGGGGGGGGGGCTCGAATGCACTATTGATTCAGAACAAAGTTAATATTGTCACGTCAGCCACGTGCAAGCCAGATGATTTGTCTTGATTCCGAAGGAATCCCGTCGTCTGCAATTGTCTGCAAAAAAAAGCTTGTCTGTGTATTAGGAAAAAAAAAAAGCTCTAACGTCCATTTGTTTTATGACTCAATACCAACTGCCTAAATCACTAATAGCCTGTAGAAGAAAAAAATGAATACAAATCAGATGGTATTAAAAACACGGATTGGGCGTCGCAGTGCTGGATTTCGCTGGCGACAATAGACCTATTCCGGACAAAAACATCTCGGAAGAAGAAAAACTTAGAGGAAGACAACTTTAATCGTTCCTTTGCAAATACTTTTCTCTCAGATATGGGTCAAGCAAGCAGATTTATTTAGACTCCAATATCTGTATTATAGCGCACCCCAGGAGAATTGCTGTACAGTTGCGCCGTTTCGTTTCCTTGTTTAGAGAATTTCTCTCTCTCTTATTGAGCTATGAAGCCGACTGTTGGAGCAAAATCGTCTTAGATAGGCCTGTCAGTTCACGGTAAAAAAAAAAAAAAAAGTGTCCGCAGGGAACAAAGTGTCGGCATGCGGACACTTTGTTTTTGCGGACACTTTGTACCGTCACATAGCCCCACTACCATCATCTGTCCCATTAAAACGGCGGGGTATTTTCGCTGAAAAAAGAGCTCTACCACGGATTATCTCCCCTTGCAAATTTCCGAACATCTTCGATTCAACGCCGGGATAGCATGCGGAAATGTTGTTGATCTCCTGATTGTTCACTGAATGGCGACAGTTGGAAGGATCTCCTCTGTCGGCGCTTAAACTGTCGGCGATCCGTTGATGTGTTGCCGACAACGGCTGGTTTGGATCGGTGTGCTGATTCGTTGCTGACGGCGAGTAAGCGGTTCTTCTTCTTCTTTCTTTTAGTGTCCACAATCATCAAGTTGATTACTCTGACACCTGTGTGTGTATGACCGTGTTTTATCCCGCCATTAAGGCAGCCATACTCCAACTTCGGGGAAGGTGCATGCTATGTGTAACGTGTCATCCATACCGATGGCCAAACTGGCCTTCTCTTCCGAATGTTGGTGATTGGATTTTACGTGTGTGCAAGATGTTATGCGTGCGTTCTCACACGGAATCTCGGTTTATAGTTTCATTGGAAGGACTGTATGGGAAATGGAGTCAGAACTAATGTTAACTCCGAGGGAAAAATCCCCGTGTACCGAAACGGCCCGGCGGAGATGCGAACCCACAACCCTAGATTACGCGCCCGCGCTCTACAAACTGAGCTGTTCCGCCCCCCCCCCCCCTCCCTCCCCTCCCCCGTTGATTGCATTCTCTTCAAATTGTCTTCGACGATTGTTTAGCAGAGGGTAATATTCAGCAGTTAGCATACCGTGTAAAATGAGAAAAAGAGCTATACAGGTGAAGTGATAATTTTCTGATGATTTTTTTTTCTTGCATGTGAGAATGGGTGGTTTAGTACACTTGTTATTCGCTAAGTCATTTAGCGTTGCACAGTCTAAAACCGCAGGAATTTTACCCTCTTCTTCTGAGCATTCAAGTAAAAGAGAGAGAAAAAAAAAGAGCATACCATTTCCCACCTTCCGTGTACTTCCAACAGTGAGACGTATTTTCTCGTACACTTAACCTGAATGTTGTAGTCCTGACAAATTACTCATATGCAAACAGAAGTGTGTTTCAAATAAGAGAGAGAGAGAGAGAGAGAGAGAGAGAGAGAGAGAGAGAGAGGAGAGAGAGAGAGACAGAGAGACAGACAGACAGAGGACGTCAGACAGACAGACAGACAGGACAGACAGACAGAATACCTTGATTACTGCCAGAACGTCTGAGTGTAGTTCACTGTGGAAAGGACAGCACTGTCGGAATGCCGAGGAACTGTATATCACGTGAAGACACCTGGATTCACACAACACACACACACACACACACACACACACACACACACACACACACACACACACACACGCACGCACACACACACACACACACACACACACACACACACACACACACACACACACACACACACACACACACACACATACACACAGGCTGCACTAGTTTGTTCCCTATTTGGATTAACTCGTTCATATGCCAGATTCTCCTGTTTAGGGTAAAACAGTAGCGCTAATTGTTCAGCGCTAAACTTGGGAAGAACAACAATGTGAAGATTCGGTGCTGTTTATTTAGCGCTAAACTTGGGTGGAGATAAAAGCATGAAAAAGCAGTGCTGATTCTTCAGCGC
>JADBJO010000459.1:35163-40163 GCA_016801955.1 Conus betulinus | reverse complement strand
ACAGATCGCTTAACTTACCAGACGGATCCATTCACTTACCAGATGGGCTTCGTCACTTACCAGACGGATCCATTCACTTACCAGACGGATCCCGCCTATGACCAGACGAATCCATTCACTTACCAGATGGACTTCGTCACTTACCAGACGGATCCATTCACTTACCGGACGGATCCATTCACTAGCCAGATAGATTCCTTCACTCCACCAGACGAATCCCTCCCTTCATTTACCCGACAGATCCTTTCGCTTACCAGACGGCTTGCTGCACTTCGGTGATGTCCCCCTGAATGGCGTGTTGGTGCAGGATGGTGAGGGCAGCGGAGGGCAGGTCTCCTGGCCACTTGGAGGATAGGTCCTGGGCATGTTGAGAGGGGGAAGGGCTCGGTTGAGAGGTGGGCAGAGGCAGGACGGACGGATGGAAAGAATGATGAGAGAAGAGATATGGTCAGAGAGAGAGAGAGAGAGGGTCTCGGGGAGAGGAGTGGCAGGAGAGAGAGAGAGAGAGAGAGAGAGAGAGAGAGAGAGAGAGAGAGAGAGAGAGAGAGAGAGAGAGAGAGAGAGACAGACAGACAGACAGACAGACAGACAGAGAGAGAGATTCGCCAAAAGCACTCTCTGTTACAAGACTGCGCACACTCTACCTCTCCAAACAATCTCTCTTCCTGTTCTCTCTCTCTCTCTCTCTCTCTCCTCTCTCTCTCTCTCTCTCCTCTCTCTCTCTCTCTCTCTCTCTCTCTCTTTCTGTCTCTGTCTCTGTCAGTATCTCTGTCTGTCTGTCTGTCTCTCTCTCTGTATCACACACACACACACACACACACACACACACACACACACACACACACACACACACACACACCTCTTCTCATACATTCACACACACACACACACACACACACACACACACACACACACCTCTTCTCATACATTCACACACAACACACACACACACACACACACACACACACACACACACACACATCTCCATCACCACCACCACCACCACCACCACCACTACTACTACTACTTCCCCCACCACCCCCTCCTTCCACCCCCCTCCCTCTCTCCCCACACCTCTATCCCCACCCCCCACCCCCCACCGCCACCGTGACCCACTCAGCAACTCACGTTGAAGATTCGCAGCTCGTGCTTCACGAAGATCTTCATGAGGTCCTCGTGCTGCATGACGTCAGTCCAGTTGTGATCCTCGGCAATGCCCCTGTCCTCCCGTGTGCCCAGGTGCAGGTTCAGGTGGATCTTGCCCTGCACGTGACTGCGAGTCGTCCGACCCTCCAGCTCGTACCAGCCATCAACCCCGGTGGACGGGATGGTCTGGCAACGAAACAGGTACAGGTCAGTGTCCACAGCTCTTCGTGTCCAAGCTTTTATATATATATATATATATATATATATATATATATATATATATATATATATATATATATATATATATATATATAAGAGAAAATAAGAAAAAAAGAATTGTGCAAAATCTTCACGACGACCAAAATTAAAAAATCACCACAGAAGCTAACAAAAAGATAGTGAATTATTTAGACATCACGTTAGACCTCAACCAACATACATTTAAACCATACAAAAAAACCAAATGACACACCTGTTTATGTAAATATCAAAAGTAATCACCCACCTTCCATACTCAAAACGATACCTAGAGGCATAAAAACAGAGATTATCTAATCTGTCATGTAATGAAACAGTATTTAATAACACTGCAGCTGAGTACCACCAAGAAGCGTTACACCAAAGTGGCTACAACTACAAATTTACACTATGACCCAGGAAATGATATGAGCAGACACAAGAAGAACAGGAAAAAAAAATATGGTACAACCCCCCATACGATGGAAGAGTTTAAAACAAACGTTGGGAAAGAATTCTTTAAAATTCTGACATCTTCTTTCCCAAAAGAGCACAAGCTGTTTAAGATATTTAACAGGCACAACATCAAATTATCATACTCATGTATGCCGAATCTCAAAAACATCATTGATTCAACCAACAAAACGAAAAGCAGTACAGAGGAGACAAACGAGGGTGAAGAAAGGAAATCTTGCAACTGTACCAAGAAACAACAGTGCCCTCTAAACAATAAATGCCTCCACAGCAATATTGTATATCAAGCCACTGTAAAATCAGAGAGAACGCTGAAGAAAAATATATAGGTATCACTGAAAACCAATTTAAAAACTAGATATGCAAATCATAAACAGTCATTTAACAAAGAAAGATACAAAAATCAAACAGAATTGAGTAAATACATTTGGAAACTCAAAGATAAAAAAATAGACTACTACAACATATCCTGGAAAAATCTTAAAAAGAGCTGCATCATATAATAACATTTCAAAAAGATGTAATTTATGCCTAACAGAAAAATATATATGATCCTATGCAAACCAAAATTAGCAACCCTAAACACTAGGATAGAAATGGTTAACAATTGCAGACACAAATGGAAGTTCCTATCAGCGAGCAGAAATCAAAAAAACATGAAAAACACTGACCGCACGTGATGGCAGACAGCGAACACGTATAAAAAAAACACCGACAACACCGACCCCCCATACCCTGACGACTGCACCAGCAAGAAACAGCGCTGTAGTATATAAAAGATGTCACGGAAGAGAATCGTTTTATAACGATGGGAAAGAAAGAAACGGATTTCTGTTGTTTGCGAAGACCACATGACCAGTGGTATCATCAATGATCAATGAGAGGGTTTTTTTGGTTTGTTTTGTTTTTTTTTTAAATCTCCTAATCAATGCAGAATGGGATTCCAACGATCACGCACCGATGATTCTTCTTATGTCAAAGACGAGCTGGAAATTGCTGTCAGCTGTCAGGTCACGAACAACTGGCTCTGATGGGTTGCTCCCTGTGATAATGGTGCCCAGACCAATCGATTGTTTCCAGTGAAATAAAAATAATAATGATAATGATAAACAGTAATAATAATGATGATAATAATGATAACAATACTGATAATAATGATGATAGTAATAACAATAATGATAATAATGATGATAATAATACCAATGATGATAATAATACCAATGATAGTAACAATGATTTTAATTACAATAATGATAATGAAAACGATACCAAGAAGAAAAAAATGATAATAAACAATGATAATGAATGAGAAGAAGAAGAAGGAGAAAGAAGAAGAAGAAGAAGAAAGAAGAAGAAGAAGAAGAAGAGAAAGAAGAAGGATAACAATAATAATGATAATAGTAATGATAATAAATAACAGTAATAATAATGACAACAACAACACAACAAAATAATAATATAATAATAACAATAACAATAACAACAATGATAAAAAACTATTGACAATGATTATGATAATAAAAAACGATAATGATAATAATAGGAGGAAGAAGAAGAAGAAGAAGGAGGAGGAGGAGAGGAGGAAGAAGAGGAGGAGGAGGAGGAGGAGACGAAGAAGAAGAAGAAGAAGAATGATAATGATAAGAATAGTAACAATAACGAAAATATAACAAGAATAATAACAATAATAGTAATAGTAATAATGATGATGATGATAATGATGATGATGATGATGACGATGATGATGATGATGGTGATGATGATGATGATGATGAGAAGAAAGAAAGAAGAAGAAAGAAGAAGAAGAAGAAGAGGAAGAGAGGAAGGGAGGAGGAGGAGGAGAAGAAGAAGAAGAAAGAAGAAGAAGAAGAAGAAGACGAAGACGAAGACGAAGAAGAAGGATGATGATGATGATGATAACAACAGTAACAACAACAACAACAATAATGATAATAACAACAACAACAACAACAACAACAATAGTGATAATAGTAATGATAATAAATAACAATAATAGCAGTAGTACTAATAACAATAATAGTAGTAAAAAATAGAAATATTGAATAATGAAATGGTGAGTAATAATAATGGGAATAACAAGCAATAACAGAAAGTATTATGATAAAAAATAATAATGAAGACAGAGGGTATTTGAGAACAGAAAAATGTTACGAGAGAGAGAGAGAGAGGAGAGAGAGAGAGAGATGAGAGAGAGAGAGAGAGAGATGCGAGCTTTGGAAGAGATCGTGGAATGCTAGCAAACTGGCCGCGCAGTCTGATTAGAACAATGAAGAGAATGAGAATCAGTACTAAATTCTGTATCCACCCATGACAGGACATCACTATTTTTGGTATTTAGATAACGTGTACGAAACAATCGTTATCAAAATTTCTGTTTTCCCCCTCCCCCCAACCCACAACATTCGTATACATGCTTGTTTTAGGTCAATTTGTATTTTTACCGGGTTACTCGAAATTAATTTCTTCCGTGTTTGTATGTTTCTTGATATTTTATGTGGCTTATCTGTAGTGTTCACGTACCATACATCAGACACCTGTTCTCTGCACGCCGTTACATGAATTATCCAGTATAATGATGATGATGATGATGATGATGATGATGATGATGATGATGATTTGGTTTCATTACCAACATTACTAGTGTTGGCATTCGTCTCATCATCAGCATCATCATCATCGTCATCACTATCATTGTTCTTATTTTGTATCATTTGTAACACACTACTACTACTTCTACTACTAACTACTACTCCTACTCCGACTACTACTACCACTACTGTGCATTATTTATTTTAATCTGCATACTGCTCGGAAGGTTCTGGAATTGGCATTGCTTTTTCAAAAATGCGTTACAAAATGAAATATTACAGACGCAAAAGAAGCAGAACGCCCAGTACTGAATCGAAGGGGATCCTCTAAAACACACACAGGCACAGAAAGAACGGAAGCCATCAGAATGGACTTTGAGACGATTTTGTCGAAGAAGAAGCGAGTCAGAGAAGAAGAACGAGGTGAGAGGGAGGGTTATGTACTGGGCAGCGAGATTGCAGAGATAAGCAGGGATACAGCAAGGGGCAATGCTGAAAGCAAATGCTTTGTAGTTCTTTGTAATTCTGCTCTGC
>JADBJO010000459.1:30000-31012 GCA_016801955.1 Conus betulinus | reverse complement strand
CACTCAAGTACACAGACACACAAAAGAAATAACAAACACAAACAACAAAAGCAAGAAGAAGAAGAAGAAGAAGAAGAAGAAGAAGAAGAAGAAAAGGAAAAACAACAACAAGAATAACGAAAACAACAACAACAACAACAACAACAACAACAACAACAACAACGCCAACAATCCAGACGAAAGTTAAAAACAGAACCGTCAAGAGACAGCCCCCGATCAATACAGAAACGACAAAAAAAAAAAAAGAAAAAAAAAAAGAAAAAAAAGAAGAAAAAAAGAAAAATGGAGCACGGCTTGCCAATGTCCGGCTCCCATCATCTGCCAGATTGGGGCTGTTTCCGTCTAAGAGAGAGAGAGGCTGACAACAGTTCGCCCACACCTTCGTGTGCTGAGGGGCAGGGATCGGCTTATATGGCTGTCCCCGTGCTCCCAGCGGGATGCTGATGAGATGCTGCTCTCGTGCTGGTCCTGCGTGCAGGTTTATTTTCGCTTCTCCCCCAGGAATCAAAACTGACCTAGCGGGTCTCGTTCTTGTTTCTTTTGCCACTTCTGATTATCTCCGTGTGTGTTTTAGTTCGATCCAGTATATAGAGAAAGCGTGCGCGCGCGCGCGCGTACACACCACACACACACACACACACACACACACACACACACACACACACACACACACACACACACACCACACCACACACACACCACACACACACACACACACAACACACACACACACACACCATGCACACACACACACACCACACACACACACACACACACACACACACACACACACACACACACACACACGCACACACACACACCACCACACACACAACCACACACACACACACACACGCGCGCGCGGCGCGCGCGCGCGCGCGCGCACAACAACTGCGAGATATGTGAATCGCACGCCGGCGCCAATAACAAGACCCTCCATATTTAATGTCGATGGCAGCAACAGCAGCGGCGACAAAAACGACAGGGACGAAAAAAACAACATTCACAACGA
>JADBJO010000459.1:12500-20000 GCA_016801955.1 Conus betulinus | reverse complement strand
ACCAGACGGATCCATTCACTTACCAGATGGGCTTCGTCACTTACCAGACGGATCCATTCACTTACCAGACGGATCCCGCCTATCACTTACCAGACGAATCCATTCACTTACCAGATGGACTTCGTCACTTACCAGACGGATCCATTCACTTACCGGACGGATCCATTCACTAGCCAGATAGATTCCTTCACTCCACCAGACGAATCCCTTCATTTACCCGACAGATCCTTTCGCTTACCAGACGGCTTGCTGCACTTCGGTGATGTCCCCCTGAATGGCGTGTTGGTGCAGGATGGTGAGGGCAGCGGAGGGCAGGTCTCCTGGCCACTTGGAGGATAGGTCCTGGGCATGTTGAGAGGGGGAAGGGCTCGGTGAGAGGTGGGCAGAGGCAGGACGGACGTGATGGAAAGAATGAATGAGAGAAGAGACATGGTCAGAGAGAGAGAGAGAGAGAGGGGAGAGAGAGAGAGAGAGAGAGAGAGAGAGAGGAGAGAGAGAGAGAGGGAGAGAGGACAGACGGACGTGATGGACAGACAGACAGGGAGATTTGCGAGACATGGTAAATGAAAGAGAGAGCCAGAGGAGAGGACAGAGAGACAGACAGACAGACACAGACAGACAGACAGAGAGATTCGCCAAAAGCACTCTCTGTTACAAGACTGCGCACACCTCTCTCCACAACTCTCTCTCTCTCCTGTTCTCTCTCTCTCTCTCTCTCTCTCTCTCTCTCTCTCTCTCTCTCTGTCTCTCTCTCTCTCTCTCTCCTCTTTCTGTCTCTCTCCTCTCTCTCTCAGTATCTCTGTCTGTCTGTCTGTCTCTCTCTCTGTATCACACACACACACACACACACACACACACACACACACACACACACACACACACACCACACACACCTCTTCTCATACACACACACACCACACAACACACACACACACACACACACACACACACACACCTCTTCTCATACATTCACACACACACAACACACACAACACACACACACACACACACACACACACACATCTCCATCACCACCACCACCACCACCACCACCACTACTTACTACTCCCCCCCCTTCCCCCTCCTTCCACCCCCTCCCTCTCTCCCCACACCTCTATCCCCACCCCCCACCCCCCACCGCCACCGTGACCCACTCAGCAACTCACGTTGAAGATTCGCAGCTCGTGCTTCACGAAGATCTTCATGAGGTCCTCGTGCTGCATGACGTCAGTCCAGTTGTGATCCTCGGCAATGCCCCTGTCCTCCCGTGTGCCCAGGTGCAGGTTCAGGTGGATCTTGCCCTGCACGTGACTGCGAGTCGTCCGACCCTCCAGCTCGTACCAGCCATCAACCCCGGGACGGGATGGTCTGGCAACGAAACAGGTACAGGTCAGTGTCCACAGCTCTTCGTGTCCAAGCTTTTTATATATATATATATATATATATATATATATATATATATATTATATATATATATATATATATATATATATATAAGAACTGGCCCTCTGTTGTCGGTGTTTTTTTTATACGTGTTCGCTGTCTGCCATCACGTGCGGTCAGTGTTTTTCATGTGTTTTTTTATTTCTGCTCGCTGATAGGAACTTCCATTTGTGTCTGTAATTGTTAACCCATTTCTATCCTAGTGTTTAGGGTTGCTAATTTTGGTTTGCATAGGATCATATATTTTTCTGTCAGGCATAAATTAGAAACATTGAAAATAAGAAAAAAAGAATTGTGCAAAATCTTCCACGACCAAAATTTAAAAATCACCACAGAAGCTAACAAAAAGATAGTGAATTATTTAGACATCACGTTAGACCTCAACCAACATACATTTAAACCATACAAAAAAAACCAAATGACACACCTGTTTATGTAAATATCAAAAGTAATCACCCACTTCCATACTCAAAACGATACCTAGAGGCATAAACAAGAGATTATCTAATCTGTCATGTAATGAAACAGTATTTAATAAACACTGCAGCTGAGTACCAAGAAGCGTTACACCAAGTGGCTACAACTACAAATTACACTATGACCCAGGAAATGATATGAGCAGACACAAGAAGAACAGGAAAAGGAAAATCATATGGTACAACCCCCCATACGATGGAAGAGTTTAAAACAAACGTTGGGAAAGAATTCTTTAAAATTCTGACATCTTCTTTCCCAAAAGAGCACAAGCTGTTTAAGATATTTAACAGGCACAACATCAAATTATCATACTCATGTATGCCGAATCTCAAAAACATCATTGATTCAACCAACAAAACGAAAAGCAGTACAGAGACAAACGAGGGTGAAGAAAGGAAATCTTGCAACTGTACCAAGAAACAACAGTGCCCTCTAAACAATAAATGCCTCCACAGCAATATTGTATACCAAGCCACTGTAAAATCAGAGAACGCTGAAGAAACATATATAGGTATCACTGAAAAACCATTTAAAACTAGATATGCAAATCATAAACAGTCATTTAACAAAGAAAGATACAAAAATCAAACAGAATTGAGTAAATATATTTGGAAACTCAAAGATAAAAAAAAATAGACTACAACATATCCTGGAAAATCTTAAAAAGAGCTGCATCATACAATAACATTTCAAAAAGATGTAATTTATGCCTAACAGAAAAATATATGATCCTATGCAAACCAAAATTAGCAACCCTTGATTTCTTCCCTGTTTTCATTTGTGATCTTTTTGTTTTATTTTCTTTTCTCTGTATGTTTTTTTTTCTGTTCGTACTTTTCTTGTCTTTCATTTTGCTTTCTTTATTTAGTGTGTTCTACCAACCCCATTTCACCAGCTCTTGTTTGAACTCTGATGGTTTTTTTCTTTCCTTTTCAGTCTGTCTGTTTTTCCTCTTTTTGTATTTGTATGTCACCAAACAGAAAAATGAATCGTTATATATAAAGATGTCACGGAAGAGAATCGTTTTATAACGATGGGAAAGAAAGAAACGGATTTCTGTTGTTTGCGAAGACCACATGACCAGTGGTATCATCAATGATCAATGAGAGGGTTTTTTGGTTTGTTTTGTTTTTTTTTTTTTAAATCTCCTAATCAATGCAGAATGGGATTCCAACGATCACGCACCGATGATTCTTCTTATGTCAAAAGACGAGCTGGAAATTTGCTGTCAGGTCACGAACGAAAAACTGGCTCTGATGGGTTGCTCCCTGTGATAATGGTGCCCAGACCAATCGATTGTTTCCAGTGAAATAAAAATAATAATGATAATGATAACAGTAATAATAATAATGATGATAATAATGATAACAATACTGATAATAATGATGATAGTAATAACAATAATGATAATAATGATGATAATAATACCAATGATGATAATAATACCAATGATAGTAACAATGATTTTAATTACAATAATGATAATGAAAACGATACCAAGAAGAAAAAAATGATAATAAAACAATGATAATGAGAGAAGAAAAGAAGAAGAAGAAGAAGAAGAAGAAGAAGAAGAAGAAGAAGAAGAAGAAGAAGAAGAAATGATAACAATAATAATGATAATATAATAGTAATGATAATAACAGTAAATAATAATGACAACAACAACAACAAAATAATAATAATAATAATAACAATAACAATAACAACAATGATAAAAAACTATTGACAATGATTATGATAATAAAAACGATAATGATATAATAGGAGGATAAGAAGAAAGAAAGGAGGAGGAGGAGGAGGAAGAGGAGGAGGAGGAGGAGGAGAACGAAGAAAGAAGAAGAAGAACAATGATAATGATAAGAATAGTAACAATAACGAAAATATATACAAGAATAATAACAATAATAGTAATAGTAATAATGATGATGATGATGAATGATGATGATGATGAGATGATGACGATGATGATGATGATGGTGATGATGATGATGATGATGATGAAGAAGAAGAAGAAGAAGAAGAAGAAGAAGAAGAGGAAGATGAGGAGGAGGAGGAGGAGAAGAAGAAGAAGAAGAAAGAAGAAGAAGAAGAAGAAGGAACGAAGACGAAGACGAAGAAGAAGGATGATGATGATGATGATAACAACAGTAACAAACAACAACAACAATAATGATAATAACAACAACAACAACAACAACAACAATAGTGATAATAGTAATGATAATAATAACAATAATAGCAGTAGTACTAATAACAATAATAGTAGTAAAAAATAGAAATATTGAATAATGAAATGGTGAGTAATAATAATGGGAATAACAAGCAATAACAGAAAGTATTATGATAAATAATAATAATGAAGACAGAGGGTATTTGCAACAGAAAAACAGAGAGAAAATGTTACGAGAGAGAGAGAGAGAGAGAGAGAGAGAGAGAGAGAGAGAGAGAGAGAGAGAGAGAGAGAGATGCGAGCTTGGAAAGAGATCGTGGAATGCTAGCAAACTGGCCGCGCAGTCTGATTAGAACAATGAAGAGAATGAGAATCAGTACTAAATTCTGTATCCACCCATGACAGGACATCACTATTTTTGGTATTTAGATAACGTGTACGAAACAATCGTTATCAAAATTTCTGTTTTCCCCCCCCCCCCCAACCCACAACATTCGTATACATGCTTGTTTTAGGTCAATTTGTATTTTTACCGGGTTACTCGAAATTAATTTCTTCCGTGTTGTATGTTTCTTGATATTTTATGTGGCTTATCTGTAGTGTTCACGTACCATACATCAGACACCTGTTCTCTGCACGCCGTTACATGAATTATCCAGTATAATGATGATGATGATGATGATGATGATGATGATGATGATGATTTGGTTTCATTACCAACACGACGATGATAGTGTTGGCATTCGTCTCATCATCAGCATCATCATCATCGTCATCACTATCATTGTTCTTATTTTGTATCATTTGTAACACTACTACTACTTCTACTACTACTCCTACTCCTACTACTACTACTACTGTACATTATTTATTTTAATCTGCATACTGCTCGGCATTAATTTTTCTGCATACTGCTTGGCATTGCTGGAATTGGCATTTTTTTCAAAAATGCGTTACAAAATGAAATATTAACAGACGCAAAAGAAGCAGAACGCCCAGTACTGAATCGAAGGGGATCCTCTAAAACACACAGGCACAGAAAGAACGGAAGCCATCAGAATGGCCTTTGAGACGATTTTGTCGAAGAAGCGAGTCAGAGGAAGAACGAGGTGAGAGGGAGGGTGTGTACTGGGCAGCGAGATTGCAGAGATAAGCAGGGATACAGCAAGGGGCAATGTTGAAGCAAATGCTTTGTAGTTCTTTGTAATTCTGCTCTGCGAAACAGGTCCTTAGTGTTCTTTGCTCTTTTTTCGCCACAATTCAAGCATCTACTCGACAATTTATCGGACAAACCTGAATACCCATCCCAGAGAGAGAGAGAGAGAGAGAGAGAGAGGGAGGGAGAGAGAGAGAGAGAGAGAGAGAGAGAGAGAGAGAGAGAGAGAGAGATGCAAGCTTTTGAAGAGATTGTGAAATGCCAGCAAACTAATAAAGTAATCTGATTAGAACGATGAACGGGGATGAGAATTAGGATCTTAACATGTTCCAGCCCATGAAGAAAGGTATTATATTTGGTTATTCAAAGAAGAATGTACACAACAATCGTTCTTGAAATGTTTTGGCTGTTATCGTTTCTCTTCCTACATGGTTGTGGTGGGGAATGGAACTCACGACCTCCCAGGTTGGAGTCTGCAATGCTGACCACTTGATCAAGGTGGCTGGTAATATATTTATTATCGGTATTGGCATGAATAGCAGTAGTAATATTAGTATTTCTTTATGATCACTACTACTACTATTACTACTACTACTACTACTACTACTAGTACTGCTGCTGTGCGCTGCTGCTGCTGCTGCTGCTGCTGCTGCTACGACAGTGCATAATTTAGAAAAAATCTGCAAAGCACTCAAAAAGCTCTGGAACTGGATTTCTTTGTGAAAGGGATTATTTTTATGGTGAAATGTTAAAGATGAAAAAAAAAAAAAGTGGTCTGCCTAATATTGAATTACAGGGGATCCAGAACTGGAGCTCACAGGCAGAGAGGGAGCGGAAGCCAGGAGATTTACATTGGAGGCGGTTTGCCGAAGAAAGCCGTGAGTCACGAACGAAGAATGTGGGTGAGAGAGGGAGAGTGTGCACAGGGCAACCAGATCAGAGAGATAAGCAGAGGGAGCGCACGTGGGCAATGTTGTAGCAGGTGTTTTATGGTTCATTCCGGCACTGGGAAACGAGACCTCTCTTTGTGTGAATACTCCTCGCTCTCGTTCACATACAGTCCCAGCATCTTCTAGACAACGTTCGATCTCCCACTAATATGTTTTGTCAAAATATAATACACTAGACTTGAATCCCCACCAAAGGCCCATCTTTTCCGCTCCTTATGAAAAAAAAAGAAAGGAAGAGAGAGAAAGATGAAAGGAGAAAAAAATGAAAAGAGAAAGAAACGAAAAAAGAGCAGGATTCGCACAGAGCCGGACAAAGATGCATACGTTGTGAAGAAGGGACTCTCTCTCTCCTCTCTCTCTCTCTCTCTCTCCTCTCTCTCTCTCTCTCTCTCTCTCCTCTCTCTCTCTCTCTCTCTCTCTCTCTCTCTCTCTCTCTGTATGTGTGTGTGTGTGTGTGTTGTGTGTGTGTGTGTGTGTGTGTGTGTTTGTGCGTGCGTCTGTGTGTCCATGTGGGCATGTGTGTGTGGTGTGTGTGTGCGTGCGTGCGTGCGTGCGTGCATGTGTGGTGTGTGTGTGTGTGTGTGCAAGTGTGTGTGTGTGTGTGTGTGTGTTGTGTGTGTGTGTGCAAGCACACTTTTTTTTCAGCGTTCGGGAGAATGATGATTGTATGGATCGACCATTAGTTTTCATGTTCTGTATAGGATGATAAGAATAATATCTTTGTATTTTTCTTACCATTTTTTCTTTTGCTTGCTTCCATCCTTTATTTTTCTTTCTTTCCGCCTTTTTTCTTCCATTCTTAACTTTTCTTTTCTTTCGTTCATTCTTCCTTTCTCGTTTTTTACTCCCACAGTAATGAACATCACTTGTTACAGTCTGCATTTCGGGAGGACAATTCACAGAGATGGCAATCAGCGGACAGGTGTGGTATTATTTTGAAGCGGAAGAAGATAAATGTTGTAAAATTTGAATCATATAGATAAACAAAGAGTGAAAGTGAAGACAATTTCTTATTCTTGATTGTTGATAGAGACTTAGAGTTCTTTTCGTTTCAGGAAGAATTGCAAAGAAAAATGTTTCGGCGGAAAATTCTCTCTCTCTCTCTCTCTCTCATCTCTCTCTCTCTCTCTCTCCTCTCTCTATCTCTCTCCCTCTCTCTCTCTCTCTCTCTCTCTCTCTCCTCTCTCTCTCTCGCTCTCCGTTGATTTTTCTCTTCTTTTTTTCCTTTCCTTTCTTTTTCCTTTCATCATTTTCTTTGTCTCGTTTTTATTTTTCTCCTCTTTCCTTTTTCCTTTTCATCC
>JADBJO010000458.1:660000-695522 GCA_016801955.1 Conus betulinus | reverse complement strand
CCCTGTCTCTTCTCTCCTCAGCGTATCTCTCTCCTATCTCTCTCTCTATCTTTCAATGCATGTTACTACGTATACTACTACCTGAGAAGACTCTATGCTCTCTTCTATGTCGTCTCGTCTACTCTCTCCTCTCTCTTCTCTCTCTCTCTCTCTCTCTCTCTAAATGAAAATGTTTACTACGTATTACTACTACCCTTAACAAGACCCGTGCAGTCCCCTTCTCTCTCTCTCTCTCCTCTCTCTCTCTCTCTCTCTCTATCTCTCTCTCTCTCTCTCTCGCTCAAAGAAAGTTACTAAGCTAGTGCTAAGTGGCATGCAGTAGCTTTGCTTATCATTAATCTGGTGTTAGACTTTTATATTTTCCCACCAGGGTCTGATATCAATTTAAGATAAGAAAAAAAAAGGAAAAACGAAACGTAACCACGGCCAGATTGACAGGTAACGTCTGTCAGACACTCACTAAATCAGCCGCTCTAATTATCCACACACTATTCAAATAAAGTATTACAGTTTTTGAACACACACACACACCCACACACACACACCCACAACACACACACACAACCACACAACACACACGCCACACATCTCTCTCTTTCACCCCCCTCATCCTCCTCTCTCTCTCTCTCTCTCTTGTCACTCCCTCCCTCCCTCCTCCTTCTCTCTCTCTCTCTATCTCTTCTCTCTCTATATATATATAATATATATAAATATGAGGCAATAGCAGGGGAATTGGACGGGGGATCCGAAGAGAGGAAGGACCTCGAAACCATTTTAATCCCAATTTTTAAGATTTACTTTTAAATCATTATTTAGCCTGCTTCCACACAGTTGAGCACTTTTTTCCAAAAAAAAAAAAAAAGCCAGCAGCTACACTACTACTGATTATTAAATATATATAGATATAATATATATATATATATATAATATAATATATCAAGACTATTACTGATAAAACGACGCCCACCCCCTTAATAAAAAATTTAAATTTTTATAAAAGGCGCTCAACCACATGGGGAAAGCAAAGCAACAGCACCATGCTGCGAAAAAATAGTAGGTGCAAGGAAGTTTAACAACTTCCTTTTACCATACATTAGTAGTTAATACATATCATAATATAATATTAAGGTCAAGTAGTAATATATATATATATGTGTGTGTGTGTGTCGTTGTGTGCGTGTTGTGTGTTTTTGGGTGTGTTGTGTCCCCTGTGTGTGTGTACGCACAGTATATGTGCTGTATCTAACGTATGCTATGCATATTACTGCGAAAGGGAAAGAAAAGGGGTGGGGGGGGGGGGGGGGGGGGGGGGAAGAGGGCGGGGGGGATAGAGACGGGTGGGGGGGGGGGGAGGGGGGGGGGGGGGGAAGAGAAGAGGGAAAAGAGGGGGGGGGGGGGGGGAAGAGGAAGAAGAGACGAGATTGAGAAGAGGGGGGGGGCGGGGGGGGGGGGGGGGGGGGGGGAAGAAGAGTCGGGGGGGGGGGGGGCGGGGGGAAAAGAAGTGGAGAGAGAGACGAATTAAAGAGATAAAGAGAGATGAGAAAAGAAGAGAAGAGAATGAGATGAAGAGAAGAGAGAGATTAAGAGGGGGGGGTTAAGGAGGAGGGTTTAAATGAATTAATATACATTTAGCGTAATTTAAGCGGATTAATTATATTACGTTAAATTTGTAATGCGCTAAAATATGTTAATTACTAATTTGAAAAGCGAGATATAAGCGAATAAGGGGGGGTTTATGAAATTATTATTTTTATATAAATATTTATAATCAAAAAAATACTCTAATTTGAAGCGAATAGCGATATGTGAAGCGCGGGATATAAAATGGGAATTACCTTTTTTACATGACTGTCTGGAATACTGATGTCATTAAATGGCATGTCTGAATCTTATTCAAGCGTTATATTTTGGATAGTATTTTACTAGTAAATAGTAACCTAGTATTTTTCAAGGTCATCCTTGTTGGCTAGATAGGGATGAAAAAGGGAGGCAAGAAGAAGAAAGGAAATTTTTACGAAATCTGAGGAAACAGAAGAAAACAAGGGGAAAGTCGGTTGTTTCAGAGGCAAAAAATAAGACTCCTTTAAAAATTTTTCAAGTAAAAAAAGTACCTCTGACAATTGGGCCGTTCCGTTTCCCCCAGGTCGGTCAAGGTTAACAGCGCGTTGTCAGTTGCCGTTCGTTTCAAGGTTACGTGGTACGTCAAGTTACAGTTTTGTGTGTTTGTAATTAAAAAACAGGGTGTGTTTTGTGTGTTGGTAGTGGTGTTGTTGGTTTGTATTGTGTGTGTGTTGTGGTAAAAAAATGAAACAAAAAAAATAAACAAAAATAATCTCAAAGGAAAACTCCGTGGGGTTTTGGCCTCTGGGGGTTGGTTAATTGTTAAACTGAAAGTAACCCTAAACAGAACCCATTCAAAAAAAACTATAAGCTGTTGGTGGTTTGTGGCTGGTGTTGGTGTTGTTGGTCTATCTTGTTGTGTTGTGGGTCTATTGTTTGTCGGATCTGTCCCCGATGACCGTCCTCACCCCCTTGATTTATGTAACCTCCAGCAGCGCGATCCTTCAGTTGTTTGTGAACCACGTCAGGTGACTCCTGCCCTCAGTTGCTTGTAATTGTCGATTATATCTTCCTTGGTCATCGGTTAGGCTGGAAATGGTGGAAAGTGGAAAAAAAAATAATTTTGGAATCAATTCTGCTGGTTTGGAGGATTTGGAAAAGAAATGTATGGAATGGATGGCTGTTTGGAACAAATGGATGGTGGAATCATTTACCCATACAGAATCCATGGTGGCCTTTTGTTTGCTGTGCAGCCAAGCTGTTGGCAAAGAAGAAGATAAGCCCTTCAAGGACAGATATTAGCCCTTTTCGTTGTCCTGTCCGTCACTGCCTCCCAAACACACAGAGGAAAAGTATTTTCATCCTTGCATGGAAGGAAAGGAGGAAAGGAAAGGAGGGGAAAGAAGAAGAAACATGTAATTATTTTAATCTCCGTTTTTATCACAGGAAGCTGGACCGGGGGGGGGGGGGCAGATACGGCAAGGCAGCCTCACGCGTAACTGTTGTACGAGGTTCATTATGCCAGGATTATCAAACTTACCAAGCGATTCATAGTAAAAGTAGGCGTGTTCGAATGTCATCCGCTGTCCCTATCTCCTGCTCCGCTGCCTGGAAGTGCTGTGATCACAAGCGATCTGAAATCGTTTAACGAAATACTTTGTATTTCCAAATTCTAGCTTGATCAGGACTGAAAATCCACATTCAGGTTGTTTCCTTGTAAAGTTCAACATTCGAGTGGCCAAGTCGGCCCTGTCCTTGCACAGGAGAAGCCCTAAGGAGACTAAAAAGTGTTCCCTAATCCTTCACAAACAAACTGGGTCTCAGAGAACTAAGCCGCTCTCTTTCGTCCCTAAGTTTGCAAGAGGGTCGTGGAAACAATGTCTTTCCTTTTCCCCTGTTTTTCCCTTTGTTGTTGTGTGAGCGCGTAAAGAAAAAAAAAAAATTGTTTCTTCTCAATATTTTTTTTAAATGGACGAATCCAATCAATACTGAGACAAACTTTCTAGGTTCGCATACAAAACTGGTACAGAAGATCTTTTGTAAGTCTGGTGTTTTGCTGCTCAAGTGTCAGTGAATTCGTTTAGATTGAATACATGTAGTGCCTGCGTTTTCTGTTGTTCCGTTTGTTGTGCAAGTCCTATTATTAGCGCGCGCGCGCGTGGGTGGGTGGGGGGTGGGGGTTGTGGGGTGTGTGTGCGTGGGTGTGTTTGTCGTTTTTGGTGGTAGTGGTGGTGGTGGTGCCGCTGGTGGTGTTTTTGTGTGTGTTTTGATGATAATTGGAAGTGTTTACGTTCGTTTCTGTTTTTTTTGCCCATCTTGCCAATCACTTGAAGTCGTTGCAGTTCACAAAAAATCAAAGCACAAAACAAATCATCAATCAAAAAAAAAAAAGAAAGAAGAAAATATAAAGTACTTGCCCCCATCTATGTGTCTCTGAGTGTACGATGTGCACTTGGGTATGCAAGCATGCCTGCGCAAGTGCAGGTTTTCATGAAGAGAGTTGTGTGTGTGTGTGTGTGTGTGTGTGTGTGTGTGTGTGTGTGTGTGTGGGTGTGTGTGTGTGTGTTCGTTCTTTAATTTAACGTCTATCCACCTAAACAGTGATCTTAGACAGTATGTAAGGGTTTATGTGTGTGTACATGTGGTGTTTTGGGGCGTATGCATGCGAAAGGTTGGTGTTGATTTTGAGCATACGTCGGTTTGTATATAATGCAGTTAAGGCCTAGATGAAAATTAATAATAAAAAAAAACCACATAACTGAATCCAAAACTTTAAAAGAAAACACAAAATAAGCAACTAACACCAAGATGGGGAAAATAACATAAACGTTAAAGTAAATATCCAATTGGGCTCTTAATCAGTCCTTGAACAACTTGAAAATGTTTTGATTCGTTAGAGATGACGTCTTCAAAGACTGACATCGACGGTTCAGTGTTCAACAACCAAGCAGGTAAATAGGGTTTCATTCTATCGCACAAAAAGTAAATAGAACGGAGTGATTTGCTGGCCACAAATACAAGTCACATGTTTACACTTAAAAAGACTATAACTCTCATGTAGGGATAAAGGAATGCATATCTTTGTTAAATCAGTTTCAGTGTCATAGCCTTTTGGCTAATTGGTCTACCCTTTCATTCGCAGATAATCCACAGTGAGATGGAACTCAGCACAAATCGACGACATAAGAATCACGTAAATGTAAAAAATGAATTAAGTGGTAGACTTCTGATATGAGTTCTGCTCTCACACTTGTATTCGAAAATTTTAGAGCTTGTAGGACTGATTTGAATCAATCAAAGTAGTATTTGAAATGCAGGAAATCGAAAATCAAGAAGAAAGTTTAATGCCATAATGATGGCAGCAAGTTCCGCAGTAAATATGGAAATATTCTTATCAAGGTGGTAACCCTTCTCTCTACTTTTAAGAATGGAATTATGAATGCTGAACCAGACAAATGATTGTCTAGTACAGAGCCATCTGTATAGATTTTTAAGGTGATTTATATAAGGTTCATTTATATGTGACTTAACATACGTTGGCAGCAAGGGTCCATCACTTTTTCTAAAACTTTCATAGTCTATGTCATAATTTGCTCTAATAAGTTCCCTTTCCGGGATAGTGCCAAAAGACATCAGGAGGAGATACGTTTTGAGGTGCAGTGTCTTCTTTTGTAAATGAGTCAGATGTGTATGAGGCTATCAGTTTTAGAGAATCAATTTTTTGTGCTCGTTTAGGAAGATTTATTTTTGATTTTAATTCAGTTTCACTGGTATCAAGATGTTGTAGTGTATGACTTCTTAAAATGTATTTTCCAGATGCAAGTAACATATTTTCTTCAAAAGGCAATATTCTGATCTCGATATAAGTTCTTAAAGTTGATGTATGAAACGGGGACACCAAGAGCTATCTTGTAAGTTTTACTATCAATACTCTGCAATGTTTTGATTAAATATTTTGGGGCTGAAAAAAAATGTCTCCTGGGCATAGAATAATTTTGATCGTGCAAACGCAGTAGCTAAATGTGTTAATACTTTACTGTCTTTACCCCATGATTGTTGACTCACCATTTTCAAGAAATTTAAAGTTTTCTTAGCTTTTGTTAGAATAGTTTGTATGTGATAATTCCAGCTCAATTTAGAAGTTAAATTTACTCCTAAAAATTTTACAACTTTTTATATTCAAGGCACAATCCATCTACTTGAAACGAAGGCAGAGGATTAGGATCATAACCGGTATTGAACAGAACCATATGCGATTTTTCAGCTGAAAGGGCCAATCAATTTTCAGTCATGTACTTACTAAATTTTATCTAGTTCATTTTGATATATCTTTTTAATATAGTTGATTGATCTAACTGGTGTGTTACGTTTTAAAAGTAACTACTATATTTCCAACAAAACGATTGTGTGTTACTTTTTCGCATTCATTATCCCAAAACGGGGCATGTAAGTTAAAATCACCTGCTATTAACCATTTTTCATGCTGGTCCGGTATAGCGCGAAGGCATTCTGTGTTTTCATGTCAGGACCTTTTGGCAATTAAAAGGAAACAACGTTTAATGTAAGTGATTCGTTGAGTTTGAGTTTTGCTGCATATGCATTAATGGTTTTAACATTCTTTGAAAAGGGTGCCTCTATTTCAAAATATTCAACCTTTTCTTGAATATATAGTGCAGTACTAACCCTCCTTGTTTCGTTGTTAGTTTGGAATGTTGGAGGGTAATAAAAGTTTTGTAATTTTGGAAGTTTTTGTTCCGTTGCATTTAAAGACTTGATACAAATGATCCGAGAGATCTTGAATCAGTTCTGGAATCATGTTTTGTTTTTTGTTTTGCAGTTCCATTGCAATGTTTTCAAATTCGAATGTTTCTGAAATTGGAAATGAAATGAGGCAGGGAAAAGTAAACAACAAAACAGTAAACAAGTGGGGTAGTTTTTGCTCCCATAAGGAAACCTAACACAGAGTAACTTTTATTCAAGACTTTTAAAGGCTGTGCCAGTCTTGAATAAAAGTTACTCTGTATTAGGTTTCCTTATGGGAGCAAAAACTACCCCACTGTTTACTGTTTATCGAATGTTTCGTCATGCTCCCTGAAGAATGAAAAATGTATTGTCCTCAACAGAAAAAAAACAACAAATAAACCGCAACTTTTTAATATCAAAAAATAGCAAATAACAAAGATAACAAACCGTGTCAATTAGCCAACCAATATAATGGTATCCGCAGTAATAAAGAATTAATTTATGGGATTGATGTTCTATGATAATTAGGTTAATTACAAATGATGAGATCACAAGATGGCACCTTGTTCAAAACAAAACTAACGGTCAAAAGGTGCTGGAATTTTGCACACACACAAAAATGTTGTCTTTTTCTGTCCCCAAACTCTGCGCCACCTCAGAGGCAGTGCGCCCACGCCGCTCATTCCGACACCCCGTCCACAGCCACAGACCGGTCGGCCCCGCCGCAGCCCCGGCACCGGCAGTCCACAGGGGAGCAGTCAATGTTCAGTCGTCAAGAGGCAACCCACGGAGGAGACACTGCACTGCTGCCGAGTCACTTCGGTGGTGTTCAGTGGCGCCAGCTCTGATCTAACATACGCAGGACACCACCTACTAAGCCCCCTACTGACGACAATAATAGCTTAGTCGCGGAGCCGGCGTGCGTGAGCTCTCCCTCCGGAGGGCGCCACCACGTCCGTCCAACGACAACCCCCATGACTCGCCGATACCGGTGACCCCGACGGAACCAAACCAAGGCCACAGACGTGGAGAGAGACATCGAAATTGAGGTCACAGTGAGAGCAGGGCATGAAGGACACAGAATTTGAGACTTTTCTTATGCTGATCGATGAGAATGAGGATGGATTACAGACGATGCTACGGATTTCCATTTCCGTCTGAGACTACATGACAGGGCTGTACTCTACGCTTCCTTTCATAAAATATCCCGGCGTCAACTAAGCCCGAGAGATACAGGTACCTGCAGTGTTGGTCAGGAAATTTGAGCAACACTCTCAGAAACGCATCCATTAAGTGGATGAAACTCGACTGTATGGTCCCAGTCTTCCCAACTGGCTCTGTCTTGTAAAATCACTTACTTACTTATGCTTCTTGATTCCTTGGGGAACATAGGGCCGCGGCGACACTCCAACGCACGCGATTCTGGCAGGTCCTCCTTAGCTCCGCCCACGTCATTCCGGCGACCTTCATCTCAGCGTCGACACACCTGCGCCACGTCTGTTTTGGTCCCACTTTCCGCTTTCCTTGTGGATTCCAATCCAGAGCCTGCCTGGTTACGTTGGATACAAGCTTCTCTAGCGTGTGGCCGATCCATCCCCATTTCCGTTTTTTTTTTTTTTTTTTTTTTTATTTCAGTTTCAATTGGGACTTGTCTAATCCTGTCCCACGGTTGTTCTTTGGAGATGACTTCTGGCCACCTGATGTTGAGGATGTTTCTGAGACATCTATTGATGAATGTCTGTAGCTTGTTGGTGTTGGTCTTGGTTACCCGCCATGTTTCTTAACAATATAGAAGAGCAGATTTCACGTTTGTGTTGAAAATCCGGATCTTGTTGCAGAGTGAGAGGGCTGTTGATCTCCAGATCTGGCGCAGGGTGTTGAAGGCATGTCTTGCTTTGTCGTT
This sequence comes from Conus betulinus, assembly GCA_016801955.1. NCBI lineage: Eukaryota > Metazoa > Mollusca > Gastropoda > Neogastropoda > Conidae > Conus > Conus betulinus. The sequence goes on along the minus strand of JADBJO010000458.1, from coordinate 687,316 downwards.
TCGGCATTTGATGTCTTCGTATGTCCCCCCCCCCCCCCCCCCCCCCCCCCCCCCTTCTTTATTGACTACACTGCCCAGGTAAACAAACTTGTCAACTTCCTTGATGTCTTCATGGTGAAGTCGCACTGGATCTTGCTGTTTGTTGTTCACCCTCATGACCTCTGTGTTCCCAATGTTTATTTGGAGCCCAGTCTTCTCAGCTTCTTCTGCAAACACGACATAGCTTCTGTTGTGCATCTTGCTGCTTGTGGGAGAGGAGGCTGATGCCATCCGCAAAGTCCAGGTCCTCCAGCTGCTTCGTGAAGGTCCACTGGATACCTATCCTTCGGCCTGCTGTAGACTGTCTTATGACCCAGTCAGTCACCATCAGGAAGATTGTCGGCGAAAGTAAACAACCCTGACGGACGCCGGTTTGTACAGAGAAGGGTTCCGTCAGCTTCCCATCGTGGATGACTTGGCAGGGGCATCTTCGTATAGTTGTTGGATGATGGTGACGATTTTGGTGGAAAGCCGTAGTGGTACGTCAGTTTCCAGATGACGTCTCTGTCGACACTGTCAAAGGCCTTCTGAAAGTCGACGAAAACTGTACAGGGGGGTCTGTCACTCTAGGGACTGCTCGATGATGATCCGCAGTATCGAAATATGGTCCGTACATGACCTATCTTGGCGGAAGCCTGCCTGTTCTTCCCGAAGTGTCTGGTCAAGGGCGTTCTGCAATCTGTCTTGGATGATTCTTGTCAATACTTTCCCAGGAGGGACAGCAGCATGATTCCTCCCCAGTTGTTGCAGGATGACAGGTCCCCTTTCTTCGGCAGCTTTACAAGGTGGCCTATCTTCCAGTTTTCTGGCAATCTCTTCTGTTCCCAAAGCTTGTGTAGGAGTGGGTGTGTAGCATCTCAGTCGAAGTCTGGATGTCTGCCTATAGTGCTTCGGGTGGCATTCCGTCAGGACCCGCTGTCTTGCCTGACTTGAGGAACTTGATGGCTTTGGTGATCTCTGTCTTGGTGGGGGGTTGGTATTGATATCAAGAAGCTCGGTTGGTGGTGGGATGTCAGACGGTGCGGGTCTGTTGAGTATTTCCTTGAAATGCTCAGCCCATCTTGCTCTCTGGTTTTCTTTGCCTGAGATGGCATTTCCGTTCTTGTCCTTGACTGGGCGACTGGGATTTCTGGTCTTACCAGAGAATGTTCTGGTGATTTCGTGTAGTCTCTTCATGTTTCTTTAGCCCGCTGCAGTCTCTGCTTCTTCAGTCATCTCCTCGATGAAGTTTCTCTTGTCTTTTCTTGCACTTCTTTTCACTTGTCGGTTTACCTCCCAGTAGTGTGCTTGTAGTTCTTGCTTCTCTTCTTGATCTTGTGTCTGGTTGATCTTGTCTTTCAGATGTTTTCTGTCTGCGATCAGTGTCCATGTCTCCGTTGTTCATGTTTCCATTTTTTATGTTTCCTTGTCTTCTTCCCTAGGAATGTTCTGCATGTTGTCTTCCAGACCTCTCGCAGATTGTGCCATTGCTCTTCTACTGTTTCCTCTGGCAGTGGGGAAAGCGCACTGAACTTGTTCCTAAGCTGTACCTTGAATTCTTCTCTGCTTTTTCCATCTCTTTTAGGCTGTGTACATTAAACTTGTACGATGGTCTTCCTGCCCTGGTCAGTGTAGGCTTTCAGTTTGGTCTTGAGTACTGCCACAACCGGATGGTGATCTGATGCTGCGTCCGCTCCACGCCGCGCCCTGACGTCATGCAGGCTCCGCCTCCACTTTCTGCCGATGGTAATGTTGTCAATCGGGTTTTCGGTCTTGCCGTCTGGGGAAATCCATGTGGTCTTGTGAATGGTCTTATGGGGAAGTAGAGTGCCTCCGATCACCAGGTCGTTGAAGGTACAGAACTCTGTGAAGAGGTCTCCATTGTCATTCTGCTCTCCAAACACCGTGTCTACCCATGATGAGTTCTCTGTCTGTGTTGTCTGATCCCACTTTTGCATTCAGGTCTCCCATGAGGATCTTCAAGCCTGTCCTTGGTGTTTTGTCCAGGGTTGCTTGGATTTGCTCATAGAAGTCTTCTTTGACCTCTATATCTGCCGTGTTTGTAGGAGCGTAGCACTGTAGGATTGTGACTTTCCTGCCCTTTGAGTTGAATCTTGCAGTGAGGATCTTTGGTGACACCGATTCCCAGGACAGCAGTGCTTGCGTTGCCTCGGGTGTCAACATCAACGCTACTCCGTGCATGTGTGGCTGGCCTTCTTCCTGTCCAGAGTAGATGATGGTGTCTCCGCTCGTAAGTCTTGTCTGTCCTGTTCCTGTCCATCATGTCTCGCACAGGCATGGTATCTTCAGATTGTATCTATGCATCTCTCTACTCACTTAAGCACTTTTTCCGGTCTCATACAGGGTTCTGATGTTCCAAGTCCCTATCCTGGTCTTGGTTTTGGTCGTCAGAAGAGTAGTCGGCGCACTGGCTTCCCCGGAAGGCTTTCACCAGCTCGCGTCATGGGCTCTACCAGTGAAGGCTCTTCCTCAACCATGTTGTTTTCAGATATTGTCGTTGCGGTTTCTGTAACAGGCTGGTTTTTACAGGATCGAGTTGTTAGCCCAATTCAACCCCCAACCTGGAGGGTCAGTGAGTGTTATTCGTCTGGCCTCTACCCTTTGACCTGTCTGGCTTGGGTGTCCCTACCAGGAGGCGGATCTCATGCCAGCATAGCTCTCATGGTCGTAAAGACACGCAAGCCCCTCAACCACAACAAGGTTGCACTCTCTGAGTAATCAGCCTTTGATTAATTTTCTTTTACGCGTTTATACCTTAACTGTGTTCGTGTAATTGATTTTTAGTTTCAGTTCCGAGATTTACTCCATTTGTAGATGACGTGAAACCCTTGTTATTCTAGCCGCTATCGTTGTGACAGTGATTGGCATGTCTATTCGTCTAGCACAGCGAAATTCATTTTTGGTTTAGGTGTCTTTATTCTATATGTCCTAAATAGCAAACTACTCAATGTGGGTGTGTGACAAACCTTGTATATAAGGACCGCTGATAAAAGAAATGAAAAGAATGTTAAAGGCAAAATCCGTGTTTATGACGCAAATAAAAAAACGACAATGGCTGATGTATTTTAAGAGAACCTGGGCAAGGTACACATGTGTACAATTTTATCTTTCAGTCCTGCGTGCATATTTATGAAGCTCATTTAAACAAAATAATAAACAAACACGCAACAAAAGGTCGACAAGAAATAAATTCAAACAGCTGGATAGTGTTGTTTGTAAAAAGAGCTGTGCACAGTACATATTTGATAACTCCATCTTTCAGTAGTGACGCACTGTCAGAGAGATTTTTGTGTTTGATATACGTGTAATCCTACTCTAGTGGATGTTGCCCTTCAAAGGAAATCTCTCTCTCTCTCTCTCTCTCTCCCCTCTCTCTCTCTCTAGTGAACACACGCACATTCCACACACACCACAACACTCCCGCCACCCCCACGCACACACATTCCTCTCTCTCTCTCTCTCTCTCTCTCTCTGACACACACACACACACACACACACACACACACGAGCATGCACACAGGAAGATAACTCTCTCTCTCTCTCTCTCTCTCTCTCTCTCTCTCTCTCTCTCTCTCTCTCTCTCTCTCTCTCATTTCTGCATGTGATGTGACTGTTGTTCCATGCTTCGCATATTGTGAGACATCTTACTACTTCCATATTGAGAAAGTCAAGCTTAAAAAGATGCATGTCTGCTGTTTTCCACTGCTGGCTGCTTGACCCCACTGTGCAGACATGACTAGTGTTTGCCCACTCCTCGAAAATTCGACATTACGGAGACTGCTTTCCGTGTAAACTAAGGTATCAGATAAAACCCACCATAACTGAATGAAATCAAGATGTCGGAATACGGTCCGGAATGGAAGTCGGATGAGGATGTGTGGGATGATTTATACCGACCATTTGAAATCACCGCAGAGATTATCTGGAAAGTTGGGTTACCTGTTGTGTTGTCTCTTGGACTCTTTGGAAATTTTATGATTATTTTAATTATGCATCGGCTCACGACATCCAGTCTAAATGTTTTGCTCCAAGTTCTAGCTTGGTCTGACCAGTTATACTTGATAGTAAACCCATTTACGACATGGGCTGAACAATGAATTCGATGTCCCGGACATTGAAGACCAGGGTTCCTGGCCGTGTAAAGTGTATCATTTCATGGAAAACACCATTGGAGTTTTGTCTCCATGGGTGCTTGTGGCTCTCACTATGCAAAGAGCAGCTTCTGTGTTGTGGCCACATCGTGTCAGTGCTGTGTGGACGAAGACAAAGTCACAAGCTCTTGCTGGTTTATTGATCGTCGTTATCTCTCTGATCCACTGTCACATTCCCTATGGATTTAATTTTGATATAGAGCAGCATGATTGTAGTCCGTCTTTATCAGAAACATACCTATGGTTTTTCCATATTGTTTGGCCTCGGGTAGACTTGATTTTACGTTCTTTTTTTTACCTTTTACCTTGATAGTCATCAGCAACAGTGTTCTACTGCGGAAACTGGTCAATTCTGTCAGTCCCAACGGCCGTCTTCCTCTCCAACAAACCACTCAGGAATCCAGACAAGAGAAGGTGTCTTCATTGACAGTGACCTTGATCCTTATAAGTGCTGCATTTTTTATCTTGACAGTACCAAGAACAGTATATAATGTCACATATTCATATATTGATTTTGACGACCCGATTCTTAGCGGAAAATATAACATTTTTGAAGCGGTCAGCTCCATCATGTTGACATCTAACAGTGCTATCAATTTTTATTTGTATTGCCTGTCTGGTAGAAAGCTGAGAACTCAGTTTTGGAATCTAATTATATAATTTTAGCCTTTTTTCATTTCAATACAGAAAGTCTGTTCTGAGGATTGATTACAATGATATTGTATCTATGTTGATAAAATAAATGGCACCAATGCACTCACCTGATGTAGAACATCGATTTTGCTTAGATTTCTTGTAATAGAATTGTCAGACTCTCGCTTACGCAATGTTGACAAACAACCACACAAACAAAAGAAAAGACAGTCCCATCTTTAGATAAACAACTAAACTTTTTCACACTATTTGCGCTCAAATTGTTTCTAATTTGTTTTACAAAATTAATTAGACATAATAATCCATATGTCATGAAACACGTTCAGCATCATTTTGAAATACACTATGAATTAGAAAACACAAAATTCCACTGATGACGCGTAGATAATAGCCATTCACGCGTACAATATCAAACATATAGCACTGCTTTTCGAACTGAAAAGTCCATGATGCGGTTGTTCCGAAAACGTCACGTTTCGTTAAGAAGAATCGCAGATGTCACTGAATAGTCCATGGAAAGAAAGGTAATTCACATACACACAAAAAGAGATCGCAGGTTGGTTCTTGTCCGTCCATAGTCAACACAGAAGTGTGTGTGTGTGTGTGTGTGTGTGTGTGTGTGTGCGTGTGTGTGTGTGTGTGTGTGTGTGTGTGTGTGTCCAAGAGGAATCTTGCAAACTTGTTCTCAGACGATGACTAAGCACCCACATTGATCTGTCCAATTATGTACCTTGCATACCTTTGAAGTCCACAAATGTTGATGATACACTCACATTGAACGGCAGAGTTCTGTTGCTTAGCACCAGCAGTCATATGTTTGAGAACTTCACAAGGTGTAGAAGGCCATCCTTCTCGTTGAAGATGAAGTGTTCCGGGTCCAGTACAGCTGGTCCTCGGCAAGTCAGGCAGCAGACCTTCTACAAGCTGAATTATACGCGTACATACATACAGAGAGAAAAGACATGGAAGAATGATCAAAACCAAATATATAAGCAAACCTGAACCGAATACATTAAAATCGCACACACGCGCTCGCGCGTGCTCACAAACACACACACACACACACACACACACACACACACACACACACACGCACACACACACGCACACATGCACACACACATGCACACACACACACGCACACGCACACACACACACACACACACACACACACACATTGATTGGCTGGAAGAAAATCTCTTTCCTTTTTAATTCTCTTCTCTCTTTTACGCTCATACTGATTTGAAACCTCGATAGTGTTATCGTTTTCATGGTTGATCGATGGTTCGTAACAGGCTCATTGTGCTAGGAAAGTACTATATTTCATGTATATTAGTGCTGTTTGTTTCTCCATTATGTACTGATTTCTCAGTATGTGAAGGAACATTCCAACATTTGGATGGATATTCATTTTAGATCTGTACCGAAAAAATTTGGCCGCAAAAATATCATACCAAAAACCACATCTGTTTCATAGCAATGGAAACATAAAAAAAACTAGGCTCTTTTTCTAGTTTTCAAGTTATTTTTTGTCGTCACACTTTTCTGCTTTTGTTTTCTTATTTTTCTGCACCATTGAACAATATTGCACTACCAAATAGATGAAGAGTTGTTTCCTTTTCGATTTAATAAAAATTGCTTTTTTTCAGCATTACCCCTTACCAGTCTCCATGTTTTAACACTGCATTCTTTGCTGTTGTTATACAAATTATTCTATTCTGGAACCATTCTAATTTCACTTCCTTTATTTTAGTCATTATATAGAAGATTGTCTTCCAATCAGAGTAGTTGTAATCTTATAATTCAATTTGATACAAAAGGTTGGTTCCCATTTTCCCCAAGCATTTTGTTCCCTTTTGAACTGAGAAAATTGTCTGTATCGCTTACTGTTTCCTCTGGCCTAACAGATTCAACTTTCATTATTTGTTGTTCTGCATGTCTTCTTTGGTGGTATACACCCCTGGTATTAAGAACATTTATAGTAATATCATTTTTAGTTGTTGTTTTAAGTCTTTGAAAGAAAGAAAAATCGCCATTTTCTTTTAAAGAAAACGATGCAAAAAACATCTATGCCTTTGTCGATCCAATGCTTGTAAATTATGTGATATTATCATAACAGGAGATCGGTTCTGCCAGTCTTATTCGTGTTCGTGTGAAAGAGATGCATAAGCTTTCTGTGAATACTATCAAAATTTATTTACTGTGGTTCTGACTGGCAAAGATGTTTCATACATTTCTATATTTTTTTATATAACAGGGACCATTTTGTAATAATATTTTCAACTAATGTTGCTTGTGTTCAGGTTGCGTATCCAAGTTAATTTGAGACTTGTAATAACTGTTTTCCATCAGGTAAATCAAGTCCTCCCCTTTTTCACATTTGAGTGACAGTTTTGAACGAATCTCTCTTGTTTCTTTCTCCACATGAATCTGAAGCACATGCTCTCGCTCATAAATGTATCTGGTGGATTGAGTCACAGCATCAGCAAGTGATTTATCTTATGTAAAATGAGAAATTTCAAAGCTGCTACTCTTCGTAAGAGGGCAATCAACCTCTTGATCCAGATCCTAAAAAGAATTGTGATCTCTGGTAATTAATCATGATAATCAATTTTATTACACTTATCTAAATCTACATAAACCACACTCCAAGTATTTTAGATTTTGATGGATTGCATCTTATCTTTGAGTTGGATAGGAATTTGACTGAAGACCTTTTACTACCTAACCATGTGGCCAAGGTTTTGCCATCGTTCTTGAACACACCAGAAGTTCTACTATTGATTAAGGCTTTGAATTAGTTGGCATGACCCTCTGCCATCATCTGTGTTCTTCCTTCAAGCTGGACTATTTCATGTCCTTCATTATTAACCGAAACACATTTGATTAAGGTATGTTATGTTATCATGGTTCCCAGTATGTCTGCATACACAAAGAACAGATAGGGAAAAACAGGGTCACCCTTTAATGTTGGTAACGTCTTTCGCTCTTAAACCATAAAGACAAATTGTCCATTTATGGTGACAGTAGATCTAATATTTTCGAAAAAGACACAGATCAATCAAAACAGTGTTGGTCCAAATCCAAAACGCTTTACGTACTTTCATTATAAAACTCCAACGTGCAGAATCGAAATCAACACAAATCAGTAGTCCATGTTTCTTGTTACAGTTACTTTAAACAATGAATCAAATCGTAGACGAATCTTACATTGTCACTTCTGTACCTGTCTCCAAAAACCTGTCTGATTTGATGTATGAAATGCAAGAGAACATATTTCAGTCTATTGCATCAATATAATGATGATGATCCCATTTTAAGCACACTGATGGATAACGATGTATATTCTTTCAGTTTATCTCATCAAAGTAAGCAAATTAATATATTTTTTTAGTTGCAGAGAGTTTTTCCATGCCTAGAACCAACGTTCAAATGACTACACAATAAATTCACTCTTTGATTTTTGAAAAAAAAAAATTCAATTATATAATCCATCTGATCCTGGACTTTTATTGGTTTCCAAGTTTTACTAGGCATATAGTGCTTCACCCAGTCTAATTTCTCCCACTGTGCCGACAGCTTCTTCCTTGGATATACTTGGAATTGCTTCATTCATATCACCTGAAAATTTCAGTTTTCAATCATTTTTCATTTGTATAAAATTTCAGAAAACATTTTACCCCGTGCTTATTTTTGTCTGGCTGTCTCTTTTTTTTTATTATTCCCATCATCTTTTATCACCTTTTTTACGTATTTGCTGATTTAATGTATAGTTTTAAGATTAAGAGACCTTTTGACAGTCTTTCTCCTTCCTCAACCCACCTTGCTCTGGAGTGTACACCAACTGTCTCGATGTCCTTACTCCTGATTTCTACTAATTCGGTTTCATACTTTGCTATGTTTGGTTGTCCTTATCATTTTCATTCTGTGTCTTCTCTAGCTCTCCAGTTGCTGTTGCCGATGGCTGCTTTTTTTCGTATTCCAAGGATTTTTTTCTTAGTAGTAGAATGAACTTTTGATTTTTGTTTGTGTGCTTGTTTATTTTTGTTTGTTTGTTTGTTTGTTTGTTTGTTTGTTTGTTTGTTTGTATATCACCTTCATTGATATCACATCTAGAAATAACGATCACTTAATGTTAATTGGATTTGACTTCTTTGAAAATTTCTTATTTCATCTATCTCATATACTGTTATTGATCCTTGTCAATCTCTTCGTGTATATCCTTTAGGTATGTGGGATATTTCAATAAGGAATTATTAAACTTCCAAAAGTTATTTCACTTTTTAAAATGATAATTCTAATACAATCATCGAGTGATCTGTCCTATATTCCAGATGATTGTCAGCTTCTTCTACAACAAATTTAGGCATTTTCCAATTAAGGCATCGTTTCTGAGATCAGAAAATGTTATGTGGGTTTTGCTGAAAAATGTTAAACCTGGTCAAGTACGTCGTCTTCGTTCTGTATTCAGTTCCCACCAACTATCTGTCAACTCTGAATTTGACGTCATACCTTCAACCTGACCCCTTTCCTTCGGATTTTGTTTATGTGTTATAATTACAGTAATCCAGGTGAGGGTCACGAATCAAGTTCCAACCTCCTCCAATGACTTTGTTTGCAAATCTTATTTCATTTAGACATTTTCTCAATTATTCGTTAAGTTCTGGATTCTCCCTATTGTGCTATATGTATATATATATATATATATATATATATATATATATATATATATATATATACAGAGAGAGAGAGAGTGAGAGAGAGAGAGAGAGAGTTTCTAAACGAAAACACTGAGGGCGGGAAAATGAGAAAAATTTCGACAGAGAAGGATTAGTTACCGCCAAGGACACAGACAAACAAAGTACAGGACAAAACAATGCATTTCGGCCCCTTGGGTCTTCTTTAGGCAAAGACAAATAACATTTAGGACAGTGAAAATGAAGAACGAGAAACCACTTATCTTCACATATTGGGCGCAAAATCAAAATGGCCTAACTATAATGATCTGTGTTCGAATCCTTGTAGTGGTGATGTTATTATGTGTGATATACACAAGGTCACAGGTAAAAATGATTCGTGTTTGAGCCGCTGTAGTGATGTTACTGTGTGTGGTATTCACAAAGTCACAGGCAATAATGATTCGTGTTCAAACCCCTGTAGTGGTGATGCTACTGTGTGTAGTATACACAAGGTCACATGTAATAATGAATCGTGTTCGAAGCCCTGCAGTGGTGATGTTACAATACGTGGTACTAACAAGGTCATAGGTAGTAATGATTCGTGTTCGAACCCCTTTGGCGACATTATTATTAGCTTTGATACTGACATGGTTTCAGGTTATAATGATGATGTACGTTCGAATTCTTTCATCGAGGTTATTACGGTAAATGATGCAGATATGGTGTCAGATTATTACACTGGTGTTCGAACCGCGATATAGATTTTTTTTTTTAATTGTTGTAATACTAATATGGCTGCAGATTATACTGATTGGTGTTCGAACCCCTGCAATTTTACCGTTTCTGAGTGTGATGATGATATGATTCAGGTTATAATGATTTGTGTTCAAAGCCTTGTAGCGCTCTTGTTACTGTGTGTGATACTGACAATTTTTCCCATGAAAATGACTGACCTTCGTATCCCTCCCCCCACTATTAGATTGTTCGTCTTTGTATTTGTCTGACTTTAGTCAAATTTAAAAGGCTGTGCCAGTCTTGATAAAAGTTGCTGTGTGTGTTAGGTTTCCTTATGGGAGCAAAAGTTACCCTACTTGTTTACTGTTTACTCTTCCCTGCCTCACTTCTTTCAATTTCGTTTCGATTAAATCGATGTTATTTGTATTTGTTTTTGTCCGTGTTTGTGTTTGTCTTTTGATCTCCCTTGCATCCTTGGGTGGATCCTCAAGCGTAGGCTCAAAGATTGTCCCCTGCATTTTATACTGTTTGCATAATGTCTGTAGTTTTTCAGCAACATTTTTCCTCCCCACACTTTCGTTTGGTTTCATTTACTACCCTTCGCTGGCTGCTTTGGGAGCGCTGTTGGATTCTTTTTTGAATGTTGGTGGTGAGAACACCACGGTGTTATGGACTGTGGTGTTTCTCTATTTGACGCCAGGAGCACAGACACAACCCAGCTGTGACTCCCTGTTGAGTTCCGATCCAGCGGACGAAAGGCCTCGGAGTAGGCAATATAAAAAGATCTGCCTTAGAAAGGGATTATGATGGTTCCCTCATGCAGCTAGAAAAGATTTTTTTATATCTATAATATATTTTCTTAATTTCATGTTCCCAGTTTCTCCATCTTCAACACCCCCACCCCAAGTCCAAATCTTTGCCAAGTCATTATCATGAAAACGGTTGAGTTGTTGGCCTGCGCTTGTTTTTCCCCCGCTAATTAGATTGTTTGTATTTGTCTGACGTTAGTCAAGTTTAAAAGGCTGTGCCAATCTTGAATAAAAGTTGCTCTGTGTTAGGTTTTCTTATGGGAGCAAAAGTTACTATACTTGTTACTGGCCTATTTTCTTGAAATATGCAATCAAAGGAAAACTTTTTCGTTGTGTTAAAAGTAATATATATATATATATATATATATCACATCACAATGTGAAGGCTCGTATTAGATGTAGTGCTACTTTTACTAATCAGTTATCGTGCTCGTCTGGGGTGAAACAGGGAGGCATATGTAGCCCAGTTCTTCTTTCATTATTCATAAATGAATCAGCTACAGAAGTAATCAATAATGGTAGATATGGTGTTAGTGTTTTGATCGGCTCCCTTGAAGTGCTTATTCTTTTACCGGCTGACAATGTTGTCCTTCTTTCCGAGACTATTGTTGGTTTGCAAAACACAGTTAAATAGTTTACAGACAGCATCCTCTTCATTTTGTTTAAAGTTGAATACAGATAAGAGTAATATTGTTGTTTTCAGAAAAGGTGGTTATCGGGGTGTGAGAGAGAGATGGGTATATGATAGAAATATGATGCCTGTGGTGAATGCGTATAAGTACCTAGGTGTTTATTTTTCAACAAGATTAAGATTTACTGTGGCATGTAGGGATATTGCTAGCAAGGCAAAAAAGGGCACGTTTGGGAACAATGCAGAGGTTATTATGTCAATGCAATAATTATTCTGTTGATGCTTTTCTAAAACTTTTTGATGCTCAGATACAGCCAATAATGCAGCATGGTTCTGAAATATGGGGGATGGGGAAAGCTGCACAGTGCTGTGAAAAAAGTCCGCATGTTTGGCCGTACGAAATTTTTGTCTGTTGATATGCGAACACCAAATAATCATCTTTTGTAGAATGAACCAGGCAGATTTCCAATAACTGTTGAGTCTAAGCCAGTCTAGGTCTGACAAGGCCAGTCAACTGTTGGATGACAGAAAAAACCTGCCAGCCTCTCAAGAAGACCCCCACCAACAGGTATGCCACCAAGCTCAAGGATCTGCTCAAACGTCTCAAGAAGGCGGGCTGACTTTCCCTTGACTTTTACAGAAAACTGTACCCATCAACCACTGATGTCCCCAAGTTTTACGGCCTTCCGAAGGTGCACAAGAAAGACGTCCCTCTCTATATCCCATAGTTGCTTCCAGAGGTTCCCTCATGTATGAGACGGCGAGATTTGTGGCAGACATCCTGTCTCCTTGGTTGGCACGACAGAATACCACATCATCAACAGTGCGGACTTGGTTCAGAAACTGGCAGACTACACCCTTTCTCCTGACGAGTGCCTGGTATCATATGATGTTTCGGCATTGTTCACCAGCGTCCCCATCGAAGAAGAAAGCATCCGCATCATCAAAGCAAGACTCCAGGCTGACAACACTCTGCCCCAGCGTACTACGCTTTCCGTGGACAGCATCTGTGAACTCCTGGCTTGCTGCCTCAACACAACTTACTTCACGTTCCATGGTAACTTCTACCAGCAGACCGCAGGAGCGGCCATGGGCTCTCCAGTCAGCCCCATTGTGGCCAACCTCTTCATGGAGGACTTCAAGGAGAAGCCCCTGGCGTCTTACCATTCTCATCCACGTTATTGGGGCCGCTACGCGGACGACACCATGACCATCCTCAAGATGGAGCTGATGGAAGACTTCACCAACCATTTGAACAGTCAACACCCTGCTATCAAATTCACTCATGAGGTGGAGGAGAGCAACTCGATTGCCATGCTAGACACACTCATTACACGGACAGAGGACAGCCTCTTCTTCAGTGTGTACCGCAAACCTACCCACATCGACCAGTACCTACAGTTCGAAAGCCACCAGCCACTGGAACACAAAACTCGGAGTGATACGCACCCTCATCCATCGGGCCAACACCATCTGCTGTACTCAGGGTGCCAAAGACCAGAAATGGAACACCTCAAACTGGTTTTCACCATATCAGACTATGAGAAGTGGGCGTGGAAATCCCGGCTAGTAAGAAGATCACACCGCATCCTACCACCAAACAAAACCAAACCAGGCGTAAAGGACATGTCACCATCCCCTATGTCTGCGGTGTGACTGAAGCCTTGAGCAGGAAGATCAGGAAAACCGGCGTCTCCGTACATCTCAAACCTATCAACACCATCCGCAGCCCAGCTGGTCACCCCCAAGGACAAAAACTGACAGACTGGACAAGTCTGGAGTGATCTACCAAATAGCTGTCGTGACTGTCAAGAAAACTATGTCGGGAAAAACTGAAACCTTCGAAAACGCTTGACAGAACACAAAAGGGAATCATCACCAGTAGGCGCCCACCTACACGCCCAGCAACATCAGTACGATTATGAAAACATCAGCGTTCTTGACCGTGACAATAGATGGTTTCAGCGTGGGGTGAAGGAGGCTATACATATTGCCGCCGCAACAACCCCACATTCAACCGGGACCGGGGCAGACACACCTTGCCATCGGTGTGCAACACCCTCATTGTTCAGTCACATGACCAGGGTTCGACCCGTATAGTTGGTATTTATGTTTTCTTTCTTTCTGCCGAAATGTAAAACTTATTGTTGTTTTTTCTGTGTACATACACCCCTTCTAAGGGGGCTTGGTCCTAATGAAAGAAAACGTCGTGTCGTGTTCTCTCTCTCTCTCTCTCTCTCTCTCTCTCTCTCTCTCTCTCTCTCTCTCTCTCTCAGTCTCCCCCCCCCCCCCCTCTCTCTCTCTCTCTCTCATTTTGCGTGGTGAGTGTCTGTTCCATAGTGTCATATTTTTGATAAATTCACAAAGTGATTTCCTGTCACCTTTTAAACGTGACACATAACACATGGCTATAATCCATGCAATTTTTTTTTCTACTCTGGCAGCTTCATTCACCTGCTATTGACCTGTTGTAGCATAAGAAGGCTGTCTCAGTATAAAGTATCACACAAACTCAGCATTACCAAACAGAATGAATATGTCTGAAATCGGTCCTGAATGGAAATGGAATAAAGATGTATGGTATGATTTAAACCAACCCTTTTTAGACATATCCACACTGATTTTGAAGACTTGTGTACCAATAATACTTCTCTTTGGAATCTTTGGAAATTTCTTGCTAGTTGTGATAATGCATCGTCTTCCTGCATCCAGTGTGAGTGTTTTGTTTTTCAAGTTCTGTCTTGGTGTGATCAGTTATACTTGATGTTAGCACCACTAACACAATATGGCTCACTACCGTGTTTGGTGTTCCGAGGATTGAAGACCAGAGTTCCTGGCTGTGTAAAATGCATACATGGATAGTATTAATGACGACAATTTTGTCTCCATGGACGCTTGCGGGACTGATTGTGTTAAGAGCAGTTTCTCTCCTGTGGCCACATCGTGTCAATGCCTTGTGGACGAAGACAAAGTCACGTGCTGCTGCCGGAACATTAATTGTTGTTATCACTCTGATCCACTGTCACACTCTCTATGGATTCGATCGGGATGTAGAGAGTTGTTACTGCTGTGACACTAACACGGAAGCATACAAATGGTTCTTTAACGTGGTCTGGCCATGGATCTACTTGGCTGAAGGCTGTGTTCTACCTTTTATCCTGATGGTCGTCAGCAGCAGTGTTCTCCTCTGGAAGCATGTCAGAACTGTCAGCACAGGCCGCCGTCTTCCTGTGCGAGGCAGTCTGGAATCCAGACGAGGGAAGCTGTCTTCCTCAGCAGTGCCCGTGATCATTTTAAGTGCTGCATCTTTTGTCCTGACAACACCGAGGGCAGTATGTCGTGTCACAGTTACATTTCTTGATCTGGACGATCCGGTTCTCAACGGAAAATATCAGGTTGTCTATATAATCAGCCTAACCATGTTCATCTCTAATAGTGGTCTAAACTTTTATTTGTACGCTCTGTGTGGCAGAAAGTTGAGAAATCAGTTTTGGAATCTCATAGTATAATTTAGCCACTTTCACTTAATTTGAAAATCCGTACTGGCATTATTTGCAATCATATCATTTCAGTGAGGGTGGAATAAACAGCTTTAGAACAATTTAACCTATTCAGAAAGATAAGCAAATGTAAGGTGGATTCAAAATGTCGTACTTTTCCTCTTTTTGAAGCTACGACCAGACGCCAGACCATCAGGACGTCCCATAGCGAACTACTGCATGCGAGGCAGAAGCTATGTGTATATCCACCACCATTACCATTATAACATTTTCCAAACACGAACAACGATACAGATGTAGACTTCCGCATATTCTGTTCTCCTGAGATCACAGTTACGTCCCTCCCTCTCTCTCCTCTCTCTCTCTCTCTCTCTCTCTCTCTCTCTCTCTCTCTCTCTCTCTCTCTCTCTCTCTCTCTCTCTCTCTCTCTCTCTCTCTCTCTCGTGTGTGTGTGTGTGTGTGTGTGTGTGTGTGTGTGTGTGTGTGCGTGCGTGCGCGCGTGTGTGTGTGTGTGTGTGTGTGTGTGTGTGTGTGTTTTCAGTCCTATTAGTAGACTCATAGACAGGAATGCAAAGCTATCGACGATTTGTTGACGTCAGTAGAAGAGGTCTGTTTGCCCGTGATCCGCTCGCTCGTGGTTATGTAACAGCCGACACTGGGCCGGTGCACATGTAACAGATAACAGGCAAACTGCGAGCACACTTCCGTGCGTTTCAGTGATTGGACATCCTGCTGGCTGCTGTCGGCCCGTTTGGGTAATGTTACAGAATACACACACACACACACACACACACACACACACACACACACACACACACACACACACACACGTGCACGCACGCGCGCGCGCACACACACACACACACACACACACACACACACACACAGAGGCATATATATACATATATATATATATATATATATATATATATATATATATTTATATATATATATATATATATATATATATATATATATGTGTGTGTGTGTGTGTGTGTGTGTGTGTGTGTGTGTGTGTGTGTGTGTGTGTGTGTGTGAACCCGTCACAGCTTTTCAGATATTTGATTAATTACTGATGCAACTAACTCTTCCGATATTTGGCATTACGTCGGGGTTTTTTTTTTCAGTTTCAGGTAACACTTACACTCTTTCCCACCTTAACAATGAACGTCACTATCGGTACCATCCATCGTCTGTCGAAATGTTTTTAGAAACCTTTTCACCTTTGATTTACACAGTTTACACTGTGTGGCATAGTAGTCATTTTGTTTATTGCACTTGTTCAAAGAGATTTGCAGTTTATGCAAACGGCAGAATTTTATCACACATCACTAAAATGTGTCGAGCTTTGTTACAATAATGAGCGATCATATGAACAGTACCATCAAGAGATCACACACATATACACACACACACACTCTCTCTCTCTCTCTCTCTCTCTCTCTCTCTCTCTCTCTCTCTCTCTCTCTCGCTGATGCACACACACACACACACACACACACACACACACACACACACACACACACACACACACACCACCACCACCACCACCACCACCACACCACCACACCACAACATGCCACACCACGCCACACCCCACCACACCACAATACAACAGAGTGAGACAGACAGAGACAGACAGGTGTGTGTGTGTGTGTGTGTGTGTGTGTGTGTGTGTGTGTGTGTGTGTGTGGTGGCGTGGGGTGAGGGTGTCGTGGGTGTGTGTGTGGGGGGGGGGGGGGGGGGGAGGGGTGGGGCGCGCATGTGTGTGTTGGTTTTTTGTGAACTGTGGTGTGTGTGTGTGTGTGTGTGTGTGTGTGTGTGTGTGTGTGTGTGTGTGTTCAATACACCTGAACAGTGGTCAGTGAGTTTTTTTGTTTGTTTGTTTGTTTTTTTTGTTGTTGTTTTTTTCCAACTTAATGATTAGATGTTCTCACCCAATTTTCACATGAGCTTTCCTGTCTACACTGTCCTCTTCTCTTCACTATGACAACGGGCCTATGGCTTGAAACGTCAGTATCCTATCTTCCAAGGGGTTCAACTACCACCAAAAAGTTTTTATAAACTTTATTATTATTTCATTTTCACCACGAACCCTGCAGTCAAATTTTGTATCTTCCTTTAGAGAAAAGTAGCATCACACTCTCAGTGGCAGGGAAATGGCAGGTGGAATATGAAGCAGCGACGTGCAGTTGGAGGAGGAGGTAAGATTCGGGAGACGGGAACACATCGAGCGGTCGTAACCCCCTCTCACCTTCACCTGGACGTCGTTTCACCAGCCAGAGGATAAGAGGAACCGGCGACCAAGAATCACCATCTGTCACTTACAGTGCACTGCACTGACGGAAACAGCGAACAGTGGGGCAGAGAAACTGGAGGAAGGCAGGGACAGATCTGGGAGGAATTGATCTTAGGGATGGGAAGAGGAGAATGCAGACGTGCCGATCTGAGAGAAAAGAACTGGACTGGGGGGGAAACAGTGACAGGCTGGGGAAGGAGGATTAGTTGTGCTTAGTGCTATACATTCATACTTTCAGGTTTAATATCCTCAGTACTGGTTTCAAAGTGGGATTATTGCAGATGGAAACTGAAACAAGAGGAAAGACAAAAGTTGCCGTGCTGCCAAACGAAAGAATAAACACTGTTTTGCTGCGCTGTCGTTCCATCTTTGCTCTTATCCCTCCAGAAATGATAGAGGAGATGGGGGGGGGGGGGGGGGGGGGTCCGTCCTAGTGGACCGGAGATGGGGAAAAGAGGTGTGGCTTCAGAGTAGAGGAAAGTGAGAGGAGCTGAAGGTGTCGTTTACCTCTACACTGATCCCCCAGATCGACAACATCTCACAACGTACAGCGAGAAAGCTAGGTTCATTGTTGAGCATCAGCAGCATCCAAACTCATAACCTCTGACTATGAATTCGTTACTTACCCTGACAGCCAGTGAGGCACCTAAACACAGCTTCTCTCAGATGGAAACCATTGGCAAAAGCTTCCGCCAATCAGAATGATTTGTTGACGTCATTACCCTTCATCCCTAGTCGTTTGCGGCCCTTCGACTCTCGGTGATTTACACTGGAGCTTGGGAAGATAAGCCGCTGCAACTTGGAAAGCAGAGTAGAAATAGGTAGGTGGAATGGCGAAGGGAAGGGGGGTTTGAGGGAGATGGAAGAATGAGAGATGCAGGCATTAGAGAAGTATGAGAAGGAACAAACGATTGAGAGGGAGACAGTGGGAGTGGGGAGGATGTCGGGGGAAGAGAGAGAGAGAGAGAGAGAGAGAGAGAGAGAGACAGAGAGACAGAGAGACAGAGAGAGAGAGAGGTTTGCCACTTCGTTTGTTCTTTTTTTCCATATCATTTATATAGTGGCACACAAAAAATATGTTCACTCAATTGAACAATTAAAAAGAGAAAACGTACAAAACGAAAAATATGAATTTTTTGTATACTATTGATAGTGTAGCATATACACATTATTATATATGATTAAATTTGTAATAAAAAACACATTAACCAGAGTAAAATACACTCCTTATTTGTGCTAACACTCTCTCAAATGTGTACGAGTAAGTAGTGAAAATATCCTTGTAACAATACCAACATAGGCTGTACACATTCATTTAGTATCCTCTTTGAGAGTTTTGGTTTCAAAATGTCACTTTTAAATACTATTACATTAATGCATTTCATATTATTTCAATGCATATATACATTAGCAAAGTCAAGTTTCTTATGAGTATCTATATTTGAAGAAACTCTCATTTCTTTTCAAAGTCTTATGTTATTACATGGATATTCTTTGTGCCCAGCTTTCAACAGCGTAATTAAATCAGTAGTTAATTCGTTTCATGCAGTCCGATTCAATATGATTGCTGAATGTACAAGTGTCAATTTCAGCTTTAGTTTCATCAAGAAGGTGTCACTGCGTGCGGACTAATCCACATATGCTAAACCACATCAGCTAAGTTTCCAGACCACACTGTGCACAGTCTATAGCTGATGGACAAGTCAACTGATGATGACTGAATCAAAGAAGAGGGTCTCACGGTTACCATTCAGCAGATTTCCGACCTCCACGTTGGTAAGATGTTGGCTACCCACCTCAGAATCTCTGTGCTATTATTTTCATTGTATGTGTATGTGAAACCTCGCCATGGCCCGGCTGAGAAAGAGGGAGGGTTGGGCGTAGGGTTAGCTTCCCTACCCTGTGAAAACAAACTAGCTACAGAAACGCCAACAAGGAAATCACAGAACATTGCGGTCCTGGGAGAGGATGCACCTTCAGTGGAAGGATCTATGACGCGGAGTAGTGAAAGCCAGAACCTGGAAGCTACTCAGCCGACTTCCATCCTTAGTACCAGGACCACCATCACCATCGGGACATGGAATGTACGGACCATGTTCGAAACAGGCAACACTGCTCAAGTGGCCACAGAGATGAGGAACAATAAACTGAGCGTCTTGGGCATCGGCGAAACAAGATGGTTAGGAGCACGACAGAGGAGACTGACCACAGGAGAGCTGCTGCTGTTTTCGGGCCACGAGGAGGACAATGCGCCGCACACACCCACGGATCGCCCTGATGCTGTCCAAGACTGCACAGAGAGCGCTGACTGGATGGCAGGCTCATGGTCCCCGGATCATCACAGCGTCCTTCAGAACTAAAAAAACGCCGCCTCAACCTAAACATTGTACAATGTTACGCTCCGACGAATGACAGTGAGGAGGATGACAAAGGATGACTTCTACAATAGACTCCAACAGTTCTCCAGAGTTTCCCTGGAAGAGACATCACTGTTGTCATGAGAGACTTCAACGCCAAGATTGGCAGCGACAACACAGGCTATGAGGAGATCATGGGGCGGCATGGGCTGGGAGACATGAACGACAATGGCGAGAGGTTTGCAGACCTGTGCGCCACAAGTGAGCTCGTCATAGGAGGAAGCATCTTCCCGCACAAGAGAATCCATCCAAAGCCACCTGGGTTTCTCCCGATCACACAACTGAAAATCAAATTGACCACATATGCATCTACAAGAAGTTTAGAAGATCACTCTTGGATGTCCGCGTCCGTAGAGGAGCAGATGTCGCTTCAGATCACCATCTGCTCACAGGGCGCTTTAAACTGAAACTGAAGAAAAACTGGACGGGGGGGGGAAACACCCCCATCGTCAGAGATTCAACACAGTCCTCTAAAAAACCCAAACAAAGAAAGAGGAATTCAAAACTGAACTCTCAAACCGCTATCAGATCCTGCAAGAGCTGCTTGAGGAAGAAGTGACAATTGATGAGAGATGGGGAGCAATGAAAGAGGCCTGGGTTACAACCTGTAAAGTTGTACTAGGCCATAAAAAACAAAATCAAAAGGAAGGAGTGGATCTCGGCAGAATCTTTAAAGAAAAAATAGAAGAGAGAAAGCAGAAGAAGGCGGCAGTCAACAACAGCCGGACAAGAACAGGGAAAACCAGAGCTCAGCAACAGTATACAGGAGTTAACGAAGAAGTAAAGAAAAGTGTGAAGGCAGACAAGAGGAAGTACATTGAGAATCTGGCAGTGGAGGCAGAAGAGAGGCAGCGAGACTTGGCAACATGAAGAACTTGTATGACACCACGAAGAAGTTGTCAGGGAAGTTCAGCAAGTCAGAGAGGCCCGTGAAAGACAAGGAGGGAAAGGCAATACAAGGTGAGGATGGACAGAAACAGAGATGGAAAGAGCACTTGAAGAACTACTAAACAGGCCAGTGCCAGAATATCCACCTAACATCCAGCCAGCTGAGAATGATCTTCCCATCAACTGCGGCGCACCTACCAGAGAAGAGATCAGAGAGGCGATAAAGAAGCTAAGGAACGGAAAGGCTGCAGGCCCAGACAATATACCTGCAGAGGTTTTGAAGATGGATACAGAAACCACAGTAGAGATATTACACCCTCTTTTTGCAAGGATTTGGGAGGAAGAACAGGTCCCAACAGAATGGAAAGAAGGTTACCTGATCAAACTGCCGAAGAAAGGTGACCTCAGCTCATGCACCAACTACAGAGGCATCACATTGCTGTCAGTCCCAGGAAAGGTATTCAACAGAAATCCTATTGGAAAGGATGAAGAACCAGGTAGACGCACATCTCAGAGATCAGCAAGCGGGCTTCCGCAAGGACAGATCCTGCACCGACCAGATTGCCACACTCCGCATCATCCTCCTGGAGCAGTCGTCGGAGTGGAACTCACCACTGTATATCACTTTCATCGATTACGAGAAGGCTTTCGACAGTGTCGACAGAGCATCTGTTTGGAAGCTGCTGCAAACATTATAGTGTACCACAGAAGTTCATCAACATCATCCGAAATTCTTATGAGGGGATGACCTACAGAGTGGTACATGGAGGTCAACTTACAGATGCTTTTGAAGTGAAAACAGGGGGGGTGAGGCAAGGGTGCCTTCTCTCACCATTCCTGTTCCTTCTCGCTATAGACTGGGTTATGAAGACGTCAACTGCAGGCAAGCGCAATGGCATCCAGTGGACTCTGTGGAAGCAGCTGGACGACCTAGACTTTGCCGATGATTTGGCCCTTCTTTCACACACCCAGCCACAGATGCAAAACAAGACCGCAACAGTGGCAGAAACGTCATCCAGCATTGGACTGAACATCCACAAGGAAAGAGTAAAGTCATGAAAGCCAATGCCACAAACCAAGACCCATCATGCTAGAAGGCAACGCGCTGGAGGAGGTGGACAAATTCACTTACCTTGGTAGCGTCGTCGACATACAAGGTGGTACAGATGCTGATGTCAGAACCAGAATCGGAAAAAAGCGAGAGCAGCCTTTCTCCAGCTGAAGAATATCTGGAAATCAAATGTCATCTCCAAGAAAACCAAGATAAGGATATTCAATAGCAACGTCAAATCAGTACTTCTTTATGGAGCTGAGACATGGCGAACCACAGTTACCATCACCAACAAGATCCAGACTTTCATCAATTCCTGTCTAAGGCGCATACTGAGGATCCACTGGCCAGACAGGATCAGCAATGAGGACCTGTGGCAACAGACAAATCAGAAGCCAGCCGATGCAGATATTCTCCAAAGGAGATGGAGGTGGATTATGTGCACGTGGTAAGCAGGTACCATGGTTCGTGTTTTAAAACTTCTCAGAATGGTAAGTATAGTGAACTCTTTCCAACATTCCATGTGTGAATGTGTCACAGAATCATATGGCCATAAATTTGTGACAAAGATTTCCAGCCATAAAATCAAATCAACATCACAAAATCGCTATTTTCTCAGAAAACTTTTCACGTGTACAATCGCTGCCTTATGCGCTGACAGGCATGTGTTATTGCATACAAATGCTGTTCCACATGTTAAGTTACTTCTGTCAGAGCCTTTTTTTTATCTAACAGACATGAAGATGACACCTTATCATAACCACATTATTTCGATAAACTTAGAGTACAATTCATTTTTGGTTTTGTTTGTTTGTTTTGTTTTTAGATGTCTTTTTGACAATTGTATGGCATAAATGTATCGCTAAAAGTGGAATTAAAGGAATACCACATACAGGCAGGGAATAATGACGTAGTTGACATCAAAATATCATGTAACTCTACTGTTATTCCTTTTGCGTACGTTGGCTTCTCGTTCAAACAGGGGCGTTATACCACATACAAAGAAATCGATCTCTGGGATGAGTTTTTCACCTGTAGATGAGCAGAGCGGTCATTGGGTAGCTGACAGAGAGAGAGAGCAGCAGAAATCAAGGTCAGTGCCAGGGACACGAGAGGGAATGAGGGTAGAAAAGGGAGTGGCAGTGGACAATGGAGAGAGAAGAGGTGGGACGGTGGAGGGAGTGGAAAGGAAAGGAAAGGAAAGGGTACAAGTGTGCGTGATGATGCTGCAGGACAGTGGCGAAATAACTGGACAATACGTTTTCTGAATAGAGAACTTGTTTAACTATTTGCTGGTGTTGACCCCCCCCCCTCCCCACACACACACACACATATACACTTTCTGTGCTTTTAGTCAGGCGTTGTTGGCATTGCACCCACATAATCTCTCTGTCCCCTGCTGCCATGTGCGTTTCATCCTGCTATCGTATTTATTAATCATATATGAGACAAATAAGCAAACTGGCTCTCTTTCTGGAAATTCCTCCACTGCAGTTTTGAGGATCTGGAAGCAAAATCCGCCTGGATGCTTTTCAAATCCAAACACACCATATCCAGAAACTAACTCCCTTTCAGGCTCCTTGGCAAGATAAGATTGGTTTCAAGCACAAACCTGTGCAGATACACGGTCAAAGTCTAAACCTCAGGTCAGTAAAATGTGACTTTTAGAAACATGAACAATACATTCAAACAACTTTAGTAAATATACTTGCCATGTTTGTATTGATTCAGTGTTCGTTTGTAAACCCATCTTCTTCGAGTCTAAGAGTTTTCACTCTCCTTTTTAGTGAAATATCTAAAAAGTGTTTCATCTGAAGAGATTTTATCTCACTGCTTTAAACATGAAATAGTTTAAAGGTAAAGTATCACGCAGACTGTCATGGAATTTTTATCCTCATGTAGTTAAATTATGCGTTAATGTAAAACGGGTTGATTTAAGACTCGATATTTGACGTCTTTATGTCTTTTGTTTTGTTTGTCGTATCACATTTTACGTGCAAGGGTTCTACCGCACAACAAAAACAGGTAGTTGCAAATTGGAACACCCTTTCGCAAGTCACATTGAACAATATTTTGCCGTTTTCGTTTTCCCACCGTGAAGCCTGTCTGATCCTTATTCATTAATTGTGGCAATAACTTTTTCAGTTCCACTAGCACTGGAAGCTGAAGCGATCTTGTTTGCTACTTTAGCCAGGATCATCGGTCACCAGGCCTGTAGGTATTCTAATGGTCCGTCCCCTTTTAGGTAAACCTGCTTCTCCAGGCCTGTAGGTATTCTAATGGTCTGTCTCCTTTAGGTAAACCTGCTGCTCCAGGCCTGTAGGTATTCTAATGGTCTGTCTCCTTAGGTAAACCTGCTTCTCCAGTCTTGTAGGTATTCTAATGGTCTGTCTTCTTTAGGTAAACCTGCTTCTCCAGGCCTGTAGGTATTCTAATGGTCTGTCTCCTTTAGGTAAACCTGCTTCTCCAGGCCTGTAAGTATTCTAATGGTCTGTCTCCTTTAGGTAAACCTGCTTCTCCAGGTCTGTAAGTATTCTAATGGTCTGTCTTCTTTAGGTAAACCTGCTTCTCCAGGCCTGTAATTATTCTAATGGTCTGTCTTCTTTAGGTAAACCTGCTTCTCCAGTCCTGTAGGCATTCTAATGGTCTGTCTCCTTTGGGTAAACATGCTTCCGCTGCTTCTCTTTAAGTCATTGACAAATCGCTGGTGAAAATTTGTCTTTACTCATACACTTCACTGCCTATCTGAACACGTACATGCACAACGTGTGTGTGTGTGTGTGTGTGTGTGTGTGTGTGTGTGTGTGTGTGTGTGTGTGTGTGTGTGTGTGTGTGTGTGTGTGCGAGTGTGTTTGAGTGCGTGTGTGTGTGTGTGTGTGTGTGTGTGTGTGTGTGTGTATGTGTGTGTGTCATTTGTTCTCTCTCTCTCTCTCTCTCTCTCTCTCTCTCTCTCTCTCTCTCTCTCTCTCTCTCTCTCTTTCCGGTACATTTTCACATTCTATTTCCCTTTTGCATTTAGGATTTTTTTTTTCATTGAAAGTGACATAGAAAAATCAAAACATGCGACTAAAGGGACGAATGAGGAGAGAGAGAGAGAGAGAGAGAGAGAGAGAGAGAGAGAGAGAGAGTATTCGTGAAAATATTTATGCGTTGATGTTTTTGCCAAAGCGTGCAAGCGTGAGTGTGCGTGCGTGCGTGCGTGCGTGCGTGCGTGCGTGCGTGCGTGCGTGCGTGCGTGCGTGTGTGTGTGTGTGTGTGTGTGTGTGTGTGTGTGTGTGTGTGTGTGTGTGTGTGTGTGTGGTGCGTGTTCTGTGTGTGTGTGTGTGTGTGTGTGTGTGTGTGTGTGTGTGTGTGTGTGTGTTTATAGAGGGGTTAGACGAATTGGACGACGAAAACTGGCACAAGGAAAGGAAGAAAGGGCACGTCAATCCCTAAATGAGGCTAACAACCAGTCCTCTTCCCCATCAAAGCTTCAGTGTGTCTAATTGAAGAAACAGACGGAACCTTCCAACTTCGCCTTGCTAATATGGATTCGTTTTCAGGATCCAATAGAATCAAAGTCAATGAAGAATGGAGCGGCAAAACGTGTCCAGACATACTTCTTTTCATTTGGGAGCCGTGCCGTTCTTAGAACAAAGAATATGGGGTGTACGATTCATGGCAACACGGGAACGAGACAGGCAGACACATAGACTGACAAGAGAGACAAAGGAGAAGAAAAAGGTTGATCCGGATGGTGAGTGAGTGTGTGTTGGGGGGGGGGGGGGGGGGGGGGGGGGGATGAGAGGATACGGTTTGAGTAAAAGAGAGCGAATGGGTGAGAGAAGATATAGACAGAGACTCTTAGAGACATTAGATGTGGGGGAAAGAACACACACACACACACACACACACACACACACACACACACACACACACATACACACACACACACACACACACACACACACACACACACAACACCACACACACAGAGAGAGAGAGAGAGAGAGAGACATAGACGGAGACAGAGAAAGACAGATAGACAGACAGACAGAGAAACAGGCAGACAGACAAAAAACAGATTGTGCTAATCATCCCCACAGTTAACGATAAACAGAAAGCTAACCGACCACACACCAACCAGCCAGTCAACCAACAAGCCAACCAAGCCCAGTCCATGATCTTATTCACTGCTACTGATTAAAGGTCGTTTGGTTAGAACCAGTGAAACCAATTGTACGACGACAACAAATCATCAATAAGAGAAGGATAGTAGAGGGTATTGGAGGATGGGCATCTGATAGCGCACAATCATTTCAAACAAACAATAAGTACATCATCAGCTGTTTATCATTTCATAAAAAACGTTCTGTGATAAGAAATGCACAAGAATCTAGATTAGAATGAGCTGTTCAGGTGTGCCCGTCCCTTTCCGATGTAAGTATAAACACGTGCCTGCCTGTTGGTTTGTGTGTGGAGGTTTGGTGACAGGACTTTCTCATTTCTTGGTAACAGTCCTGGGAGAGCCCCTTGTGGCCTGTCGGGTTAGGGCTGTCTTACAAAGGAACTGGCCGCCAGCCACCATGGACCGAATCCAGGTCATGACTCTAGGATGCACTCGGCTGTAAGAGATTCTCTCTCTCTCTCTCTCTCTCTCTCTCTCTCTCTCTCTCTCTCTCTCTCTCTCTCTCTCTCTCTCTTTCTGTGGTGTGTGTGTGTGTGTGTGTGTGTGTGTGTGTGTGTGTGTGTGTGTGTGTGTGTGTGAAATGCCATGATTCGAACTAGCGTCTCCTGGATGTTCAGACGCCTCATAGCCCAATCACCTTGTGACGGAGGTCTTGCCCTGATACTTACCAGACGCCTGCTCTTAGTTGGAAAATTTAAACCGAGTGAAGTTCTGTTTCGTTTCTCTTTGACCCGAACCAGCTGGAATTCTTTTCAGCTGCCTCTGTCATTATCCTTAAGGCTATGGTCCTGGTTTTTACCAAAAACTTCAAGAGCAGTCGCATGAGATCATGTGATGAGCCTGCAAGTCCCTTGCTCCAACATCTGTGAGGAGGATGTTGTGAGGAGCAACAAGAATGCGACAACGATTAATATTTACCTAGAAAGCTGAGAATCTCTCAGGTTCACTGTCTAATTTCTACACTGCTTGTAAAGCAAAAAACGCCTGCAGTTCTGTGCTTGAGGACATTGTAGATGTGGTAGTTTCAAAGGTCGTTCTTCTTTGTGGGTTGTTATAAGCTTCCTCTTCTTTTTTTTATAAAACATGAGTATGGTGTGGAGAATAGGAAGAACATGACAACCGATGATATATACTTACGATGCTGAGAGTTTTATTGTATCTGCTGAAGGGCAACGTACTGCATTGCATTGTATTGTATAATGGTTTACTATATTGTACTAAACTGTATTGTATCCATTGTTTGGTATTATGTTGTATACATGTTGCTCTGGTTCATTCCGTCCTGTATTGCTTTG
>JADBJO010000458.1:655000-657500 GCA_016801955.1 Conus betulinus | reverse complement strand
ATTTCAATGTAGTCTTCGGGCCAAGAGGGACGATGCACAGAGAAAGCACTGGATACTTCTCTTCGACTTTCCTCCATTGGGTTTGATCACAATGGTCATTTCGTCACTGAAAATAACATTCTTCCACTGATCGTTCACAGTCCAGTGAAGTTTACTCCTACAGTACTGCAGCCGCTTCTTTCTGTTCACTTCTTGATGACTAGTTTCTTCACAGGGGGATGCTTTGCATAGCCAAGTCCATGCAGATTTCGCTTGATCGTCTTTTGGCTGTCTTCAATGGAGATTGATGCACGGAATTAGTCTGAAATTTCAGAGACTGTGGCAGATCTGTCCCGTTTTACGATCTTTGACAGTGCAGACACGCACCTGTTTGTGAACACTCTGAGGCCTACCACTCCTAGGTTTGTTTTCTACTGTTTTTCTGTCACAATAGCGCTCGTAAACTTTCCCGACGGTTGGCCTGTTCAAGTTCAGTACATTCGCCACCTCAAACACCCAGAGCCCCTGATCTATCAACGACACAATGTATTTTTTCGTCTCCTCAGTGAGCTGTTCGTTTGCCGATGCCATACCCGATCTAACAGCTAACCGCAAGCACCAAACGACAGTTCAACGAATTTATTTACTCACACAAAAGAGTACACTTGTGAAAATGAGCCAGTGGTTTTCGGTACACAAACCGAGGGTAGCATGTCGTGTCACAGTTACATTTCTTGATATGGACGTTTCGGTTCTCAACGGAAAATATCAGGTTGTCCATAACATCGAAAAAATGTACCAAGATAAAAACAGTTTCATGAGAGGTATATGTAGCGGATAATAGTTTTGTGTGCAATTTGTGACAACGTTTCTTAAAGGTAAGAATAAAAAGTTTACTAGGTATGTTTGTTGTTTTTGCGCTTGGTGTACAAGATCTTTCCCGTCCATTAGGTTTTCCAGTGGTTAGTTTTGGTAGAAAACATGTCATTGTAAAGGATGATCGCATGAGGTTGGTGTGAGGCGTGTTTGGGTCAAGGCAATCAGTTCTGCAGAAATTTGTCTCAGTGGTACAATATTTATAATAGTTTTTTTTTCAAATCTCACGAAGGAACTGTCTACAAATATTTACGAGGATTTTTATAGCAGATTCCACCATTCTTCCTTACTTTTTCTATTGTTTTTTGTCTTGTTTTGTTTTGTTTTGTTTTGTTTTGGTTTTGGTTTTTTTTTGGGGGGGGGGGGGTTGTTGTTTGTTTTTGTTTGTTTTGTTTTTTTTTTTGTAGTATCTTCCAGACATTTTCTTCCACATGTTTTCTCCTATGTCCCATCATTCATCTCCCTCTCACCCTCCCTCCCACCCCTACCCTGATCCATTTTCCCGAACCTTCCATCCCATCGCCCACTGTACGGACTACGAGTGGTAAAAGGTGTGACAGGAAATGAGTGTGGAGAAAGCGTTGAACCACTCCACGTCGGAGCACCACCCTCTGTTGCAGGTAACGTATTGCCTCCCTTGAACAGTTACAGTCTTGCCCTCTCCCTACCCCTATTTTTATTTCCTTCCATCCCCTTCCCTTTCCCCAACTCCATGTCACAACGTGCCTCTGAATTAAAAGCTGGGGGGGGGGGGGGGGGGGGGGGGGTAGGGGGGTCGTCGTCTCTTTTTCATATAAACTCTCTCTCTTCTCTATCTCCTCTCTCCTCTCTCTCTCTCTCTCTCTCTCTCTCTCTCAAGACAGACTGGACGTAGGTATAATCAGCGTGGTGCGTGCTAAGTGGGGGAAAGGCTTCTGAGCTTCCCTTACTGTCAAATCACACAAGTACTCTGTTTAAGCTGGGGGGGGGGGGGGGGGGGGGGTAAGGGTCGGGGGGGTAAGCGTCTCAGCGACTGTATCACATATTAAAACTCTCTCTCTCTCTCTGAAAGTCTCACTCTCTCTCTGTGTCAGTTCTTTCTCTCAAGACAGACTGGACGTATGTATAATCAGCGTGTGCGTGCTAAGTGGGGAAAGGCTATCGTTTAGCTGAATACTGTCAACGTCTCAGCGACTGTATCAACAAGTAAAGCTGATGTGTGAAAGTACACTTAACTTGTGTCAGTTCTTTGTTGTTCATTCATTATTGAATGTTTGAACTCATCTCTAATTCTGTCTCTCGGAGGTAAAAGTACTTTTAAGTGTACAAGCTTAAGGAAAATTTATTCCTGGGCCGCTCTTGAGCAGTTTTAAACAGTCCCGAGAAAATTTCGTTTCGTTCGATGACTGGTACCGGAAGTTGCTCCTTCCATAACTAGTAAGAGAGAGGGTGGCGGTGAAATTATGAGACAACTCTAATAGAGAAACACTGTAAGTCCCTTTCCTAAAGGACTGACTGACCCAACTCCAACTCTCGTCACTCCAGCGTGGCCCCTAAACATATCATAATGTGTTGGAACAATTTATCAGAGGTTAACAAGATGACAAGGTGCAAATTAATAATACAAGTATGCGAGGTAAAAATTTCACAAGAGGTTTTTAAAGGG
>JADBJO010000458.1:647500-650000 GCA_016801955.1 Conus betulinus | reverse complement strand
GCGCAAAAGGTCACGGGGTCATTAAAGGCAGGTAGACTTCCAGGACGAAAAAAATAACAGGGTTCAGCCATTATGGAAGGCAGGTAACTGTGAAAAATCAAACGAAGTTATCCTAAGATCGTTGAAGGCAGAAGATCGACTAGATTCGTCTGACGGTGTCCTGAGATCATGGAAAGCAGGAGGTCGCCAAAGATCACGATGATGGCGTCCTGAGATACAGAAAGTAGATGGTCGCCCAGGATCAGATGACAGCATTCTGGGAGATTGGAAGGCAGGATGTCACCTAGTATCAAATCATAAACCATGGGATCGTTGAAAGCAGAGATCGCCCTGAAATCAGAAAACCATGTCTTTGAACAATAGGATGCAGGAGGTCGCCTAGTATCACATCAAAAACATGTAGATATCATTGAGATCAGGGACTGCCCACAATCAACATATAATCATGTCCTTGAATGAAAAAAGAAAGGTAGGTGGTCGTCTAAAAAATTAAATCAAATATCTCGGTATATCATTAAAAGCAGAAACCGTCCAGAATTCAGGTGACGATGTCCTGGAATGACTGAGGGAAGGAGGTCGCCCAAGATGAAGGTGACAACGTTAAGGGATCATAGAAGACAGGGGGGCGATGTAATTCAAGGAGACCAGTATCTAGGATTCAAAGAGAACAGGTCAGCCAATACAAGTAACTGCAAATCAAGGAAGACAGCAGATTTCCTTGCACAAGTGGCCAATATCTAGGAATCAAAGAAGACAGCAGATTTTCTACCGGGCAGAACCAGTATCATGTAACTAGGAATCAAAGACGACAGCAGGTTTTCTATCGGGCATGAACCAGTATCATGTATCTAGGAATCTAAGAAGACAACAAGTTTCATATGACAACAGAACCAGTATCTCAGAATTAAAGGAAACAACAGATTTCCTAGGACAACAGAACCAGTATCTGGGAATCCAAGAAGACCACAGACTACCTATAACAACGAATCCAGTATCCTTGAATCGAAGATGACAACAAATTCCTTTGAGATCGAAGTTTATGACAACAGATTTCCTAGGACAACAAATCCAGTATATTGGAATGGAAGAAGATCATAGGCTTCCTATGACAATGGATCCAGTGTCTTAGCATTAAAGAGGCAACAGATCAGCCAGCACGAGGGATCGAGTACCAGGAATCACAGAAGACAACAGCTTACCCAGCATAGAGGAATCAGTATTCAGGAATAGTAAAAAAATAAAAATAAAAAAAACAGCCCACAATCTAAAACAAAAGACTCATTATCTAGAAATCAAGTAAGACACATTAACTACTACAAGGGAACCCCGTATCTAGGGGGGGGGGGGGGGGGGGGGGGGGGGGGGAAGAAGGCAACAGGTTACTCAACACAAGGGAATCAGTATCTGGATAGCGAAAAAGACAACGCATTACCAACACAAAAAAGAAACAGTCTCTAGAGGTCACATCATCATCATCATCATCATCATCATCATCATCATCATCATCATCATCAACATCATCGTTATCATCACGATGATTAGTATTTGTATAGTACAATTATAATTGGAAATTATTCATAATATTTTCACACACCACTCGGACTTTCGTTCATTCATATGTAGCTACTATCCTACTTCAGAATTTCTTGTGTACACACATAATGTGGGTGAAGAATTGTTCAAAATGCATGGCTGAAAAATAAATTTTTTAGCTGTGGTTGACTGGTTTGGTAAAGTAGAAGACGGTGAGTACCAGATAGTTAGGGCAGCATAGCTGAAGGAATGCTCACCAAACGATTTTAAAATTTCTCTTTGGCATCCTCAGGAGTTTCTGACTGGAAGGCCGGAGAGTACAGGATGACTGGTAAGTGCATAGCGTAGAGAACAGATACGATGGTAGAGAACCATCAAAGAAACGGAAGACAAGACGGTAGCAGAGAACCATCAAAGAAACGGAAGACAAGACGGTAGAAGAGAACCATCAATGAAACGGAAGACAAGACGGTAGAAGAGAACCATCAATGAAACGGAAGACAAGACGGTGGAAGAGAACCATCAATGAAACGAAGACGGACGGTAGAAGAACCATCAATGAAACGGAAGACAAGACGGTGGAAGAGAACCATCAATGAACGGAAGACAAGACGGTGGAAGAGAACCATCAATGAAAGAAACGACGACGAACCATCAAAGAACGGCTGGTTTGTTGTTCTGATAACGAATTGAACTGGCAGCCAGTGAAGCTCCCTCTGCAGTTCTGTACTGTGATCTCGCCTTCTTGTATTAAGGACGAGTCGCGCTGAACTTGTTTCGAATTCGCTGGAGCCAGGAAATTGGTTCTACTGGCAAACCATACAGTACTGAATGACAATAATCACGCTTAAAAATGACCAGAAAACTCCCAAGTCTTGTCGTTGCACCAGCTGAAAGATACCTACAAATTAGGGTGATATGGCGGAGTTCCAAAAACGACACGCAACACACACATTGCTGATCTGTT
>JADBJO010000458.1:622500-642500 GCA_016801955.1 Conus betulinus | reverse complement strand
GCGGCACTTTAAGTGCAGGATGGTTTCACGAACTGTCTGTCGGGATGAGTGTCTGCGTGTGGGCATGGGGCAATCAGGTGAACAAGGGGAGAGAAAACAAACAGAAGTATCACTGCTCACCGCTCACACAACAGACAGCACGTCGCAACACAAGTTCCACGTCTATTGTAAATGAAGAAACTGTTCCAAATTGACCTCTCATACACGCACGAGCAGAAAAACGGCCTGAAGAGAGTCACCATCTAGGGACTCAAAATAATAGCTTCTCCGGAGGGTGTTACAATATCTCAATCCAAAGGGGGGCACAAACTGTAAAAACTCTTCGAAAAGCTTCTCAACAACTTTCGGAGGATCTTGACCCAACGCGCAAGGGAGTTCTCGATTGCACTCCTTAAATTAGAATGTAGCAATGGATTACCAAAAGACTTCGAAGAGAGGAAAATCTTTCTAAAGGATAAAGAAAACAGTTTATGTATTAAGACCCTTGATTAGTCTCGAACTCTCCCATTCGGGAGGAGTCATAAAGAATGACCTGTTCAAGAGGGGGAAACCATCGAAGTTATACAGTCCTTTTTCGTAATAATAGATTATAATTTTACCGCTGTTTTTCGAAGTTCAAGGGAAAGACGGTTCAAAATCGGTTGATGTTATGAAAGAATCATTTTTCTTCTGACAAATAATACTGAAATAATGGAAAATATTAAAAACAAATACAAAGTAATGGGGGAATTTTGACATTTTTGAAAGAAATGCCACAGGCCATTTCGCATACACCAACCTCTCACCTTGACCCACCTGAGAGGTCAAAGGTAACAGCTGGGGAGTAGGGATACCTGACTCCTGTGCGCACTCACACACAACTAACTGTGCCAGAGCTAAGAATGGCCGATCGGGGTGTGTATCCCAGTGAACCCTTCTCCCCAGTCAAAAGGGGTCACGGCCCGATCGGTATGACTTAAAGAAGAAACCTTCCAACAGGAGAATGCCAAGCCAGAAGGCGGAGACAACCGATGCTTGACAGATGGTCACAGAGTTTTTCACTTATTTCCCCAAAGGTTGCCGATACTGTGGCTTACCACGTACAGCTTAAATTTGACTTTCAGCTGGTCAGACCTTGAGTAACCTACCTAACATTGGCTGTGCCATTATTGTCATTGCATGTGTATCTGGTGTGTGTGTGTGTGTGTGTGTGTGTGTGTGTGTGTGTGTGTGTGTGTGTGTGTGTGGTGTGTGGACACGAGCCCATGTGTCTGAGTCAGTATATGCGGTGCGCGAGTGCATGTGCGTGTGTGTATGGTGTGTGTATGCGTGTGCCTTTGCCTCTGTGTGTGTGCGTGTGCGCGCGCGCGCGCGCGCTCGCGCACGCGCGTGCGTGCCTACGTGCGTGTGTGTGTGTGTGTGTGTGTGTGTGTGTGTGTGTGTGTGTGTGCAAGCGCGTGTTGCGCGCTTGTGAGAGAGAGAGAGAGAGAGAGAGAGAGAGAGAGAGAGAGAGAGAGAGAGAGGTCTGTGGGCTTACCATGTACAGAGTTTCGGGTGGAGCGGGTTTCCTGTTCTTATAGTTGTCCGCTGCCTGGGGCTATGCGGCAGACTTGGTAGCAGCCAGACTGAGCAAGGTTGGGGGTACCCTCTATGGCGACCTCTCACGCACGTGCTGACGTTGGAATGTGCTCATGTTGCGGATCATTGCCAGTGTGATGGATCACTAGCATCGGCTGTTGTATTACTTAAGACACAGCCTTGAACAGCACAGTGGAAGGATAATGACAACTGTGTGTTGGCACTCCTATGTGTGGGTGGAACCGTAGCTGATTCTGGCATTAACTTCAAGGAAGGGAAATGGGGACGATCGGGCATGTATTGTTCCAATAGGGGACATGGTGTGTGTATGCGTGTGCCATTGCATCTGTGCCACACGGTGCCCTCTGTGTGTTTTAAATTAGAAAAGAATCCACTGAATGCCAGCAAAGTAAATTCAGCAGTTGAGTAGTGTCTCTGTTGGTGGGTTGCCTCACGACTGCTTGATACTGACTGCTTTCTGTAAACTGCCAGTCCAGAGGGATGATGCTAAGGGACGTAACTGCGTGTGGCTGTGTGAAAGGTGGCTGTGATGCCACTGAGGGGGGGCCACAAATGAAGACATTTTTGTGGTGCCGGTTGCTAGATGTAAACTGTCCCATACCTTCTTCAAAAAAAAAAAAAATGGCGATGTCATCTGTGAGTGAACACCCCGCAGCACTGACTACATGCAATGGGGATGCTGATGGAAAGACTAGACGAGCCACCTGCCAAAAATGTTTGGAACGTATTAAAAAGCCACTGGACTGTCTATGTCTGACTGTACATGGTATCTGTGGTGGACGTGTACCTGGATATCGACGATGTATTCTACAAACAAAATGCTGCGAGCAAAGTCCAGCAACTTTTGCTGCATCAGATATTGAACAGTTCTTATCAAAAGGGTTTCTTTTTTCAGTTTAACTGCGGCATCAGAAAAACTACCAAAAAATCAATAAATTCTGATGACAAGAAAGTATTGGGGGGGTGGGGGGTGGGGGGCTAGAAGGCGTATGGAACAAACGTGTCAGTTCCTGTAGGCAGTGGGATGTATTGTGAATTAAGAATACAAGATAAAGCGAAGCAGTGGACAAGCACCACTGAATTTGAGGGACTCTGAGATCCCGAAAAACTCGCATATATCAACCGGAGATCGATGTCGGTAAACAACTGCAACGTTAGCCCGGAATTGCAGCCATTCACACAGGTTCTGCTACATTCCTTCGTAACATACGAATATATTTCATGCATAAACTCAGGATCTAAATGACGTAAACATAAGGCTTTGTAAAGTGATAAACGTGAAACATGTTCAGTATCACTGTCAGCCTCTCTCGCCATTGTTTTGCACTCCTTGCTCAGACTTTTTTCATTCGCGGATGTTCACTTATGGTCGGTTGCACTTTTCCAGCGCTTAGCTCTTTTGAATGTCTGCTGTTCTGATTGAGACGCGGGGATTGTCAGGGCTTAGCTCAGAGTCAGGGAATGGGTGAGACAGTGGTACATGTGCTGCAGAGAGGAATGAGACACTCCGTGCCACTCGCAGTCCGGAAAGGGTATATTGATACAACACTGCGCACTATAACAGTTTGGGAGAGAGAAAGAGAGAGAGAGAGAGAGAGAGAGAGAGAGAGAGAGAGAGAGAGAGAGAGAGGAGAGGAGGAGGAGGAGGAGGAAGAAGAAGAAGAAGAAGAAGAAGAAGAAGAGAGAGAGAGAGAGAGAGAGAGAGAGAGAGAGAGAGAGAGACTCGCGCAAGAGTTCAGGCAGATGTGTAGTTTGATATGCACTCTAGGGCAGAGAACGACGTTCACACGGCCGCAAAGCAGACAAGCATCCCAGGCAGACCGACTTCACCACAACGACAACACGTGAAGAGTGGCGGCGAAAATGGCCATCTTTACATTGAGCACCGGCAGAAGTCGAACGCAGAACGTCCAAAAGCAAACCCGATGCTTACTCACTGGGCCAAGGATCTTGGATCGTCCGCCTTTCTCCGCGGAATCCAGGTCAGAGGTTGACTGACGATGCTGGATGCTAGATTCCTGAGGGAATGCCCTATCCAGCCCTACTTCCTGCACGTGATCCACGCGTTAACTGGCACCTGTCCCACCCATGGCCACAGCTCCTCGTGGTTGACTTTCACCAGCAGCCGGATGGTAAGAAACACGTGCCTTTGACAGAATTGGCTGAACGTCTGTCTCTTCTGCAGCAAATGTTGGTCTACGGCCATATCTCAGGAACAATGCTGTTCGACTAGTCTTCGGATTCTCTGAATCCACTCATACAACTCCGTATTTCTCTCTCTCTCTCTCTCTCTCTCCCATCTCTCCTCTCTCTCTCTCTCTCTCTCTCTCTCTCTCTCTCTCTCTCTCTCTCTCTCCTCTTGTTTCCCTCATTTTCGCATCGGAAAAAAAACGAATTGACTATAAACTCTCTCTCTCTCTCTCCCTCCTCTCTCTCTCCTCTCTCTCTCTCTCTCTCTCTCTCTCGTCTTGTTATTAGTTTTGTATTGTACAATAGTGGATCTGCATTGATATCCTTAGATTGAATCTGAAACAAGGGCCAGATGAAAAAAAACAAGGGCCTATCTCTCTCCTCTCTCCAGCTCGTCTCTCAAAACTCCTCGCTCCTCTCTCTCTCTCTCTCTCTCTCTCTTCCAAAGACTCTCTCCTCTGCTCGTCCTCTCTCTCCTCTCCTCTCCTCCGCTCTCTCTCTCCTAGCTCCTCGATCTGGCTAAATAAGCGTCTCATCTCTCTCCTCTCTCTCTCTCCTCTCTCTCCTTCTCTCTCTCTCTCTCTCTCTCTCTCCTCTCTCTCTCTCTCTCTCTCTCTCCTTTGCTGTGCTTCAAATCGCTGACGGGTTTGTCACCTTCCTATCTTGCTCTCTCTCTCCATCCCTTCCTCTCATTCCATTATGACAGTTGCCGCTCTCTCTCCTCCGATACCCTCTCTCTCCTCATCTTTCCCTCTCCCACTCTCTCCCCTCTCGCGCCCTCATCCGATCCCATCTCGCCTCCTCACCATCTCGTCTCGCTTTCCCACCAAGACCGATTCGCGTTCCATTTAGTTTGCTCTGTCCTTCCCCTATGGAACAAACTCCTCTCTCTCCCTCCGCGGTTCCGATCTCTGTGTCTCCTCCTTCAAATTATCTCTTAAAAGTCTTTGCTGTCCTGACGGGTTTGTCACCTTCCTATCTTGCTGTCAGTTGCGCCCTCATTCCGATACCCATCTCGTCAGCTTTCTCCCTTCTCAATGTCCTGTCCCCCATGGAACAAACTCCTCTCTCCCTCCGCGGTTCCGATTCTGTGTCGTCCTTCAAATTCTCTCTTAAAAGTCTGTTCTCCTCTGGTGTCTCTTCATTCCCTTCGCCAGTTGGCTCTCGGTCTTTGTCTCTGTCTTTGTCTCTGTCTGTCTGTCTGTCTGTCTTGTCTGTCTGTCTGTCTCTCTCTCCTCTCTCTCTCTCTCTCTCTCTCTCTCTCTCTCTCTCTCTCTCCTCTGTGTGTGCGCGCGCGCGCGCACGCGTGTGTGTGTATGTGTATGTGTGTAGATGATGATGCTGGAGGTGTGAATTAATTATTGCATGACTGAAACAAAATGCATTTGGTGCCTGTAAAATGTTTGGTTTGCATGTTTTATATGTCGTTTTTTCATTTGTATATCTGCTGTCGTGAGCGCTCAGGGCGTATTCAAGATTGAGCGCAATCAATGTCCATCATTCTTACTATCATTCAAAGCTGTATTTGCGTCAGCTTGGTTGATTTCTCTTGGGGCTAGCAAGTTTTTGTTAACAGACAAAGGCCGTTCGTGCTTTGTCTATCCTGGCAATGAAATCTGGGTCAGTCCTACCCCCATCCCCACCCCCACCCCCTTTTCCTCCAACCCCCACCATCACCATCCGACCTCTCCCTGTCCATCAACGACCTGCCTTGGTATACTAAGGCTTCGACCACCTTGACTGACTTTCCACCAACTGCAACAAAATCGTGGGCAGCAGTGTTGATCTTCATGTTATTTGTAAGTGTGACTGTGTGTGTGTGTGTGTGCGCGCGCGTGCGCGCGCATGCATAATTGGGGATCTTCAATCAATGTAACAATGCAGTTTGTAAGACAAAAGCAGCATTCCTGATTCTGGGGGGAAAAAAGATTAAGCTCAAATTTAGTAATCCGTGACACACACAGATAATCCTGTTCAATTCCACCTTGAACTCAGTATTAGTACACAGAGCAGAGACACGGAAACAACCCATGAAGAGAGGTCACACCATCCTCCACAGCTGCCTCGAAAAGCTCTTTCAAATCAACAGGCCAGACCCCACTGGCAACATCCACCTGCGAGAGGCAAAGCACTACCACCAACCAATCAGCCAGGGACAAAATTTTTAGGGAAGAAGAGGGGAGGTAGATCGGACACACCCATCAACCCCGCGTCAAACATCACCAAACCATCCTTGACGTTGAACCCCCAGCCATGAAACACCCGGACCTTGCAGCGGACACCAAGCATAGGATACGCCTGGGAACAGCTTGGCAGGTGGGGCCTGGAGAGACAGCTCTGGCCCATTGTGGTTTCACAGCTGGTTCTCCAGGAGGAGTGACAGGTGATCACGGGTGAAGATGAGTTTGGAGGTCAGCGGCTACACGTGTTGAAAGCTGACTGGATGCCGAAGGGCAAACCGGTCGCCAACGAATAAGATGTGTCTGAAAGGGAGGACGCAATATCATGGGTGAAGAAAACGATGTAAGTGCGCAGGTTCGCGCTCCTTTTCGGTCACCTTTTTTCTTCAAGTTCGATGTGTTTGCCACCCTGAAGTGACTTCGACTGTAGATAGACTGCCCACAGAGTCAACTGGAACTGTGTCAGGTGGTCTCGCTCGCAACTCCTTAATGCAAACACTCGGTTCCTCGATTCTTTTTTCATCTCTGTGCAGACAAACGCATGGTTTATCACTGGAGTAAAGCAAGTCTACTGAGATCTGTACTAACGACAATCACCACTAAACAATACACACACTGGTCATCTGAAATGAAAGACTGGGGGGGTTTTTTGTTGTTGTTGTTGTTTGTTTGTTTGTTTGTTTTTTTTTGTTTGTTTGTTTGTTTTTTGTTTTAGTCTTGTTATTAATTACAGAGACCATTTTAGGCCTGAAGACGAAAAGCTGATATACCAAGGAGAGAAAAACTGCCATAAAAGGGTGTTGAATGGGAGAGACTACGGTTAGAACCACTTTGAAATGTGCAACTGATCAATTTGTGAGATAATAAACCGACTTGAAACAACAAAACAAATGTCCTGAGCATATCATTTTCCTTTAATGCTGTGAGCGCCCCGATCCGGCAAAGAAGAGCGACAGCTCGGACACAGTCGTGATCTTCCTTCTGGGTCAGCGTGTTTGATGTCTGCCTGAAATCTTTTTGATGTCTGCCTGATGGCTGTGTCACGTTTTTCATGTCTGTGGAATGTCTGTTTGATGTCTGTTTGACGTCTGTTTGACGTCTGTTTGATCTGTTTAACGTCTGTTTGACTTTTGTTTGATGTCTGTTTAACATAATGTTTGACGTTTGTTGGATCCTTTTAACGTCTGTTTGACTTTTGTTTGATGTCTGTTTAACGCCTGACTGACGTTCATCTGTCTGTTTAATATTTGTTTGAAGCTCGTCTGTTTGATATCTGCTTGTGGCCCTGAATAAAGGACAAAAAGGGAATAAAAGTGAGATAAGTAAACTTGATTTATGTGGAAAGAGCCAGAAAGATAATAGAAAATTACTTCACATGGTGTCGTGGTTTGGGATGTGAGGTACGAGATTGTGGTTTCGATTCCCATTAGACGCTTTGATCCGTGGGATTTTTTGGCCCACACACTCTCGAGTTTCATTCGCTCAATGGAGGTTTCTCTGAGTACAGCTCAAAATTTCTGACCAGGTGTCCCCTATATCTCGGGCCTGGTTGTGTGCCGGAATACAATAGATAGGATGTTTAGCATACACCCCGTATTGTGCACTCTCAGAACAAAACAAAAAGAATACATGAGAATGGCCAAGGGAAAGGGTTTTTCTGTTTCCAGAGTCTGTATATTACACCCAAACACAACGGAACGAGGCGGAACAGTTTTAACATACACGTGTTGAAAGCATACTGAAATCTTAAAAGTCAGTCAACTACACCCCAGGTGGTGATTCAGCAGGTAACAGAATATCTTGAATGAAAACGTTTACTGGCATAATAAGTTAGCAAACAGATCAGTGTACGGCATATCCATCTTTATGAATTTACCTAAAATATCAAGCTCACACTGTGATTTGCTATGAATGGTAAGTTGTAGGAAAATGAAATCGGAAAAAACGTGGGTTTTTCATGTTGTGATTTTAGAACAAACTCACCGGTAAATCATTGAATTTTGGACAGTCAAGTATGCAATGAAACTCGTCTTTGAACATA
Source organism: Conus betulinus (assembly GCA_016801955.1). Classification (NCBI taxonomy): domain Eukaryota; kingdom Metazoa; phylum Mollusca; class Gastropoda; order Neogastropoda; family Conidae; genus Conus; species Conus betulinus. Next base: position 634,511 of record JADBJO010000458.1, on the reverse strand, counting down.
CTTTTTTTCTCTATTATGACGAATTCATACGTTTCATTGACTATTTTGATGACTTCGGCTTGGTCCAGTTGTCTGCTAGCTCTAAGATTGGATAAAAATATGTGTGGCAGGTCAGAAATATATTCTTCTCTTCAAAACTCACTTTTGAGTTCTCTCTTCTCCGACGAAATACACCAAATATGGTGCAAATATTTTGCTGTCTCTGTTTAACATATTGACTCAGTCCATTTTCTGTTTGCGAACAATTGTGATTCCCAGACATAGTGAAATATAAGAAAACCTCAGTTTAAAAAAAGGCCTTTACAAACTCATACAAGTCATTACATGTTTTACCGACCTTTTTTCCCCACAGTGCTGGTTTACAATACCATCCCTGATTTTACCAGTACTTAGACATGGTGAGTCTATTTTTTTTTTTCCATACCTCCCATCTAGATCATATGTCCGATTCCCTCTAGCCATCACCATCTCAGTCACAGTCGTCTGTCTACTCACACTGACACATCAATGGAACGGTTTTTCCTTTCTTGTCATGTCTGGGAAACCACTCCACAAAATCAGCCATACACCAGCTGTCACTAGAGTTAACCCCCCTCGTTCTCTTCCTGTGTCGTGCTCTCTCTCCAGTCTGTCAGCTTCACACCGCTGCTTGGATCAACAGCTTTTTGGTTTGAAGGGAATAGATCAACATACATTCAAAATAATCAGCTTTGTTGGTTGATGTTTTCTGTGACTGATATCACACACTTGCGCATTCTCTCCATAACTATTTCGGCTGTTAAACTGACCACACAACATTCACAGCAAAGTCCTCAGCTCCTGGTACTGCCCCAGTGAATTCAGTCCATATCAAACTCAGCAGACTTCAATGCCCAATCGAGAGCTTGAAAACATATCAGAATCATATGACGATGTCCAAACAAACAGCCGATAATAAAACAACTTCACGTGGATTCCGAGGACTAGACGAGTGCTCAAAAATTACGTTTTATCCGTTCCGATGAAATTGATCAACTTCCCTTTTAAACCCTTTATACGGAGGAAAATTTCAGAACAAGGTCTTCGCAAAGTGTTCGTAATAAAACTGTTATTTTTTTATGTTGTTTAATTCCCAACATTCAGTAAAAAATTTTTTACAACTGATGTGTTCCACACATTGTCCTGTAGGATTCTTCACCATGTAGATCGTAAGAATAGGTAAGAAAGGAATGTTCGGTATATAACCTGCTTTTCGGTTTCTCAAGACAGAGGCGAAGAACTCTCGGAAGACTGGACGAATTTAAGTGTATTTGTCCGTTCAGGTGTATGTATCATTTTACTTGCCGATAGTTTTTGGGTTTTTTGTTTGTTTGTTTTTTGTTTTTTTGTTTGTTTGTTTTTGTTTGTTTTTTACATGTCTGGGCTTGGCTGTGTAAGGAATGAAAAATGTTGACAGTTTTTGGTTCGTGTCATTCGTGGACAAGCCGGACAAACTGTATTGTGGCCATCGTTGTAAGAGCAGTAAAAAAAAGTTCCTGAATGGTGGTTTGTTCTGGGTGAGAAGTAAAGAGGACTGATAAGAGAGATTTTGTTTTTGATTAGGTATTTTGGAAAACAGAATCCAGCATTTCTTTTCGGTTTTGTTTTTTTTTTTTCTGAAATGATGAGGTTTGACACAGTTCAGAGTAAACCGAATTGGTACCTAGTTTAATGATGACATGGTCATAACCAAAAACAGGCGTTCAATTGTCCTGGAATGACTCTCGCAAATAACTGATATTTGAAGCACCGACTCAGGCGGAAATTTCCCACACGGAAATGTAGGGCACTGATTGATCAGGGATGAAAACAAATTCCCTGCTGGAACTTGAAGGCTTTGATTGATTAGAGCTAATCTTTTTTTTTAATCTCACATGGAAGTTCAAAATAGTGATTGACTGGCACTGAAAATTTCCCTCATGGAAATTCAGGGCAGTTATTGCGTACGGTAGATAACGCCTACACGAAAATTCACGACTCGGATGGGTCTGAACCACAGATCCACCCAACCATCAGCGCGACGTCGCGGGGGTTTTAGTTTGTCTCCTTCCTCCACCCGCCCTGTCCCACCCTCCGTCCACGTTATCACCTCCTTTTCTCTCTCCCCCCCATCCACCCCCCTCCCCCACTCTTACCTCCCACCAACAGGCTGCACACCAGAAATCATTGCGCCACGGCCTCACTTGAGGAGTGGAGTATTTAGAAACTGGCGCAACTGGATTGCTTTAAGAATGTTTATAGTGTGTGAACGTTGATTGTCCTCATTTCTTTCCAATGGCCATCAAGTTACAAGCCAGGTGGTTCCAAGCAGACAGGTTAAAAATTAAAGGATTGGAGCTATTTCGGCGCTTCAAGCTGGCGCAAAGTTAAGGTCACGGGTGAGTGCAAAGGCCTTAAATGTGCCGTCCATTAAGGGGAGGGTCATGTATTTGAAGATCGTTTGTGATTTCATCGGTAAAAGTCGTCCCCCCCCCCCCCCCCCCCCCCCAAAAAAAAAGAAAAAAAAAACCCAAGGAAACAACTGGCGGGGAGTTGTTCTTTTGCTGCTCAATTATCAGTTTAACATTTAACGCGGGCTCAAATTCATGGTAGGCCTCAAAACGCTAACATGGGTGATGTAGTGTTTTAGTGTAGATCCTGCTTGTGGCGTATGGCCACACACGCCCTCTCTCCATCCCTCCCCCTTCCGAAAGCATCCAGCTCCGCAGGCTGTCAGCTCGGAAAGAGAAAGCCGGCAGTCATGCAAATGACGGTGTGATTAACGGTCACTCTACTGACCAGATTCGGGGGAAGGGAGAAGGGAGGGGGGCCTCCAGTTAGCTGAGAAGTGCACAAGATGCCCGTCCGTAGACTTATCCTTCCCGGCACTGGGTGCTGGCAGACAGAATGACGAAAAGAACGGGAAGTGTTTTTCTTGTATTGACAACTGGATGTTGTTGACAGGTTGGACACGGTTTGATTGATGGCCACTTTGGTTGGTTGGTTGGTTAATTGGTTTTTGTTTTGTTTTTATTTTGTTTTGTTTTGTTTAGTTTGTTCATTTCGTTTTTATTCTCAGCGCGTTGATTTGTTTAGTGAATTGGGTCCGCTGGTTGAAAACGGCATCACGGTACACTATCACCAATTTGTTGTTTTAATTCAAACGTCAGTGCAGTTCCTGAGAATCAGACGTTAAAGTCGCCCCAATGCCCTCTTGCTTCTCAAGTGTGATATTGCGTAAAAGGACCGTATTTGTTATTTTTTGTATTTTTTGCATCCCATTTAATAAGTTTTACAACATGACGGTGTCTATTTGTTCGCAGATTTCATTTCGTTTTTTTTTTTTTCGCTTTTTTATCTATCTATCTATCTATCTATCTATCTATCTATCTATCTGTCCATCTATCTATCTGTCCATCTATCTATCTATCTATATCTATCTATATATATATATATATATATATATATATATATATATATATATAAATGCTCGGCCCCTTGGGGAGCAACATCTGTTAAAAAAAATCGACAGGTCGGTTTCGAGCGCTGGCTCTCCTCAGGATGGTTTTGGGTTGTCTACTGCCGGTGTTATATGGCCCAATGTCACTGTTTACACGTGCGGATTGGCTGCACGTGTTGTTCGGTTTTCAGGTTGTTTACAGTTCAGGTTGCGTTTGCTGACAACGATTTCCATTTGTGCCTGCAGTTGTTTACTATTTTTACTTTAGTATTTAGAGTTGAAAAGTGTGGTTTGCATAGTATTAACCATTTTTCTGTTGAACATAGGTTGCATCTTTTAGAAATGTTGTTGTATGGTGATGCCCTTTTATGATTTTTCCAAGATATGTTATAGTTTATTTTTTTGTCTTTAAGTCTCCAAATATATTTGCTCACTTCTGTTTGGTTTTTTTGTATTTTTCTTTGTTGAATGACTGTTTATGGTTTGCGTACCTGGTTTTGAAGTGATTTTCAGTGATCCCTATGTATGTTTCTTTTTCATTTTCTGATGTCACAGTGGCTTGGTATACAATGTTGTTATAGAGGCATTTGTTGCTTAAGGGACACTGTTCTTTTGTAGTACAATTGCAGGATTTCCTTTCTTCACCCTTCTTTGCTGTGTTGCTTTTCATTTTGTTGGATGAATCAGTTATATTTTTAAGGTTAGGCATGCATGAATATGATAGTTTGATGGTGTTCTTGTTGAATATTTTGGACAATTTGTGTTCTTTTGGGAAGGATGCTGTCAAAATTTTGAAATTCTTTTCCTACGTTTGTTTTTACTCGTCCATCATATGGAGGGTTGTACCATGTGATTTTCCTTTTCCTGCTTTTTTTTGTGCCGAAACATGCGAACTGGTTGAACTGTTTATGCTATCCAACATCCAAAAACAACTCGGAAAGCAAGTCGGACTATACAGAGACGACGGCCTCGCTGCGCTAAAACAACAATCCAAGAACCATCGAAAACAAGAAAAAAGAACTATGCAAAATTCCAAAACCAAAACTTAAAAATCACCATCGAAGCAAACAAAAAGGTAGTGAACTACTTAGACATAACACTTGACCTCAACAACACACATATATAAACCATACAAAAACCTAATGACACCCCCATTTATGTAAACATCAAAAGCAACCACCCACCATCTATACTAAAAACCATACCCAATGGCATAAACAAGAGAGATTATCTAATCTGTCACATAATGAAAGAGTATTCAACAACGCAGCAACAGAACACCAAGAGGCATTGCAAAAACGTGGTTACAGCTACAAACTACAATACAACCCAGATAACAACATGAACAAAAACAAAAAAAGCAGGAAAAGGAAAATCACATGGTACAACCCTCCATATGATGGACGAGTAAAAACAAACGTAGGAAAATCATAAACGTTGGAAAATCATAAAAAGGGCGTCACCATACAACAACATTTCTAAAAGATGCAACCTATGTTCAACAGAAAAATGGTTAATACTATGCAAACCACACTTAGCAACTCTAAATACTAAAGTAGAAATAGTAAACAACTGCACAAATGGAAATCGTTGTCAGCAAACGCAACCTGAACTGTAAACAACCTGAAGACCGAACAACACGTGCAGCCAATCCGCACGTGTAAACAGTGACATTGGGCCATATAACACCGGCAGTAGACAACCCAAAAACCATCCTGAGGAGAGCCAGCGCTCGAAACAGACCTGTCGATTTTAAAACTTCCTTTTACCATTCTATTTTTAACAGATATATATATATATATATATATATATATATATATATATATATATATATATATATATATATATATATATATATGGTGTGTCTCTATTTGACACCAGGAGTACAGACACAATCAGCCGTGTGTCCCTGATGAGTCCGATCCAGCGGACGAAAGGCCTCGGAGCAGGCAATACAAATAGATGTGCCTTCGAGAGGGTTTACGATGGTTCCCTCAGGCAGCTAGTGAAAGGTTTCCCATATTTATAATATGTTCCCCCATTTTCTTCATCTTCATTTTCCTTTCTCTAAAAGTTCAAATCTTTGCCAAGTCATTACTATAATGACTGAAGAATTGTTAGCCTGCACTTGTTTTCCCCCCACTACTCAATTGTTCAGCATTATATATATATATATATATATATATATATATATATATATATATATATATATATATAATATGACAGCTTCGTTATGTGGTTTGACAGATTTTATTCAACTTCTTGTGCAACACACTGCGCGGAAGAATAAGACTGGGTCATCTCTGCTGACTTTATAGTTGTAGTAGAATGGTACATATATTTCTCCTTTCTAGAAAAGAGAGAGATCACCCTGCACTTAATCCCATTCTTCTTGTAATTGTGCATGTGTTCGTTTTAGACTGGTTACCTATGGAACTCTTTACCCCATACAGACCCAACAAACATCGGATGACACGTAGCCGGCTAACTGTCTTCCCGTTGGCAGAAGATACCGCAGCTGGAGGTGTAAGACAGACCGTCCGAGGAACAGATCCGGTCTCTTGGCCATCGGCAGGACAATCAATCTGAAGACTCTGCCTCCTCCTTCCCAACATGTCCAAGACTCCCTCACCTGTGTCGTGCTGAAAGTATTAATGGCGATAATTCGACATCATTGCGTGCCTGTGTGTGTATGTATGGGGGAGGGGGGGGGATGTATGTGTGTGTGTGTGTGTGTGTGTGTGTGTGTGTGTGTGTGTGTGTGTGTGTGTGTGTGTGTGTGTGTGTCAGTACAACCTTGAGTTAATCTGACAATAAATTGGTTTCAGTCAGTGTGTGTGTGTGTGTGTGTGGGGGGGGGGGGGGGGGGGGGGGGGGGGGTAGGTAGAGAGAGAGAGAGCATGTGTGTGTGTGTGTGTGTGTGTGTGTGTGTGTGTGTGTGTGTGTTTATGGCCATTTATTCATATGTTCTAAACTTCGTTTTTACTCCATCGCAATCCCATGTTACTAATTGAAATCGCTAGTATTGAATCTTTTCACCTTTCATGTACACGCAGTCTGTGTTTGTAGGTTAGACACCGCAAAACCAAAAACAAACCCATTTGTCTCTTCACTTGCAAATAAACAATTTTAAATCTTTTTCTTTTTAGGACTTATTAACTAATGACATTCAGGTTTACGTCTACAACTACCTCACGGTGATATAACGGATGGAGATAGCGATCTCAGGAGATTTGGGGCAAGTGCTTATCCAACACAAAACTGATACCACCAGAACGACAACACGATAATACCGGCCGTGAAAAGGGCAGATATAAAATGGTCGGTGCCAGCACGGTTCTGACTGGCAACGTCTGCTCTGGGGGCCATGGCAACAGGTCACTATGGTTTCCCCCTTAAGATTGTTTAGGGAGCGATGGCAGTAAAGTCGCCTTGTTGCACAGATGTTTGTTCAAGTGACGTGTCCTTATGGCCACCATCTTGGCGCTTTAAACATCATATCGTCATCAAAGAACGTTCAGTTTGCCTTGCGACAGAAGAATGTTTGGCGCCAGCTCAGATTTGAAATAAAAAGCTTTGAGCAGCCTCGACAGCGTCTGCGTGACATGTTATTTCTTATCATACGCGCTCTGTTTCAGTTTGGCTGTCTAACTGCTTCTTTTAACGATTATATTTCATCGCAATGCGTTTGTTTCACGGGGGCGTTATGAGATCCTTTCATCGCTGTTTTATTTCTCTCTCTCCTGGGGGTGAACTGTGAAACTCTTTGATATTGCCTATCGTTTCCCGTCCCAGCGTGAACATCACACTCTTTTTACGGCCTAATCTCCCTCCCAGGATAGCCTTTGAGAATCAAACCGTGTGAGTCTGCACAGAAACATTTCCTTCAATCATCATCACTGACCCAGTCAGGGAACGTGATTGCTATTTTTTTTCCTGTTGTTTTTTTGTTTATTAGTTTGTTTGTTTCTTTCTTTCTTTCTTTGTTTCTTTGGTTTTGTTTTTTATTACTGAAAGTTACCAATTATTTTGTTTGCGATTTTAGAAACAAATGTTCACTGTTTTGGTTTCTCTTAACGTCGAAAAATGAAAAGAAAGAATATTAAAGAGAAATGGTGAACAGACATTACAAAAATACCACACAAGTAAGGATGAAAGTATGTTTGCGTTTGTTTGGAACGCAGGTATCGTACACAGGGCTGACAAATCTAAACATACTGAGGTTTTTTTTTTTTTTCATGTTGCATGACATAGCTTCTGTCCATATGTCTGACGAGCACGTGCCTATAATCGAAAACAACAACAACACGGGATTGAAATGAAAGTCACAGCATTACAAAAGTGTGTTGAGGGAAGGCTACCATAAAAATGTTTTTTAAAAAAAAAAAAAAAGAGAGACAGAGAGAGAGATTTCAAATCTTACATATTTGTGAACACAGCATTTCAGGACCTTCGTTTGACTTACAAAATACAAATTCGCTATTTTTTTCTTTCAGAAATTTTAAGTCTGTGTATTATTGTTATTGTTGTTGTTGTTGTTGTCGTTGTTTCAATATGTTAACCAAATCATGTATTTTTATACACGTTTGAGAATATCACATTACAAGGCCTTCGTCGGACTCTGAAAAGTACAGCTTTGAAAAATACAGCTTTCTTTGATCTCTCTTTTTCTGTAAGTGTGTGTGTGTGTGTGTGTGTGTGTGTGTGTGTGTGTGTTGTCGTCGGTTTAATGTCCTTCCACTACAGTGATTCAGACAGTTTTATGTGTGGGTGAATGAAGTATGTAAGTGATTGAGTGTATTAATACGTTAACGATAGAATACGACCCCCCTCCCCCTCCCCTCTATCCCTCTACCATTTAATCCAAACAAAATTATGTAATTGAGTAGAAATAAGATCTAAAGATAAAGGCCAATTGAACTACTTAACAAACATTTGCAAACATGTGTGTGTGTGTGTGTGTGTGTGTGTGTGTGTGTGTGTGTGTGTGTGTTTCAATATATCTACCAAATCGTATAGAATGCAATATTCTTGTTCATATTTACAGATAAGGCGTCTTTCTGATTCCAATGTGTGTAAAACAGTACGTTTTGCCAGCAACAGAAGAAGGTAGAGTGTGACATGGATCAATTTATTTTTATGAAAACCAAGTATTAGTAATTTGTCAGTTTGATGAAGGAACTCGGCAATGTTTTAGCAGGAAACACGCAACTTTTTCTCTTAGAAACGTATAAGTCTTTGTCTATGGAACACACGGATACGGGGAGGAGGGACATATTAACCTATGCAGGAAATACAGAAGTCTTTCTCCTGGGAACATGCCCGATTGTCTGTTGGTAACAAAGAAACACTTCTCTTGGAAACATGTCAATCGTTCTGTTGGTTGTTTGAATGCTTGGTTGGTTGGGGGCAGGAGATTATATCAGGGTTTTTTTTTTTAGTTGTTGTTGTTGTTTTTTTGTTTTTTTGTATGAGCACCCAAGTATTTTTCTTGGGAATTCTTTCTTTGAGAATAAAATCAGTCTTTTTACAGGGGTGGTGGGGGGGGGTGGGGCTATTGATCTCTTTTAGGAACATGTCATAGCTGTTTTAACCACACCAGTATATGTTTCCTACATGTCTCTTGTGAATCCTGTATTAATCCCTCTTCAACTGTTTTGAACTCGGCTTCTTGTAAAAGGTATGTTAAGAAAAATTCTGTGGTGTTCATAGACGTGTTCCAGAATTAGTCCCGAATGTGTACCGCTAAAATTCATGACCATTTTTGTGCCGGACATTGTGACATTTGACTAAAAACTGATTAAATGATTGATATGTTCCAAATTCTGAGAGGAAGACTATCCACTAATCACTTGCCGGTAAAATGTGTTGTCAACAATCATCGCCATGTGTTTCTCCTCACACTGTGTCTCTACTGCGAATGGATCACGTGATTCCTTAAAACTTTTTGTTAAAATGCAGTTTTTAATCTAAACTTCAACATCCGTGAATGTTAGATGTAATTGCATCCCATCAAACTGTACTATAGCATATGTCAAAACAAAATCACCCTATCTGCGGATCGTTATACTTACACTACATTGAATTGTTTTCTTCTTTCTTTTTTTTTTCTAATTTCAAAGCAAAAGTAGTGAAATATGATTTTCCGTTTTCCTCCTGCCTTCCAACCCATCTCCTCCCAGATCCCTCCCACTCTCTTCGCTGACCACTAAACTATTCCGTGAGGTGAAAAGGGCCTTTGGAAAGGTGTAAGCTCCGTGTAGGGAGGGCTATCAGAGATCATTGTTTCTGTAGACAGCCATCGGGTTTCGTAAAGGAAGTCGTTACACTTTACTGTCATGAGTCATTGAGCTTTCTGTCAGAATTTTATCGGCCTTTCTTTTCAGCTGACAGTGCAATTTCTGGAAAGAGACATCGCTCGATTTCCAAGACAAAATCGGTGGTAAGATTTTTTCTTCTCTCTCTCTCTCTCTCTCTTCTACATTTACTCCCTACTTCTACGTTTTATTCTCTCTCAAACAGAAAGAGAGAGAGAACGCATACTTGAGTGTTTTATTAATTAAATGCATATGTCCTTCTCTTTCGAACTTTTTTTTTTTTTTAATACTTGGGATAAGACTGGTATTTCTGTGTGGATACATCGCACTGTTCGTAACGAGACACATACGTCTCTTCATGGGACAAAACTGGGTGTTATGTGTGTCATCCTGCCTTCGAATCTCTCTCTCTCTCTCTCTCTCTCTCTCTCTCTCTCTTCTCTCTCTCTCTCTCTCTTCTCTCTCTCTCTCTCTCTCTCCCTCTCTCTCTCTCTCTCCTCTCTCTCTCTCTCTCTCTCCCTCTCTCTCTCTCTCCTCTCTCTCTCTCTCTCGAGACTGAAATCTGGTCGACAAAACTGACTGACTTAAAAGAAAGTAGCGATCGTGGTGCCTGGTGGGGGGACGCTCTAAGTGACAGAGCACTGTATTGGCATGGCAACGTTTTGGCCCTGTCTTCAGGGGACTGGACCACAGTGAAGACTGCGTATTTGCAAAGCTCCAAAGGATTCAGTTTGATACTGAAATGAGTGCGACTGAGAGAGACTGGAAGTGTAGGAAACTGGGACGTTTACTTCGATTTTTCTGTCCACCTCTGCTTGTCTGTCTGTCTGTCCGGCAAAATCGGTGCTCCCTTCTTCTTCTACTGAGATTTTCTCTTATTTATCAATCGAGTCTTCCTCCCACCCACCCCCACCCCCCGAAAAAAAAAAACCTCACCCGCCTCCTCTGCCTCTCTCTCTCTCTCTCTGTCTCTCTGTGTCTCTATATCCGTCTCTCTCTCTCTGTCTTTCTCTCTCTCTCTCTCTCTCTCTCTCTCTCTCTCTCTCTCTCTCTCTCTCTCTCTCTCTCTCCCTCTCTCTCTCTCATGTGTGTGTGTGTGCGTGCGTGCGTGCGTGCGTGTGAATGTGTGTGTGTGTGTGTGTGTGTGTGTGTGTGGTGTGTGTGTGTGTGTGTGTGTGTGTGTGTGCTTCCTAAGCAGCAAAGGAATTAAGTACAGTAAGTAAGTAAAAAAAAATCAAATGTGTGTGACTGAGAGAGACTGGAATTGTAGGGACTGGTATTACTTCTTCTTTCTTCTTCTTCTACCACTTCTTCTTCTTCGTTCTTCTTCTTCGTCTTCTTCTTCTTCTTCTTCTCCTCATCCTCCCATCCATCTCCTCCTCCTCCTCCTCTCCCTCTTCTTCTTCTTCTTCTTCTCTTCTCTCCTCCTCCTCCTCCTCCTCCTCCTCCTTTTCTTCTTCTTCTTCTTCTCTTCCTCCTCCTCCTCCTCCTCCTCCTCTCGTCTCGTCTTTTCTCTCTCTCTCTCTCTCTCTCTCTCTCTCTCTCTCTCTCTCTCTCTCTCTCTCTCTCTCTCTCTCTCATGCTCGTAATATTAGTTGGCCTGTAAACGAAATGTGCGTGGATGAGAGAGAGAGAGAGAGAGAGAGAGAGAGAGACAGAGAGAGACTGACAGACAGACAGACAGACAAAGACAGACAGACACAGAGAGAGAGAGAGAGAGATTCCTGACGTTCTTATTTTTACTCGTGTTTTCCACGTTTCCTGACCTTCCCCTTTGTTTTGGTGTTTGTTTTTCACTTTTACCCGGACGCAGACACTGATATTCTCCTTTTTTGTTTCTCAGTAGAATGAGGTATGTCTAACACAGAAATATGATAAAACACTGTAAAAAAAAAAAAAAAAAAAAAAAAAAGTTATCGTCACTCTAGGAGGTGGTCGATTGTTTCTTCAGGGAACACTAAATCTAAAGATTCGGCAAATCGAAGTAAACGTTCCAGTTCCTACACTTTCAGTCTCTCTTAGTCGCACTCATTTCAGTATCAAACTGAATCCTTCCGTGCTTTGCAAATACGCAGTCTTTTTTGTGGTTCAGTCCACTGAAGACAGGGCCAAACGTTGCCATGCCAATACAGTGCTCTGTCACTTAGAGCGGTCACCACCCCCCCCCCACCCCCCCCCCCCCCCCCCCCCCACCCCCACGAGGCATGACGAAGTCACAGTGTCGCATCTCTCTCAGA
>JADBJO010000458.1:612500-615000 GCA_016801955.1 Conus betulinus | reverse complement strand
TTGTCTTTCTGTGCGGCTTGCATGAGAAACACACACACACACACACACACACACACACACACACACACACACACACACACACAGAGCATCCTTTTCGCCCTGCACGTTCAGCAGAATATCAAATGTTCATTTCGTGCCAAAAACGTCTGTGTGCCTCGCATGGTAAGGTATCCAAGACAGTGTTGGAACGCCCCCCCCCCCCCCCCCCCCCCCCACCCCACAACCTTCCTGCATCACAGTGAAGGGACACAGGGAATAAAGCCTCTCACCTCCTCTTCTTTCGCCTGACAGGTCGACGACACAAAAGCTGTTTTCACTATGCCCGCCATGAGGAGTCAAACTCCCACCTCTTCACCGACCCATTCACAAGATTAGTGACACTCCCAAATCAAAAGCAATGCACATGTCAGGCCGATGTGAAAAAAGAGTCATCAGCTCTTTTCAAAATGAATTTTCATTAAGGAGAGACACTCTTGTCTGTTTTGTAAGGAACTATTCTGTCCTATTAAAAACAGACTAGCTTTCTGTTGCACACAATTGATTTTGTGTAATGAGAGATCGGGGGCGGGGGTGGGGGGGGGGGGGGGGGGGCGTTGGGAAAAGATACTGGATGGGGGCGATCAAGTGTGGGGTGGGGGGGGGGGGGGTGAGAAGTACGCATTAGTCTTCATGTATGGTACTCATAAATCTCTACAGAAAATATGTAAGTTTCCCTGCAGGATACACTTCAGTTTTGCTGTAAAGAACACACAGTCGTTATGTGGGGTTCACATTCATCTTCCCATAGGAAGCAGAACAGGACAGGAATGTGGTAGGATGGTGGAGAAGATAGTTTTTTTTGTGTGTTTGTGTGTGTGTGTTGTGTGTGTTGTGTTTTTTTGTGTGTGTGTGTGGGTGGGTGTGTGGGGGGGGGGGGGGGGCACAGAAGGGATTGCCAAGGAAAGCCTGATAAATGATGTACCATCGACAAACTCGAGCAGCATTTCACTCAGGATAAATCGCCCTTTATGTCAGAAAGCATCCTTTTTTTTTTTTCACTAGTAAGAACCAACACTTTTAGTGATGCGATGTTAATCATCACACAAGGAGAAGTGTACAGTAGTCGTTTTTTTTCATAGAATGGAGGCCGCGATCCTTGTCTGGGGAGAAACTGGTCTTTCCCTTGGGAGACATCTGTCTTTCTTCGTGGAGGAAGTTGGCTGATTTTTTTCCCCGAATTGTCTTTCTCTGCTAATACCTTGGCGCTAACACTTGTTCCCGCGCTCCCCCCCCCCCCCCCCCCCCACCCCACCCCCCCCCCCCCCCCCCGCCCCCCCCCCCCCCCCCCCCCCCCCCCCCCCCCCCCCCTCCCCTCAGATTCTACGGGGACGCATTTGTCTAAAGTTCTAAAGCATACATCAAGAGTTTTCTCTTGGACCTCAGATATCTGTAGAAGCAACAGTATCAATCTTTCGGTCTATAGCAACAAGATTGGTTCAAGTGTAGATGTTTGGACAAATCTTGGATGAAGTAGAGCTGAAACTCTGGGGAAGAATGAACACACACATGGGAACAGTTATCTGTCTATGTGGCTTCCATGGGCGCGCGCGCGCGCACGCACATACACACACGCACACATAGACACCACACAGGCACACACAACACACACACACACACACACACACACACACACACATACACAGCACACACACATAACACTCTTTCTCACCTGCACATCCAGAAGAATATCAAACGTCCATTACGTGTGTATGACGTCTGTGCCTCACATGGGAAGGTATCCATGCAGTGTCGGAACGGTCTCGTCTTCCATGCCCTGTCACAGTGAAAAAGACACAGAGGACAAAGCCTGCCACATCTCTTTCGTCGCCTGACAGATCTGTGATAGTCGGTTAACAAGACATCTGCGATGAGGGATAAAACTCCCACCTCTTGACTGACCCCCCCCCCCCCCCCCCCCCCCCCCCCCCCCCCCCCCCCACACCACACACACACACAAGATTAGAGACCCTGGCAAACCGTACACATCTGCCCAAAGTAAGGCGGTCACCAGCTGTCTCATACTGAATTCTCATTCAGCGGACGCTCAGGTCTTTTCAGTCCTGTTAAACACACTAGTTTCCAGTTGCCTGCGATTGATTCGTCTGTGGTGGGAGCGGGGAGAAGAATGCGCAGGGACAAGAGAGGGTGGGCAGGGGACGACGGGTTTTAAGGAGGGAAGTGAGAGGGAGGGACGCATCGGTCTTCCTGCATGGCACCCCGAGGTCTCTTTAGATAAGACATAGGTCTCTCTGCAAGGATGCACATCATCAGTCCTTCTGCAAAGAACACACAGTCGCTGTATGAGGGTTCACGTTAACCTTTCCAAGGGAAGTAACTGGGACAACAAGATGATGGGATGGTGGAGAGAAAGGGGAGGTGACTCAGGAAGAGTGACCGTCACAGGTGCGTCGACTGACCTAGTGTCCACAAACTAAAGCAACGTTTCAGTCAGGATCAATCG
>JADBJO010000458.1:587500-610000 GCA_016801955.1 Conus betulinus | reverse complement strand
TCTTGTGAGAGATTGTCAAACGATTTTTAACACAATTTTTTTGGTCCTAGTTGTCATCCTTTTTTTTTTTTCATGCTTAGAGAAACCTGCGAAATTGTTCGCCAGCAAACCTGATAGGAAAGAAAACATGGCTGGAAAGATTTCTTTTCGCTCCCGTCGGGGCATTTCACACATGAAGTACCCGGGACCTAGGCATGCCGAAAAGTTGGGCGCCCCTTTATTGATTCGTTACATTTGTGTGTGTTTCCTTGTGAAATTTGGTGAGTGTTAATCATTTACGGTGACTTTTGATCATTCATTTATGATCTGAAAAGAGCTGTTTTGCCAGAATACGATCAGTTGATCTGTTGACAGTTCGGGTATGGTGTCCGTAGTTTGTGCGGGTGCATGAGATTTCCTTTGCACTCGTATTTCTTTGGATAAATCTTCTGGTAGATTACCTTACTCACATGCAAGCCCTCAGATATGCTGCTCGTGACAGATAGGAACAGCATCTGTCTCATGCAAAATGCGTCAATATCACACACACACACACACACACACACACACACACACACACACACACGCACGCACGCACGCACGCACACGTACTACACCTACTGCCCTACACGTGGTCCACGAGAATGTGTCAAATGTTTAGTTCCTTGCCCTCGACTTCAACGTGCCTCGCCCTGTGAGGTATCCATGACAGTATCAGAGAAGTGGTCTCCTTCCTGTACCACGGCTAGAACACAGCATGTGCTATACCTCCTTTTCATCCATCCCCCGACAGGTCTGTGAGACAGAAAGTCTGCTTGGACCGTGCCTGCGACTGTGACTTAACCCCCTCCCCCTCCCCCCCCCCCCCCCCCCCCACCCCTCTTCACCGACCCACATAGAAGATTAGAGGGAGTTCCTAGCCAAAAGTAATGTAGGCCTACACAGTTGTCCACAGTCACAGTATCGGCAACACTTTCAAATTCACGGAGAGGACACGCTGGTCCTTTTTCTAAGGAACTCGTCAGTCTTCCTCTTGGAAACATATTGATCTTCTTTAAGGCGCAGTGGGGGGGGGGGGGGGGGGGGGGGGGGGGGGGTCTTGGGGGTAGGTGGGGCAGGAGAGGACCAAAGGTAGAGGGAGGGACAGCAGTCTTTCTGCATGGTGCGCATGTGTCTTTTTTTACAAATGTGTGGGTTTCTCTCCAAGATGCTCATCAGTCTTTCTGCCAGAGTACACACACAGTTGGTTGCACCGTGGGGGTACGTCTAAGTCTTTTTTTTTTTCTAGGAAGCACATCTCGGCGCGGGCGGGGAAATTATGGTTTGGGGGGGGGGGGGTGGGGGGGGTGGGGTCAGAAGTGGTGACTGGTCGGGGTAGACAGGGTAACTGGGACGGGTGCGATTCCTGATCTATCATCCACAGGCGTTCAGGCAATGTTTCAAAGTCAGGATGAATGGCCTTTTATGTGTAACACACACACACACACACACACACACACACACATCCGTCTCTCACCAGTTGGAAAAGGCAAATTTCAGTGAAGGGACGTTAATCATTGTGCGGAGAGAAGTGTTCAGTGAAACGTTTTCAGAACGGAGGCCACGATCCTTGTCTAGGGGGAGAAACTTTTTTTTTCCCGTGGGGAGATTTCTGTCTTCGTGGGTAAATTAGTGTTTTGTTATGTTTCGTTTTGTTTGTTTGTTTGTTTTTTTTGTTTTCTGTTTTTTTTTTTTTTAAACTATTGCCACGATGCTGACACTTTTTGTTTTCTGAAGCAGACATGTTTTTGTTTCTGTTTTCTGTTGGGATCACCGGTGTCGCAGAAGAAAACCAGTCATTCCGCAGCCTAGAGATAGGTGCTGGTGTAGGCGTTAGGCAATCTTGGATGAAGGAGAGCATTGTCTCGGGGTTGGGGGGGGGGGGGGAAAACTGGACAAAGCTGCTGTCTTTCTCTCTCGTGTTTCTGCTCTCGTGCTCGCACATGTGCACACACGCGCGCATGACACACGCTTGACGCGCATGCGCGTGCACATATAGAGGCACCTCAATACGCACCCACGCATATAAGCACAAATGCAAGCATGCCTGCGCGCGCATGTACACACACATGCACACACACACACACACACACGCGCGCGCGCGCACACACACACACACTCACGCGAACACACACACACACACACACTCTCTCTCTCACACACACACTCTCTCTCTCTCTCTCTCTCTCTCTCTCTCTCTCTCTCTCTCTCTCTCTCTCTCTCGCTCGCTCATTCACGTAAGCCTATTTGCCTTCTTACAACTTCTCTTGATCTTTCATAATCGGAATGGAATTATAGGATGTTATGAATTCATAGAGAGAACAAACAAACAAAAAAAAAAAAAAAAACACGAAAATACGATGAATGTATTCGCTTTCGAAGTACAAATCCAGTACACCCGTTTCAAAGCATGTAAAGAGGCCTGAAGCGACTTTGGTTCAGTACACGACGACAAATGCCTTTACGGACTGTCGGGCAGACCATATGGGCAAAAATTGCTCTCCGGTGAAAAGAAAGTCCCCGGTAAAAGTCACGAGTAAAAGAAACTCACCGTTAAAAAAAAAAAGAAAAAAAAAAAAAAAAAAAAGAACTGCATGTGCCTTTAGCAAAGAGAGAGAAAAACTCGATAGGCACACATTGCTCAAAAGCGCGAGCCAGAAGCGCGAGATTTTCACGACAGGAAATGTGCGCGTCCATGTTGGACAAGCGCGCCTCCTGACAGTTTAAAAGCGCGAAGTTTCTGCGTGAAAAAAAAACGCCCCTGTGTCCATTTATATCGGCGCAGTTCAAAGAGAGATCTTTTTTTACAGGTTCACAAGATCACCGTTTCCAGTTCGTCCGTCAGTTTGTGTGGCGGCATTTTTTTTTTTTTTTGTTGTTGTTGTAATTTTCTTAGTTCAGGTTCGTGGCAATTTAGCTGGATTTCATCGTTTGGAATTCGAGTGGAGTGCACTCTGTCACACGAGGGAAGATTCTAACCGAGGCCGATGTAGATTGTCGACTTCAAGGAAACTGCAACTGACAGGCATTGTGCCTAAGTTCCTGGTCGTTTGGTATGTGTTTGTATACCGACAGTAAGTATGTCGACGAAAAATGTAAACGATTTATAGGTGCTAATAAAAAAATATGGACTTTCAGATTTCATACTAATCATGTACACCTTTCCGTGTGCTGGCCCATCTATTCCTGATAAGCATGCGACTTCAGATTCAGATTCAGAAAACTTTATTATCTCTCGTTACAAGAGAAATTACATTTGTGACCGCTGCCCTAAAAAAAGTTAAGACATACATATTTATAGTTACAAACGTGACACTGGAAATTAAAATTACTTTACAAACAATAAAACATGCACAAACAATAAAACATGCTTTGTACTACGATCATCACAGAGTGAAATGAGTAATCACACACAAACAACAGAAAGTTTGATTGGCTAAGTACCTGGATGCCAGACTGGTCAGTGATGTCGTAAGCAATAAAAAAAAATGTTGCCATGCCGCTTGTCTCTAGCCGAATGTTTGGCGACGACACACGCGCGAGGTGATGAGTTCACTGCAAAGAAAAAAAATTGCCACGATCGGTTTATGACAGAAGAACCAACCTGAAGAAAAGATCATTTTCAGTTTTGTCGCCAAGAAACTATAAACAGGAATGAGTTATAAAAGATGTTAATTTTACAAATAAAGATTTTTCAAATCGATGCAAAGATAAATGATTAGTCTTTTTGTTTTCTGATCTGTCCAGAAACTTCTCTGCCTTTAGAATAGAGAAAAAGATGAAAGAAAGTGATGTACCTTTTCCCCCCAAGACAGACACTGCGTTGACTTTTAATTCGACGTGATGTTTCTTGAAAATGTATTTAAAAGATATTTCTGGCGCATTTTTTCAGCCCAGACTGAAAGTGAAATTGCTATGTTAGTCCGGAGGGACCTTTTCCGCGTTTATTTTATTTTATTTTTTTATTTATTTATTTTTTTTTTTTTTTTTTTTGGGGGGGGGGGGGAGGATGGGGGAGGGAGTGGGGGGAGGGGGGAGTGCGTGGATCACGTGAAGTCATCAGTATCCCAGGTGAACAGTGCAAAACTGTAGTTGTACCCTTAACAGGGAGAGTGATTGTGTTGTGTCTACGTCGAGTGGGCGTGAGCATGACAACAACGTTTCTCTGACACAATCTTTTAAAAATATACATTGCACGTGTGGCAAACAGTTTACTGTGGACCCCTCACTTGTTCACTGCTCAGTCTCAATGCAGTAAACTCCTAAAAGATCAGTTTGTCGAGTTTGAACCAATAAACCATCCTCTCCTGAAAATATGAAAATGATTTGAATAATTATTCGTTACTTGGATTTTTTTTCCCCCCCATTCTTTGATTCCGTTTCAAAACGGAGTGACTGAGGGCGGAAAATGAATCAGCATTTAGAAAGAGAGGAGGTTAGTTACCGCCAAGGACTCAAAGTACAGGACAAAACAAACGCATTTCGACCTCTTGAGTCTTCTTCAGGCACACACAAATAGCAAATAAAATTAAAGAAATAGCATTTGTTTCCGCCTGAAGAAGATCCCAAGAGGTCGAAATGCATTGTGTTTTGTCCTGTACTTTGTTTGCCTGTGTCCTTGGCGGTATACTACGCCCCCACCCACCCCACCCTCTAAATTTTTCTTTGATTCCAGTTCAGTTGGTAATCTACCTCCGATTCATTTTAATCAAAGTTGCTGGATTTTTTGTTCGGATTGAGTTGTTTTCCCGTTGTTTAAGTTGTATCGAGGTTCAAGATCTTTTGATAAGCACTTCGGTTATCCTTCCGTATGTACACCCCATACTCCGTCCGTCTTTCCCCTTACATTTCTTTAATCCCCCGTGCTCCGGTTGTCCTCCAGATCAACACACAGAAAAGTCTTCAAGATAAACAACTATATCAATAACACGTGAACATATACACACCCCAACCCTTAACCGCCTTAACAGCCCCCCCCCCCCCCCCCCCCCCCCCCCCCCCCCCCTTAACCTTACTTCCGCTCCACCAAATACACTTTCTTTTTTCGTCTTACTTCATTTCTAGTGAAAAGCCGTTAAACTAAATAACGCACGGAAACCAGAGAGAGAGAGAGAGACAGAGACAGACAGAGACAGAGACAGACAGACAGACAGACAGACAGACAAGAGAAGAAGAGGAAGAAGAAGAAAATGCTGGCTTATCGTACGCGGTCCAAAGAGGGCAGCACCGGTGTGTAAGGGGACATCATGCAGCCGTCTTCACAGCATTTAATTAAGCACTGGGTCCATTGCTGTTCTTTGAGAATCTTGCTGCGGTGCAAGTTGGCCAAATTTGCCACGGACACACAGCGCAGAAAGCTTGGGGCCGGGGTTGATATCTCTGTCTTTCCTTTTCTTTCTCTGTAATTACCCTTTGACAAACCACGCTTGACAGTTGACGCCTGCTGTTTGTTCTCTGGTAAAATCAGGACATTGATTTTTTTTTTTTTTTTTTTTTGTTATTCAACGAAAATGTTCAACTGCGCGCGCGCGGGAGCGCGAACACACACACACACACACACACACACACACACACACACACACACACACACACACACACACACACACACACACACTAATGCGTGCGCACTCACGCACACAAGAACACGAACAAATTTTGTCCCTTTTGCCCCTTTTGGGGTATGGGGGAAGGGCGAGTTTAGAGCAACAACAGGAAAAGGGAAACAAGCCAAAATAAAACATAAATTGCTAGTCAGTGCTGACATAGACCAAGAATTTACAACATTTGAGATAATCTAGTATACTTTGACACTAGAAGCATTTGTTTTCAATTAGTAGAAGACGTCATTTGACAAAAAATATATACAGGTTTTAGGGAGAGAAATCTTTTTGGCAAATACGCACATACACACGCACAAACACAGAGAGAGAAATGCACACACACACACATACACACAGAGTCAGAGGCAGAAAAAACGCTCGCTCGTAAGCATGCAACTGAGCACGTGCACGCGCATACACACACTCACACACATGTGCGTGCATGCACGCACGCACAAATGCACACGCATGAAGAGAGACAGACAGACAGACAGATAGTCTCCAGCACGAAAAACAAATTACCATGAAATGATCTGGCTTCACTCAAGTCAAAGTGGAACAGAAACAGAACATGAAGACTCAATGTTTTCTCGGAATACATTGTGATGAGTGAGAGAGAGAAGAGAGAGAGACATAGATGGAATGATGAGAGGTTGAGAGAGAGAGAGAGAGAGAGAGAGAGAGAGAGAGAGAGAGAGAGAGAGAGAGAAGTTACTGCTTTAAAGCTTCGTTAGCAATGCGATTGGATTGACTAAGGTAAAATTGAACACCATGCCTGTTACTTCAACATGGAAACCATGACAAAATTGTTC
The DNA here is from genome assembly GCA_016801955.1 of Conus betulinus. Classification (NCBI taxonomy): domain Eukaryota; kingdom Metazoa; phylum Mollusca; class Gastropoda; order Neogastropoda; family Conidae; genus Conus; species Conus betulinus. The sequence continues at coordinate 603,570 of JADBJO010000458.1, read as the reverse complement.
TTTTTTTTTTAAAACACAGTTCTGACATATTTCATGTCACCGACATGGCACTGGTCACGGTGATTCCGTCTGCGGCGTGAGTCTGGAGCCCAGGCTGTCACCCCGGGTAGAGCAGGAGCAGGCCGTGTAGCGTCTCCAGCGTCCGTGCAGCACATGCCTGGATGTCCGTATGTTGTGTTGTGCCGACACGTCTTCCTCGGGGCGGAGATTGGCCAGTCTAGTCCGTTCTTCTGCCAGCATGTGTCTGTCGTCTTGTTTGACCAACTAAAAAAAACAGCCACTGTCATCCGGCGTACACGGAAACGCTAGCACCAGATCGTCCGATTCACCGATCAGTATATCCGCTTAATTTGAGCGATCAAGGACAACTGTTCTAAACAACTTGTTTCTGTCCTTGGTCTCTCAGTCGCCTTTGCACAGATTGATCTGTCAGGGTGGCAACGTGACTTTTCACTACACCGGCACTGAATCCTGCCACTAGGTTCTCAAAAGTCTAAGGACAGTATCACACATATGTTGTGGTATTGTACGGTCACACAACGTTTTTTGGGAAACGCTGGTGGTTTTGATGAATGAAAAATGTACATGTACGTTTAATTTGCGGATAACCGAACCATTATCCATCGCTGGATTTGATAAAGATATACATACAGACCATGTATTTTATTTTATCGTATTATTTGCAAAACACTATATCAGCGTAGAACAGAACAGAAATCACCCAGACGGCAAGTATTTCTTAATAAGCTAAAATACAGATATAAAACTGAAGAATACATTGCTCGAAAAAAAATTGTTGTATATAACGATTTCCTTTCCAAATGGCACCATATACGCCGATGTTAGCAGACTCAGATTGAATTACGAATGATTATGAAATTGTACACTATACGAGTACAAGTATGATTATAGTACCCTAAGACTGTTGCACCGCCTAAAACAACCCTTTGGATACAATACAGAACCTTATATATGTGTATGTATATGTATATGTGTGTATATGTATGTATGTATATGTATATGTATATGTGTATGTGTATATATATATATATGTATATGCACGTGTATGTATATATGTATATATATGTATGTGCATGTGTGTGTAGGTATACGTGTATATGCATAAAGAAAACAAAGACAAATATGTAAAATTTTCATAATGTACTAAGCTTGCCTCATGTGCTCTCTCTCTCATTCTCTCTCTCTCTCTTTCTCTCTCTCTCTCTCTCTCTCTCGCTTCCACGTGGAGAGGCTGTAACCGTGCCTTAAAAATGTAGAATAGTATTGGAACTGTGTTTAATATGTTGATTTCCTCTTTTTCTATCGTTTGTTTGGGTCTGTTCTTTTCTATTTTATATTCTAATGTGTTGTACTGTGTGGACTTATTTGAATTTTTTTTTTTTTTTTAAAGGTTCTCAAAAACCGGTTCATGTCAGTGTCAGGTGGTGCAGAGACGACAGAGCTGTGGGTGTATTCACATGTAGTTTCAGTGCCATCGTGCAAACTCAAAACATCAGTCTCCAGTCCTACCTGGTCATCCGTCTGACACGAGTGTGTAGCCACAGTGTGTTCCATTTCTGTGTCGATCATGTGCCACACACGCTTTCAAGTCGCACGTCAGTCAGAGATGGTTACAGTGGCTTCTTCACGTTGACCGCTTACCTGCCTCTCTTGCTGCTGTCGGGCTCTCTGCTGGTCTCGTCCGATCTGGCTGGGAGGTTCCTTCTTGTAATACTGAACCTGTGTGTTGCGGCTCCAAGACAGGATCCGCCATATTTGTTGACATCTGGAAAGTGGCGGGCTTGAGGCGCATGACAATCACAGTGTTTTCACCTTCTCCTGCGACTTTCCAGCTGGTGACGTTGTCCGTCAGCAGGGCGTCCAGGGTCTTCTTCACAGCCAGTGGGAGTCCAGACACTGGCATGTTTGCGATGAAACTTGCGAAATTTGTCGCAGATCAATCAGTACGCGCCCTACCGCTTCTGCTCACGTCACGTGATCCCGAGAGAGAGAGAGAGAGAGAGAGAGAGAGACAGAGAGAGACAGAGAGAGACAGAGAGACAGAGACAGAGAGCGGCACATACAGACCGACCGAGAGGGACAGAGATAGGCAGGCACAAAGACAGAGAGAGCGGTATAAAAAGAGAAGATGTGGCCGGACGGCGTAGGCACTGGGGAGTTAAGGGGGATGAACCGAAGAAAGAATCCTTTGTTTGAAAGATCTGAACCCCACCCGCACACCCCAACCCCCGCCATCAAAAAAGGAGTCAGACCCCAAAGGGCTCAAACTTTTCACGGTAGGACACGAGGATAAGGCATAGACAGAGGGAGGGAGAGATCGGTGGGAGAGAGGGAAGAGGCAAAGAAAGAGAGACAGGGAGAGACTTGGGTATAAAACAGAATAAGGCGAAGAGAGAGAAGGAGCCAGAGAGAGAGAGAGAGAGAGAGACAGAAAGAGGGGGGGGGGGGGGGGGGGGAGGGGAGAAAGAGAGAGAGAGAGATGGTTTTAAAACAGGGGTATGCCAAGTGAGAGAAGGAGGGGAGAGAGGGAGGGAGATGAATAAACGAGTTGAGACGGGACGAAACATCAGACAGGGAGTTCGGTGTAAAAAAAAAAAAAAATAAATAAAAATAAAAAAAAAGGGGGGGGGGGGGGGGGGGGAAAAGGGGAGACGAGAGATGACGGATTAATGGTATGCAGGTTGATGTAGAGTAAGCCGGGGGAGGGGAGTTGCTACAAAAAAAAAAAAAAAATTCTAGGTAAAGAAAAACTGACGAGCCTTAATCAGATTTAGCATGTAACTCTAATCAAGGAAGGTTCAGTCTGGGGAGCCGCACAACAGTAAAAGAAAGAAAGCGAGAAAGAAGGGAAGAAACAGAGACGGAAATGAAACAGAGAATGGAAGACAGGAACAAATGAATAAACATGTAGAGAAAAAACGAATAATAATCCCCATGAAAGAATACAGGAGGAAAGGATGGAAAGAAGGATGAAAAGTAAAAAAGAAAAGAAAGACAAGAAAGAAAGAAAGAAAGAAATAAAAAAAAGGAAAAGCAGAAGTACGCAAACATACAAACCACACGGAGAAACTGGTCTTGATCTCCTTACCTCTCAGGAAAGCCATTGTAAAATTCGTAATAAGGACACACCCAAGTGCCTGAAACCTGTTGCCAGTAGAATGTAAATGTTGCTCTGCATACACACACGCGCGCGCGCGCGCGCGCGCGCGCACGCACACACACACACACACACACACACACACACACACACACAATCTGTGAAACGGTATCCTATGCGAACATTTCTAACTACCGATTCACAAACAACGGAAACCGGACAGAGGGCCAGTGTGCCCGGCACTGCTTTGACGAAAACAGAAGTAAACAGAAAGCAGCTCACAGGATTGGATGTACCGGTCACAGTGACAGGGGAACAAAGTAAGGCGGAACGGTGGAAAGCTCAGAAGTTTTCACGGGAAGACTCAAAGTTTTATAACTCAGCAGTAAAGATATTGAAAGCAGCGCTTTCTCTTTTCAGTCTATTCTTGCTTTTCTGTTATGTTCCATGGAACACAAAAAACAAAAATCGTTGGATGGTAACAACAAAATGTGAAAAGAAAAATAAAAGCTACAGCGAAACCCCCCAGATTCACTGACGTTCTTGATGTTAACGGCAGCACAGGCCACGAGAGCAAAGTATAAAATGAATAACAGATTTAAAAGACAAAAAAGCAAAACATGATAGTGGGATGGTCAAGTCATCGAGAGAGAGAGAGAGAGAGAGAGAGAGAGAAAACTGGTAAGGGAGGTGGAACTGGTACAGGCTGAGGGAGGGAGGAAGCAGGACTGGGGGTTGGTAATGAATGAAAAGAAATCCCTGGTTAAAAATGTCTGACAGTCCTACAAAGAGCTTAGAAACTACTAAAGAAAGGGTCCAATCTAGAAGTAGTGCACTAGGCCAGCGGCAATGTCACCGAGTTTTCCCACCAGACACATAACACTATCCTGCTATTATACTCCGCTGCCCCGTTCTCTGTTGTTTGTGCGGTTCAGTGCAGGAGCTGAGGCCCACAAAGACGGTCCCCAAAACAGCCAGCCAATACTGTCTCTGTTTCTTCTGATGTGACCGGCTCAATGGGTTGGGACGGCGATAAAACGTCCGAGTTTCGTCCATAAACTGCGGAGTCAAAGCCATGGTGTCTGGAGACATCGCATCGCTGGGCTATTTTCATGTTGGAATCTGACTTGCGGATGACCGCTGTCTTTAGAAGTCCTCAGTGGAACGCACATACAACCAGTGGGGATGTTTCGTGGCATCTGATGACGTAGATGACGTTCGGATATGAGCAAGTGAGATGTCAAAATCGGCCGGCAACGTCTGTCCCATGGCCTCTGGAGACCCCTCCATGCGACCACAGAGATGACAGGCTCCGCATCCAAAGAAGCCAGGTGGGGTCTAGGTCTGTGGAGAGGGTGGCACTGTGGTCTGTTACTTTTGTACCTCTTTGCAAGATAGTGTCTCCTTCTGTCTGCGTTTTTTTGAGCATTCCTCCTCGTAAATACTCTCGGCAATAGGAGAATAAGATGCATACATTTTCTTTATGGTGTCCCTCTTTGACGCTAATCTTGGATCATGCTTGGGGTTTTTTTTTTCCTTGCCCGACGAGGTCCTCACGAATCCTCTGATTCCATTTCTGGATTTCTCAAACACAGTCTCAAATTTCCAGCTGGATACTGGGAAGTGTCGGTTGTTGTCCTGACTATGTTTCCTAACACTCTGTCATCATTAGATAACATTTTTTATCTGTTGCCAACTCGTACATTTGCAGAGCCTTGAAAACTAAAAAAGAAGGGTGACAACTGGTCGTAGGCTGGTAACTGTGGCAATGTTTTAACACGATTTCAGTCTTTGTAATACCGTCTTTTATTGGCAAAGTTCTTACCACGTCACGAACAACGCTGCAGCAGTATTGGGCGTTAAAGCTGCATTTCTATACAGACTTTAGGTTAATGCAACACCAAAGTCTGTTTGCTGTGGGAAAAGAAGAACTCAACATAAGTTTTAAACTTCACTGTTGTTTTGTTGCACGAGAAAGAGGGAGAATAGCTCCGGAAATGTAGGCGTGTGATAAGCATTGAAAGAGATGACTGTGAACTCCGATAGCTTTGGGAAATGCCGGAATCCCAGAACAGCTTTCGTTTTATGGCTTCGTGTCTGAGTGGGCAGTTTCCACTGCCCTCGAATAACATAAATTACCTGGTCATTTCAGATAAGTTTCTGTGAGCATGCTTGAGTGTACAAAGAAGAATGTCATGGAGAGGGTGCGATTCGGGTGACGGCAGAGGGCGGGCGGGTGACGGTGGGTTAGGACGTGTCTGTCTGTAGCGAAATGGAGCCAGGAGTGTAGTAGACAGAGAAGAAGAAATTGTTGAGAGGTAGATGGCAGAACAGGGGAAGACGAACTGTCATTGGATGGACGTGGTGCGCTGTTTCAACGACCAGTCTGTCACCCAATCTGTCGCCCGGCGACAGATTGGGCCCGGGTGTTGCATATTTTGATGGGATAGACCTTACAGGGAAGACATCATGATTGATGAGGGATATTTGAGCGGATAGAAAAACACAGCGCCACAGCGAACTGCTTTTGGAGTTGGAGTGTTTCTACTCCTGTGGTGGGGTAATAAAGAATCGCGGCCCCTGTAACTCCAGGTATTTGGGGCCAGTTCTCTTCTAATTTGGTGTGAGGGTTTATTGTACCAATTCCTTTTGTGACAGTCACTTCTGGCAGGCACCTCTCGCACACGTTTTCTTAGTCTAGAAAAAAAAAAAAAAATAAAAACAATATGAAAACACTCAGAGTCTGTATTCACATTGGAATAGCATGAGAATTGGCACCATGCCAGCGTAGAAGCTCTTCCAAAAATCCTGTTAAATGCTATTGGCCCCATGCAATCCCGATGTGAATACAGGCCCACGTCAGTAACAAAAACGACGTGAAAATACATTTATACATGAAAAGAAAAAAGACCACCGTTCAAGAAAAGTAAAAATGGTACATTGAACAAGTCCTAAAACAATGTCACACATTAAAAAGGGTTTTTGTAAAAACACTTCCCCTACCCACCCCCCACATCCTCTCTCTCTCTCTCTCTCTCTCTCTCTCTCTCTCTCTCTCTCTCTCTCTCTCTCTCTCTCTCTCTCTCTCTCTCTCTCTCTCTCTCTCTCTCTCTCTCTCTCTCTCTCTCTCTCTCTCTCGTCCCTTTCGGTTCCTAGTAATGCCAATGCTGCAACAAAGCCCAGTTTAATTGAAATTCCTTCGGACTATTCCTTGACTTGCTCAGTTAATTTCAACTTGTTAGGTTTTTTTTTAGTTTGTTTTAGATTGGGCAAAAATTTAGATTAACTCAACACGCGGATAATTTTAAATTCGGATAATTAAAATCCAAAGGTGGTTCAAAAGCTCTTTCAATTAACCGGGTTTTACTGTACATGGTCAGTTCAGTGGTATTCATGATCTCTTTGATACAGAATCTATACAACCTATTTTGTCCTACATAATATTACGAGGAGACGTACATATTAAAAATAGATAGATAGATAATGAATCAAAGTGACCACAGGTCATCTACGTCATGAAAGGTAGAAAAAAAATGCTTATCACACAAATAATATGCAATCAAATAGAGAAAACATGGAATTTACATCACAATGAAAACTGGTCATTCTTGCTGATTACCGGTCATCTGCGTTGTAAGGAGCAGAGAAACGCCCATACCACAACAATATTATGTTTGTCAACTTTTTTTAAAAAATGGAATTGGCATCAAACTGATCACTGGTCATTGTCACTGACCACTGGTCATCTAAATTGCAAGAAGCACAGAAATATTCATATAATAAACGGTAAGCAGTTACGTTTTCCAAACTGGTCATTGGTCATTGTTTGCTAACCCCAGGTCATACTACGTTTTAAGAAGCATATACACCCTATAACACATCAATACAGAATGAGACAGTGAAAATATGAAATTGACATAAAACTGACCACTAGTCTTTCTTGCAGACCACTGGTCTTCTACATTAAAAAAGGAAGCATTAAACAAAAATCAATATGGAGTGAACTCAGGAAAATATTAAATTTACATGAAACTGACTACTGGTCAGTCTTGTTGGCCACCGGACATCTATATTGTAGAGTGTACAGAAGCGTTTATAACACACACCATATGCAGTGAAATAGTAAAAATTGTGAAGGTTGTAAATTACCATTAGAGCATACGCAGCCTAAGTAGTGAAGATTCGGATTTTACAATAAACTGAACTACTTCGTGGTCACCCCATTCGATAGGGAGAGTATGGGAGTGGTAACGTCGTTTATGGCCAATGTTTAATACCATGTCCATATAAACTTACCGAAATAACATAAGCAACATTTTTTGTGTGCCTACCTACTTTCCAGCGTGAATTATATTATTTGGATTTGATAACTAGTTGATTTAACTACTTGACACTTGCATGTTTGATTTTTCTGATTGATTATGCACTCTGAAGATTTCTCAGTGTGACCATTCAATAGAAAAACAACAATAAACTCCTGTCTCATTCCGTCACTTTTGTTAGATTTTATTATCATTTGGCTCTTAGTTTGATGTTAAGGAAAGACAAGAAACTAATAACGAAATTGTAAATAAATAAATCAATAAAAATATGGGGAAACTTCCCACACTTTCTCTCACACATCAGAGAAAAGTTGTGGCAGCGCCCTCATACTTTCTCTCACATGGGAGAAAGTGCGAAAGGGGAAGGACCACACTTTCTCTCTCTCAATCCTGCACTTTCTTCTTAAGTGAGAGAAAGTGACCCCCAACACTTTCTCCTAAAGTGAAAGAAAGTGTGGGAATGACAGTAACTGTGGCCCAACATCAACTTATTGAGAGCAAGGTAAGTTGGCGACAAATTTGGCCAAGGGGCGACAGATTGGACAGTGAAGTGCGACCCAATCTGTCGCCCTCATAAACTTAGAATGGGCGACAGATTGGTCCTGGTGTTGAGGACCAATCTGTCGCCAGGTCGACAAATTGGTCCTGGTGTTGAGGCCCAATCTGTCGCCGGGTGACAAATTGGGCATGGGCGACAGATTGGTCGTTAACCGTGTGCCTTCAGAGGGGGACGCTTACTCACGCTGGCTCCATGACTGAATAGTTATTGTCAGCAGAGTGCTTAGTCGTTGATGTCCTGGGCTGTGCGCCTGGGCTGTGTCGGTACAATCCAGAACGTGGCTGTGGAAGGGAAGGCGGAATGAGCGGTGTGGGGAATAATACCACAGAAGTGGCGCAGAAGATGAGACAAAAAGATAGAGAAGACAAAGCAGATCAGATCGGAAGAGACGCCCTATTTGAAGGGATGGGAAGACACGAATCTTAGAGATAACAATGTACACACTGTTATCATCATCAAAGGACAAATGCTAGGGGATGGAGTCTGAGGCAGGGTTTGGTTGACATAAAGACGACAGGTCGACCGTGGTGGAAGTCTATGCTTTACCGAATACCCTTTTACTCATTCTTCCTGCTGCTGTTGATGTTCTCTGTATTGTGGTCCTAGCGTTTTATTTGTCTTAGCATTTCCAGCGTATTCCTTTTCACCACGAATCTGTCTCACGATAACGATAACGTAAGTCTATAGTAATCATCAGAGAGTGCATAACAGGTTTGTGTCTTGAATTAGAATGAAAGCATGTGGAAAAAGTCTTTTGATGTGTTATAAAACTTGACGCAAACGTAATGATGTTGAGGACAGGTAAGTTTTGCATGTCAGGCTGTTGTTTGTTTATATTTTGTTTCAAACCCTAAAACTTTTCAGGTAAAGAGGAAAGAACGTTCAATGTTGATTCGAGCAGCATTGGACATGTTTTAAACATTATAGAATGATGTTTATGGCCAGGTGCCAAATTGTGTGCTGATTTTCATAGCGAACTGTTTTGATTAGCTTTGACAGTATCCAAAGACTTGCAACGAAAGCAGGACCACCTGGGGAATTATTGTGACTATAACGAGTGCTGCCTGCTCTGAATCGTTTTGGGATTTTCATTTATCGTAATGTCATCTTTAAAAAAAAGACGTTTTCGTCTCCACTGTGTTTTTTATGAATGATCAAGAGAACAAACACAAGAGAAAAACGAATTATGAAACAGTATCGAGGAAACCCGTGGTAACAGGAGCCCCAAGAAACAAGCGTGATCGAACATTTATCCGATCGCCGGAATGCCACGGATTTCATCTAAATTATTCAGTGTCCTGCTGGCAAGTTGAAATCAGCCAGTGCAGCAAGAAGCTGACAGAGGTGGGAGCGTCATGATCGTATACTGCTCGCTTCATAATGGTTGGATGTATGGCGGTATGGGTGTACATTACCTGCTTATGTAATCTCATACTGTGCTAGTATTTCAATACTATGTCGAAACTAACAATGCACAGAGAGAGAGAGAAGAGGCATAAGGGTGGTGGGTAAGAACTTGTCAACTTGAAAACGACTGTAGCTGAATCTGTATGAATGCCATTAATGTAAATGCATTAGTCCTAGACGTCTTTGATGTCTTATAGGCATGGCGTGACTTTGCTTCCTGGCGTGGACTCTGTTGAAATATTTTTGGAATATAGTTCCATCCATATAGACCTGTGCGTGCCAGATTTACAGAGGCAAGTTCGACGATATGAAAAATCGCCTATAAATAGAACATTAGATTAGTGGGTAGGTACTACGTATATTTCTTTTCTGAATACCTCCAAGGACTGAATTCCGCAGTGTTGCATGAAGATATCCCCCAGATATTTAACTCGGGAAGACTGGGGACCACACAGTCGAGTTTCATCCACGTAATGGATGCGTTTCTGAGAGCGTTGCTCAAATTTCCTGACCAACACTGCAGGTGCCTGTATCTCTTGGGCCTGGTTGACGCCGGGATATATTATGAAAGGAAGCGTAGAGTACAGCCCTGTCATGTAGTCTCAGACCGAAATGGAAATCCGTAGCATCATCTTAATCATCCTCATTCTCATCGATCAGCATAAAAAAAAAGTCTCAAATTCTGTGGCCCTTCATGCCCTGCTCTCATGGTGACCTCAATTTTGATGTCCTCTCTACGTCTGTGGCCTTGGTTTGGTTCCGTCGGGGTCACCGGTATCGGCGAGTCCATGGAGGCTGTCGTTGGACGGACGTGGTGGCGCCCTCCGGAGGGAGAGCTCATTCACGCCGGCTCCGCGACTAAGCAGTTATTGTCGTCAGTAGGGGGCTTAGTAGGTGGTGTCCTGCGTATGTTAGATCAGAACAGGCGCCACTGAACACCACCGAAGTGACTCGGCAGCAGTGCAGTGTCTCCTCCGGTGGGTTGCCTCTTGACGACTTGACATTGTCTGCTCCCTGTGGATTGCCGGTGCCGGGGCTGCGGCGGGGCCGACCTCCAACATACTACTGCGTGCATGTCAGTGTGGATTTGAACGTTGTATATGTGTAACTTCAGAACGTAATCGTGTTCATAAATGTCGTGAAAGCGAACGTTGGTTGCAGTTTTGCTTGAAGCCTGTTTGTTTAGCCGTGCGAAAGACAACACAATAATCCATCACTGTCTATCGCCCTAACATCGACAATCCATCACTGTCTATCTCGCTAACATCGACAATCCATCACTGTCTCGCTAACATTGACAATCTATCACTGTCTATCGCGTTAACATCGACAGCCAGCGACTGGAAACCGTAGTAAGATGCTAAACTGGTACTGTTTCCCTTGACCTGCAATTTTTCTTTTTTTTCTTGTTTTATTTTTCTTAACACCTGCCTCGCGGGTTAAAGCTTTCACAGTGGAAACGCGTTGCTTCTGCCACTTGTTCCTTTGTGTGTGACGAGGTAGGCGGGACGCAGGCCCCCCTTTCTTGTCAGGAAATGTGAAGATCGTGCGTCGTCGTGCTTTGGTCAGCGCCAGAACGCCCTGAGTGTTATGTTTCTGACGGAGTGTGTGTGTGTGTGTGTGTGTGTGTGTGTGTGTGTGTGTGTGTGTGTGTGTGTGTGTTTTGTGTGTGTGTGTGTGTGTGTGTGTGTGTGTGTGTGTGGTTTGTGAGTAGTTTGTGTCAGTGTGTGTGTTTGTGTGTGTGTAATTGTGTGTGTATGTGTGTGTGTGTGTGCGCGCGCGCGCGCGCGCGTGCGTGCGTGTGTGTGTGTGTGTGTGTGTGTGTGTGTGTGTGTGTGTGTGTGTGTGTGTGTATGTGTGTATAGTTTGTGAGTAGTTTGTGTGTGTCAGTGTGTGTGTTTGTGTGTGTGTAATTGTGTGTGTATGTGTGTGCGTGTGTGTGTGTGTGTGTGTGTGTGTGTGTGTGTGTGTGTGTGTGTTGGCTAATATTAGTTTGCTCACATTTCTCCTCCCCCGTTCAACCGTACGTTTCCCATATTCTCTCTCTCTCTCTCTCTCTCTCTCTCTCTCTCTCTCTCTCTCTCTCTCTCTCTCTCTCTCTCTCTCTCTCTCTCTCTCATGAAACCTATTATTGTACTTTTAACAATTATATAACTTTAGATTCAATCTATTCTCGTCCAGAAATGAGGACACACTTTTAGATGTGGCAACAAATATCTATTAAACTTTGAAAAGATTACGTACAGCAACATGTTCACAGTTGTAATTTGTTTCATTGTTAATATTTGGTATGCAGGTAGTGTGAAATTTTTCACATACGCTAGAAATTATAACCCCTTTGATAGGGGCTTCTGCCTATAGTGAATGAAAATGAAAATTCTTTCTCTCTCTCTCTCTCTCTCTCTCTCTCTCATATATATACATATACATATATATATATATATATATATATGTATATATATATATAAAGCAATTGTAAGACTGGACCTCTGTCTAAAATCTTTATTCCTGAGCACTACTAGAGAATGATATGCACATTTGTCTCTCTCTCTCTGTCTCCGTCCGTCTGTCCGTCTGTCTGTCCTCTCTCTCTCTCTCTCTCTCTCTCTCTCTCTCTCTCTCTCTCTCCCCCCCCCCCCCCCCCCCCCCCCCCCCCCCCCCTCTCTTGCTTGCTCGCTCGCTAGCCTCTCGCCCTCTCCCCACATTTCTGAACTCTCTTTGGAAGGGGTTTGTCTGAAAGTGAATCGATACAATTATGTTCAAATGTTTTAATCCAGGCGCCTACGTCCTCGGATGGTCTCATTCCCGTGGCTGGCTGTTAGTGATTTGAAAATGGATTGACTTTTATGAAGACAGGCGCCCGCTACGAAAGGCGAAAATTAACCGAATCACAATCGATTTGGTGGGCTAATTTTATGACGAGTGCAATCATTCATCGTCGATTGCTGATGGACTTTATTCAGACCGATCTTAAAACATCCACGTGAGATGTGAAAATTGAAGAGCTGACGATTGATCCTCAGAGAAAGCAATTAACGAGAGAGGGCATGAGGGTCATTTTTCACTCCCCCCACCCCACCCCCACCCCCCCCCCCCGCATTTACTCCGCCCCAGACTCCACGCGATCATTCAGGCACTCTGGTTTGGTGAAAGGGGACACTCGGAGGGGAACAGGAACGGGAAGGAGGGGAGGAGAGAGAGAGAGGATGGGACAGGGTGGGACTTGAAAGTGAAGTTCTCTGAACGGAGACAGGAGGCAAACAAGAAACAATTTCCTAGGCGCTGAGACCCCATCTTGAACTGGCCCGTTTTCTACTTCAGAAAGCACAAACACGAAGAAACCTTTCAAAGCATAGACACTAATGGAAGGTAGGAGACATGCAGAGGGATGGTGTTTGGTAGACTAATGAAGTGAAACCTTATCTGTAGCTGAGACTTACAGGGGCAGTGGAGACGGTGGGATGTGGGTGGAGATGTAAAGAGAGCGAGAGATGGGGAAGGCGGAGGGGGGTGGGCAGAGGGTTAGAAGACAAACAAGGACAGACAATGTACACATTTGTCTTTGCACCCATTTTGCGGCGGTAAAAGGAAGGTGGTTTGTTTGGCTAAGTATTCGCTGGTTTAGTTCTGATTATTTGTCTGTATGTAACGCTCTTTCCTGAGGTGGTTTGGGGGTGTCTGATCTTCCACTACATACGCGGAACTACATGATCGTGCCTCGTGTTGGTCCTTATTGTCTTCACTTGAGCCATACTATTGTATCTCAGCATTCTGCGAGTATGTTTGTCATTGCTAATGGTGCGAGAATGGGTTTCATGTCATTTCCTTGGAAACTACAATCAGGGGAGGAGGTGGGTCTGCATTTGAATTGGTGACAAAGTTCATGATGTTTATCAAAAAAGCACAAACACAATCAAACACAATTATTTAGATGTACTCCCACGTGTGATACACCATTCAATTTGCTTTAAATGATTACTTAGATGTTTGTTTGTTTGTTTGTTTTTTTTGTTTTAAATGGGAAAGGAAACCGTTTTTGCGTCTTTGCGATCAGTGTAACTTTCTCAGCTTTCTGAACGGTGTATACACGTCTAAATTAGTACGTATGTACGTACGCCTTCTTACACGCTTAGAAATGTATGTACATTACGAATCCCGAGGAGGTCAAAGGTAAGTTGTATAAGGACCTTTAGACTTCGGTACCAGACGTGCCAAAGAAAGACAAGCTCCTCGTTCCCGGCGGCTTTAGTGCCAGACATGGAACAGAGTCACTGGGAGAAATGGAGTCGGCAAGAGCAACAGCAATGGTCATCCACTGGAAAACCTGTGCAGCCCCATGGTCTTCTACTCCGTAACGAGACGTCCTGGATGTCTCCTCGTTGCAGGCATTGTCTTCTCATTGATCACTCATCATCAGGAGAGGGGGGACACGCTCAATGTCAGAGACGAGGACCGTGTGTGTTGCAAACTGCTGGACGGACCACAGACTCATTCTCTTCAAATTCAGGATGTACATCCAGCCTGGGAGGCGTCCACAAGGAAAAAACAGTAAACAAGAGACTAAACTTTGGCAAGCTGGAAAGGGTATCTGTTCTAAAGATACTCAGCGAGGACCTAGAACCAAGTAAATCCAACACAACTTTGGCGCGGGTGGAGTAGAAGGCTGTGCGGCATTCAGGGAAGTGGTATACAGTTCTGCGTTCACTCATGTCGGCCAGAATACGTGCTAACACCAAGACATGTTTGACAAAAGCGACGAGGGAATCCAGAGCTGTCTGACGTTAGTTCATCACATTAGCCATATTGTTCATCAGTAACACTGCCTCTGCCTCCAGAGAAGCAGCCCGCAACTCCACCGAAAGCAAGGTGAAGGCAAAAGTAAGAGAAAAAAATGTAAGACTCCATATGCAAGCAAAAAGGGCAGACGAGATAAAGCAACAACTGCAAGAGCTTCTACTGTGCCATAAAGACAATCAATAGGCCTCAGTCCAGCGAGTCATCACCACGGCCCAATGCTGATAGAACAAGTCTTGGAACACTTTAGTAATATATCAAACAGGCCCTACCCCTTAGGCACTGAAGCCATTTCGTGCATGCCCCAAGCTGAGGTCAAAAGTTACAAGGTAGACCATCCAATGCGATTGAAAGTGCCGAGTAGTAATCAACTTCCAACGGCAAGGCACCAGGCTGCGACTCCATTCTTGCTGAAATCGATAAGGCCAGAGGAACAGTCCTACCACAGTAAATCACCGACTTCTTGTTTAAAACAAGTTGCAAAATCAGTGAATGTGTGTCGCAAGATTGTTCCTTCATTTAGTGTGAGACGGCCTGAGGATTTGTTGTGTTGTCTTAATTTTGAAACCGTAGACTCAATATCGTACGTGCAGCCCATCGAATGTCGTCAGTTCACCTTTACGGTCGATCACAGCTAACTCAGTCTCCGCTGATTAGACTAATTATTTACATCAATATCGTTGCTGCTGTCTAGCCAGGTGATTTTCTCTCTTAAATTAAACTTGTTATTCAGAAAATGGAAAAGGGTAAAATGCAAAGCTACGTCGATAATCACCGGTAATGAATCCATGTACAGACCAGAAGATCTCGCTTTCATTCCACGGGAGTTTTGAGACGTATTTTCCTTCTTCGTCAAACGCTCAGACGTAGACATTGGTGACTCTTGATGAAGTTTGCCACCAGCGGCAGACTTTCCTTTGGTCCGAGGATCCTCTACCTACCGCAGTGGTGTGCGTTGTGCCGCTGACTGACCCCGCCAGCTGCAACTGGAATTAGGCACTAAATCAATATTGACAATGTTATCTGCACCTGATGTTATGTATCATGTGCAAGTTTTGTTTCAATGGAACGTAGAAAATGAACATTATTTATTTATTTATTTATTTTTTTTTTACATTACAGGTACATTCAAGCACACGCTTACACACGCTCAAAAATGACAGATCCCATATCATCGTCATCCGACTTATCAGTTTCTGCTGAACACGGAAATCATGGGTGAACCAGTTCACTGTGTGTTCCTGAGCATCATATGCTATGTGCAAAGATCAAATTAGCAAAACCAAGTGAGTTATTTTGTCCAGGTCGTCAGGGAATTGTTACTGTTTTTCATTGTTTCCCGTCTTGGTAGTGCCAGGGCCCAGATAGTGCCACAGCCGGTGAGTCTGGGCCAGGTTGCCACTCTTATTGTGGAAGAGTGAAGAAATGTGCAGGACGTGTTCTTGATGTGATAGCAGTGTTACCACGGTGAGAACATGTTAGTATCTCAAGTACGCAGTTTTATCGACACTTCGACAGTTGAAGTGCCTGACATGTTAATGTCCGTCCTTGACCAGCTGTGTGAGGAAAAAAATTCAAGCAAAGACCAAAAAAAAAAAAAAAAAAAGAAAAAACTTGCACAGTATGCATCATCGTATTGTGGCCTACTACATTGTGCCGGACGGTAGACCGACAGGGGACGGCGATGTCACGTTAGATTTAAAAGACCACAGACCGAAGTGAAGACATCTGGAGCTCGATTGAGACAGTACTACCTGACCATCACTGGTAATTTGTTATCATCATCGCCGTAACGACGATGATGATAACAACCATTATGATAATGATGATGATAATAATCATGATAATAACAATGATAATGATAATAATT
>JADBJO010000458.1:562500-582500 GCA_016801955.1 Conus betulinus | reverse complement strand
CTGTGAGATGGGCACGCTTGATGTTGACCTACCGGCACGGGAGGGACGCCGGTGTTGACCCATGCTTCACCGCACGTGTTCAATCACTAAACCAGAGTTGGTGGGGAAGTGGTGTTTGAATAAAAACCGCTTGAAACCACACTGCGTGTGTGGGGGAAAATGTCCACATTTTTCTGTTTCAAACTAGGTGATTCGGAACCATTTTCCATGCTAAGTCTCAGGGGTTGTCATGTTCCTTCATTCAGCAGCCTGTTAACCGCACTTTCTTCTTCTTCTTCTTCTTCTTCTCTCTCTCTCTCTCTCTCTCTCTCTCTGGAAAGGACTAACCAAAGCTCATACACATCGCATGCTACGTGACCGTAAACGGCCCAGTACAGTGAGAGACACACACAGTACAGAGAGAGACACACACACATTCTCTCTCTCTCTCTCTCTCTCTCTCTCTCTCTCTCTCTCTCTCACACACACACACACACACACACACACACACACACACACACGCCTTGATTCCAGTTTCTGAGATTATGTGTCTTACATCTCTCACTGATTGATCTGGGAAAAGTAAGTGGCATCTAGTTTCTAAGTCGTGAGACTACGCCTTGTTTGTATTCATACATTGAGCTTTAACATGGTGACCTCATGTCAATAGTAACATCCGATAGGTTTATTGATTAATTATGCTGCTTGTGTCAATGCTTTGCAGTAAGTGACTCTAACAGACACTTGTGCCTGATTTGATAGTACTCGGTTGAGTACACCTTCTGAGTCTCTGAAAATATTGAAATTTCATTATACTCAACTGATTGGCAGTTTCTCATTGTCTAACACCACTGGTGAAATCCCGCTCAACCCCTCCGAAGAAGGGAGACAGTAAAGGGAAAGGTCATACATCCATGTTAAGTCTCATTACGCAGACTGGGACCTCACACTGTCCTTAAAGTTCAGACGGCAAGCGTGAGGACTCTTCCGGTCAGAGTTACAACCACTTACAGTACAAACCAGATTCTATTTCTTCCACAGACCCTGGTATCCTGCCAGTAAGGACTGGCCCGGCACGGAATGAGAAGCTGCGCTAGCATACTGATTTCTTTCGTGTGCTCCTGCTACAAGTGCAGGTCTTCCTGAAGGCCTGTGAGCCTTGGGGTTATGTTAGTACGGTGTGAATATTCAGAAGTCCTGTGATATTCATCATTGTCCTTCTTTTCCATTTTTCTCTTTTTGGACCAACGGGAGTGAAATGCCCATCAGTTCTGCAGTGCTGGCCATGGTCCATGGTGAATGAAGCAAGCAATGTATAGGCCATCCTTCCAAACTGGTTTTTGTACTCTCAGTTCTTATAGAACAGGAGTACTTTAGAATGGGAACGAAGAAGTGTTCTCTCTGTCTGTCTGTCTGTCTGTCTGTCTGTCCGTCCGTCCGTCCGTCCGTCCGTCCGTCCGACAGTGGTCAAAATTTGTTCCACTCGCTCCAGACAAAACTACAGGGCCGATCTTTCTGAAAATTTGTAGGTATGTTCATTATGGGTCACCGATGATGCCCGATGTTTTAGCTTACCGTTATAGCCGTTACAATGGCTGTAACGGCCCTGTAACTGTTTTTCTTTTTTATGGAATATCTGAGAAAGTACTTGGCCGATCTTTTTGAAAATTAGTAGGTATGTTCATTATGGGTCACGGATGATGCCCGATGTTTAGTTTACCGTTTTATCCGTTACTAACGGCTGTAACGGCCTGTAACGGTTTTTCTTCTTTATGGAATATCTCAGAAAGTACTAGGCCCATCTTTCTGAAAATTTGTAGGTATGTTCATTATGGGTCACGGATGATGCCCGATGTTTAAGTTTACCGCTATAGCCGTTGCTAATGGCTGTAACGGCCTGTAACTGTTTCTCTTCTTTATAGAATATCTGAGAAAGTACTTGGCCCATCTTTGTGAAAATTAGCAGTATGTTCATTATGGGTCACGGATGATGCCTGATGTTTAGTTTACCGTTATAGCCGTTACTTACGGCTGTAACGGCCTGTAACGGTTTTTCTTCTTTATGGAATATCTCAGACAGTACTAGGCCCATCTTTCTGAAAATTTGTAGGAATGTTCATTATGGGTTACGAATATGCCCGATGTTTTAGTTTACGTTATAGCCATTACTAAAGGCTGTAACGGCCTTTAACTGTTTTCCTTCTTTATAGAATATCTGAGAAAGTACTTGGCCGATCTTTGTGAAAATTAGCAGGTATGTTCATTATGGGTCACGGATGATGCCCGATGAATTAGTTTACCCCGTTATAGCGTTACTAAAGGCTGTAGCGGCCTGTAATGGTTTTTCTTTCGTGGAATATCTGAGAAAGTACTCGGCCGATCTTTCTGAAAATTTGTAGGTATGTTCATTATGGGTCACGAATAACGCCCGATGTTTCAGTTTACCGTTATAGCCGTTACTAATGGCTGTAACGGCCTTTAACGGGTTTTCTTCTTTATGGAATATCTCCAAAAGAACTTGGCTGATCTTTGTGAAAATCAGCAGGTCTGTTCATTATGGGTCACGAATAATGCTCGATGTTTTAGTTTACCATTATAGCCGTTACTAACGGCTGTAACGACCTGTAACGGTTTTTTCTTCTTCATGGAATATCTGAGAAAATACTTGGCCGATCTGTGTGAAAATTAGCGTGCATTTTCATTATGGATCACGGTTGATGCCCGATGTTAAGTTTACCGCTGTAGCCGTTACAAACTGCTGTAACGGTTTTTCTTCTTTATGGAATATCTGAGAAAGTACTTAGCTGATCTTTGTGAAAATTAACAGGTATGTTCACTATGGGTTACGGATGATGCCCGATGTTTCAATTTACCGTTATATAGCCGTAACTAAGAGCTGTAACGGCCCATAATCGTTCTTTTTTATGGAACGTCTCAGAAAGTACATGGCCGATCTTTCTGAAAATTTGTAGGTATGTTCGTTATGGGTCACACAGATGATTTCCGATGTTAAGTTTACCGTTATAGCCGTTACTAACGGCCCATAATGGTTTTCTTCTCGATGGAAAAAATCTCAGAAAGTTCTCGGCCAGTCTTTCTGAAATTTGTAGGTATGTTCATTATAGGTCACAGATGATGGCTGGTGTTTACCAGAACAGCCATTACTGACGGTTACACCAGCCCAAGACAGTTTTTCCTCTTTATGGATATATCACGCATATTCAGGATAAACTGGGAGTACCTTTATATGCGTTGCACCTTTTATATATATGTGTAATTTCATATATATAAACAATTAAGTAGTGGGGGAAAACAAGTGCAGGTTAACAATTCTTCCATCATTATAGTAATGATTTGGCAAAGATCTGAAATTGAGAGGGGAAAAAAAAAAGAGAAAAATTTGAAGATGAAATAACTTGGAAAATGTATATCATAAATATGAAAACTTTTCACTAGCTGCATGAGGAAACTATCGCAATCCCTCTCGAAGGCAGATCTACATGTATCGCCTGCTCCGAGGCTTTTCGTCCGCTGGATCAGACTCATCAGGGAGACACGGCTGATTGCGTCTGTGCTCTTGGCGTCAGATAGAGACACACCACAGTCCATACTTCTGTGGTGTTCCGACCGCCAAGGGTTCGAAAAAGAATCCAACAGCACCCCCAAAGCAGCCAGCAAAAGGTAGTAGAATTAAACAAAACGAAAGTGTGGAGAGGAAAAAAGTTGTTGAAAACTAAAAACATTACGCAAACAGTATAAAATGTAAGGGACAATCTTTGAGCCTATGCTTGAGGATCCCATTTAAGGATGCAAGGGAGATCAAAAGATATGGAACAGTCTGAGTGGTCAGCTCTGCTGTTCAGTAACCCAAGCATTATCAGCAGCTAAGAATTGTGCAGAACAACCTCTCTTTGGATCTCCTAAGAGATGCAATCACCCACTGATTGACCAAACAATACAATGCTGAACAATTAAGTAGTGGGGGAAAACAAGTGCAGGTTAACAATTCTTCCATCATCATAGTAATGACTTGGCAAAGATCTGAAATTGAGAGGGGAAAAAAGAGACAAATTTGAAGATGAAATAACTGGGAAAATGTATATCATAAATATGAAAAAACTTCACTAGCTGCATGAGAGAACTATCGCGAGAACTATATATATATATATATATACAGATATATATACACTCACACACGCACACGCACGCACGCTCGCATGCATACACACACGCACGCAGGCATACACACATGTGCGCGCACGCACTCACACGCGCGCGCGCGCGCACGCACACACATACACACACACACACACACACACACACACACACACACACACACACACACACACACACACATACATACATACACACACACACACACACACACACACACACACACACACACACACACTGTCGAGAAAGTAAGAAGGAAGAAGTCGGCACTACTGTATTTGTGCTGAGCTGAGGTTATTTTCACCCCAGTCAGGTGACGGCCAGCAGAGTGAGGACAGAGAGAGGGCATGGAAGATTAGGGGATTGGAGGACGAGAGGCGTGGAGGTGGTGGCAGGCCGGGGGGGGGGGGGGGGGGGGGTCTTGGATTGGCGGCTTGCTTGGTCGAGGAGGAAATTGTGGGGCCGTTCTGTATTCATGACATTGGGAGTCGTTCTGCATTCATGAAGGCGGTAAGAGCTGGCTCTTTAACCCTCTGCTTAATGATCGCCCCGCCTGTCACTCCTCTGTTTTGTCAGAGAGCCAAAAACCAGCGAGCGATCCCGACTACAGCCTATGCGAGTTCCCTGAATTCCCCTCATTCTGCTGCACATACCCCCCCCCTCCCTACCTCTCTCCTCCGTGCTGTTATACTGTGCAATACAGCCTTCCACTGGACTGAAGTGTTGCAATGTATCTGTGTGTATGTCCTAGCTACGGCAAGAAGAAGCCCAAGGGAGAGCTTGACAGTAGAAGGTCTTCAGAAAAGACCCCCTCCCCCCCCACCACCACCACCACCCCCAGACATGTGTTTAGACCCTGAACAACTTACATTCTAAAGGGACCGGTCCCCATCTAGGTCAGACTCCCAGCTGCCCTTCTACTGCCACTTTGTTTGTTTGGGTTTTTTTTTCCCAGGCGCTGCCGGGATTCGAAATCGCAAACGTTACGATTCAACGTCCATACTCTCCAAGTCTTGCGTACAACGCACCCAGAAGAGAAGGGTGAGCGGGGCCTGTCTATAGTACACTAACTACCGGAATGAAAACACATGAACATGCACACCGAAAATGGCAATTTAAAAAAAAAAAAAACATATAGGGAACCAGCAGGGTTTAAACTGGCGACGTCAGTCTGCGAAATCGTTGCTCTACAACTGAACCACCTTGACACCTAATCATCTCTGTGACGGAGAGGAAGGTTCTCGAGTGCTTGTGGTAATTTTTTTTTCGGCAGGGCATGTCATTCGTGATCGTCTCCTGTAGATTCCTTAATTCACTAATTTGTCGATAAACCTATAATCTGCTTCTTAATTTATCATCAGCTGTCGCTGTTATTTTGTATGGTATATTGTACCTTGATTTATCAATAACTCTCACTTGTTGCTTGTACGGTATCGTGTCTTGATTTGTCATTAACACTCAATCGTGGATTGCATGGTAATATAATTATTTATCACTGAATTCTCTTATTTATGACTTGCGGGATATTGAATGTTGATTCATCCATAAACTTTCACTCATACCATGACTTATCAACAGCTCTCATTTGTATTTAGTACGGCACTTCACCTTGATTTCTCAGTCACTGTCACTTGTATAGAATGCATCTTGATTCTCAGTAAACTCCCCCTTTTATCATGAATGGTACTGTACCTTATCTAAAATAAACATATAGTTTTTTACCTTGATACACTATGAAACGCCCATCGGTTTGCTGCATGGGACTTCATTTTGATTCATCAGTAAAAACTCATTTGTATATTGCGAGGCAATGTACCTCTGTTTATTGATAAACTTTCTTGTGTGTTGAATGGCATTGTATCTCATTTCAGAGGAAATGATCACCTGCAAGTTGTATAGCCCTATACTTTGATTCACCAATATTCACTTGATTCACTTGTATACTGCATGGTTTATATTTCATGATTTATCAATAAACTAGCAGTGTTTTTTTTAATGATATCGTAGCTTTATTTTTCAGCAAACTCACAATTTTATTTGGTTATGTATCGTGTAGCGTCGTGTACCATACATGTACACAGAACGTTTCTCTACGAAAGATTCGGGCTCTCTCTTTGGGGACAGCGCGTCGCCAGAGTACGGTGCCACTCATTTTTCGGTGACCATGTGTAGTTTTAATGATCTATGAAGGTAGATCCTTCACAGAACCCTACCATGGATGATACTTCGGTTGTGGGGAGTTTTTTTTTTTTCTTGGGTTTTGTTTTGTTTCGTTTCGTTTTTGGTTTTGTTTTGATTTTAGTACGCTAAGAACTTACTGCACACAAAACCGGTTTTTTGTTTAAGCCGAAAGACCAGTACCAAGACTACCCTTTAACGGCTTGTGAAAAGAAAGAAGGAATAATGAAACTTCCCAGGCAAGACTCGAACCGCTCTCTAAGCTTTCTAAGCAAGTGCTTATCCACCAGATCACCTTTCTGCTACTTGTCAATCGTTATCGCTGTGTCTCTGAGATTTTATCAACCAACTACCGTTTGTTGCTGTTGGATTTGTCAATCAACTATCATTTGTATCTCTAAGGTTGGTCAGTAAACTGCCACTTGTATCTCTTAGACTTGCCAATAAACCACCATTTGTTTGTCTCTGACGATCAGATGTCACCTTATCTCCAAGATGTATCAGTCAACTATGGCTTGCACCTTGAAGATTAGTCAGTTGAGCATTTCTTATCTTCCAGATTTGCCAGATCAGCTATCACTTGTATTTTCTTTTTGTCAGTCAGCTATCTCTTGTATTTCCTAAATTTGTCAGTCAGCTATCACTTGTGTTTCCTAAATTTGTCAGTCAGTTATCACTTGTATTTCCTAAATATGTCAGTCAACTATCTCTTGTATTTCCTACATTTGTCGGTCAGCTATCACTTGTATTTCCTAAATATGTCAGTCAGCTATCTCTTGTATTTCCTACATTTGTCGGTCAGCTATCACTTGCATTTCCAAAATTTGTCAGTCAGCTATCTCTTGTATTTCCTACATTTGTCGGTCAGCTATCACTTGTATTTCCTAAATATGTCAGTCAGCTATCTCTTGTATTTCCTAAATTTGTCGGTCAGCTATCACTTGTATTTCCTACATTTGTCGGTCAGCTATCACTTGTATTTCCTAAATTTGTCAGTCAGCTATCACTTGTATTTCCTAAATTTGTCAGTCAGTTATCACTTGTATTTCCTAAATTTGTCTGTCAGTTATCACTTGTGTTTCCTAAACTTGTCAGTCAGCTATCACTTGTATTTCCTAAATTTTTTCACTCAGCTATTACTTGTCTCCCAGACTTTTTTTTTTTTTAAGCTGTCTCCAGGACTTGAATCTCCTAGATTTTTCATATGCACTTTCATTTGTATTTTCTGTGTTTATTGATTAAGACCCGCGACTTGATTTATCAATCAGACGTCCTTTCCACTTTTACCCTGAAGTTATCAGTCAAGTCTTCCGCTTTTGTCGACTAAAGCTATCAGTCGACTCTCAGATGTGCGATCAAGACTGATCAATGTATGCATTCCGCTGAATTGTTTTGATCGGCCGAATTTCTCTTGAAAAAGTGGAGTGATAAAAAAAAACTAAAACAAAACCGAACAAACAAACAAACAAGTATACAAATAGAAAACCACAGGCCTGGAGCAGTGTCAGAACGCTTGACAGCTGACCTATACCGCTGGAGAGGAATGACCGCCTCGTGTCTAAGACCAGTGGGGGCCTACGTGAAAAGGATGCCCCAAATGCAGGTCCGAGTCCACGGTTACAGATAAGGCCCAAAACGCTACATAGTTTCTACTACACTCAAAGCTGCACCTGGCTTTTGTCAGAAGATCAGCCAGTACCAAAACATATTCATCGCACGGTCCAGCCCTTGACCCATACTGTATCTTACTCGGAGGCAGATCCTATGTCTGTTACTTTATATACTACAGCACGATCCGAGTGACCCTTCATTTTTCAGTCGTCTGCTTGACTTTTCGCTAAAAAAAACCTTGCGCTCTACCAATGGCGTAGAAGCACAGGAAGTCCACAAAGTCATGCATAATTCTGCTGTCCTTGCTGACGTATGACATTGAACTAATTTGCTAACCCCGAATTTCCAGGATAAAATTGTTTTTCGCACATTAAAAAAAATTCACAGAGCCAGGACGATCTCCACCTGTTCAGACTGTGTTGTTACTACTTGACCTTTGCTGTAACCCCGAGCAGTGACCAAACGGGTCATTTGAGTTAAAAAAAAAAATGAAGGAGGATGGCGGTGGCTATGAAGGGGGTGGGAGTGGATCAGGAGCGGGTGGGGGAGATGGGAGGGGGGAGAGTGAGTGGCTGCAGGGAGCGATAAGGGTTCCGGTCCGTTGGTGGATGAAATCCTGTGGTGACCTTGCTGACCGGAGTGGCGAGGAGTGCCTCTGTGCACCTGTTGCCAACTTTGAGGTGCAGGGAGAACACTCTCCCATCCCCTTCCGTTAGCCACTTGCACCGTCGTTTCCTGTCCGCCCCCACTGTGCTTCCCATATCCCCTCCACTCCTCTTCTTAGGTCCACTCCCACTCAGCCCCCTCCTCCATCCACTCCGTCCATCGTGACTTCATCTCACTGCCTTCCTCTCTCACCTCCCATCCCAACCTCAATGCCGTGTCCTCGACTCTAGGTAATCAAATGTTGTTCAGGACAGTTTTTGAAGCGTATCACAAGTAAACAGTATGGGTCTTAGTAAGTAAAGCATAGAGCGGGGGCGAGGGGGGGGGGGGGGGGGGGGGGAGGGAGGGGGAGGGAGGAGACAGACAGACAGACAGACACAGAGAAAGACAGAGACAGACAGAGAGAGACAGAGAGGGAGAGAAGACAGTCAGACAGACAGACAGAAAAAAAAGCAAGACAGTTTCTGAAGTTTATTACGAGTGAATTGTGTTAGTATAAGGGCGAGAGAGAGAGAGAGAGAGAGAGAGAGAGAGAGAGAGAGAGAGAGAGAGAGAGAGAGAGAGAGGAAGGGGAGGGAGAGATGGAGGGATGAAGGGAGAAAGAGAGACAGAATGTGAAAGAGAGAGAGAGAGAGAGAGAGAGAGAGAGAGAGAGAGAGAGAGAGAGAGAGAGAGAGACGGACCGACCGAGTCAGAGAGAGATTACGTCCAAATAGCAAGCAGTGTTGACCCCTCTCATTCCCTGACTAGACCTGTTCTCCGTATTTACATGCTAATCTCACAACCATCACTATGCTAACAAGTTGGCACAAAAGGAGAAAACATAATGAGGGGAGGTTATTCAGTTCCTCCCTTTTCTTCTCCCTTGTCAGGTTCAATCCCGTGTTTTCTAGCAGACTGCTTGATGAGGTTCTGTTTCTTCCCCCTCTGTCTGGTTTTGGTTTCAGGATGCGTGGCAACAGAAATGGAATTAACTAAGTACACTTCAGCAATACTGGTATAAACCAGGTGCGCTTCAGTTGTAGTCACATGTAGTCGATGCACTTCACCTGCAGTTGTGTTTCCTGAATGTAGTCCCTCTGCAGTCCAAATGGCAATATCGTATAAAAATTTTAAAACACACACGCGCGCGCACGCACGCACGCACGCACGCACGCACGCACGCACACACACACACACACACACACACACACACACACACACACACACACACACACACGAGCTTCCTGCATCAGAAAAATCATCACCCAAAACATCTTCTTCTTCACTATAGAAAGTACTGAATAATGAAACCAGACTCATTTTGAGACTTTCTACATCCACCTTTGTTGCTCCTCTGTATCATTCTTTTCACTGGCTCCCCCGTTCAAAGGCGAATTAATCACAACATGTCTTTGCTCAGATTCAGGTCTTTGAATGGTCAGGCTCCATCCTATCTTTCTTATCTCCTCCAGCTGTACACTCCTGCCCAGCCCTTGCGTCCCTCTGCTGATAGTCATCTCCTCCAGATCCCTCATACCAAACCAAGACCTTCGGAGATCGTGTTGTCTCTTTTCAAGCCTTCGCTGCATGTTGGAAAAAAACAAACCCACCCCTGACTGACATCAATTTGCAATTAGAAAAAAAAAAACATTCGAGGAGTCTCCATCATCCAGTGCCCGAGCAAGCATGCCATCGTGGAACTGGCGTACCGTGGTGATGAAACTGTCCAGCAAGACAAACTCCACCATGATCATCAGCAGCCCTTCACGACTGATTCTGTCGAAAGCCTGTGTAAGATCTGCGAATGTTGTGTGGACGTCCCTGTTCTGTTCTTGGCACTTTGGAGACTGACGTGCAGCAAATACCACATCTACTGCTCCACGACCTTTCCTAAAGCGAATCTCAGGCGTATGACCGTCTTCCGTGTACTGAATTAGAAGACTGTTGAGAACTCCAGCAAAAATCTTGCCGGCAGTGACCAGAGCAGATATTCCCGTGTGGTTGTCACATTGTCTTGTATGGATGGACTATGGAGGCATTCTGGAGCATCCGTGGAATGACTTCCTGTACCCACATGGTTTTAAGCAGTATGTCAGTGATCTACAGTGGTAGGGCTGTTTCTCTCTGGACTTATCGACTTCAGCTCGAATGGAGTCACAGCCTGGTGTCTTGCCGTTGGAATTTGATTGTTTCTCGTACTTTCGATTGTGTTCGATGGTCTGCCATATAACTCTTGACCAAAGCTTGGACCGTTAAATGGCTTCAGTGCCAATGTAGGGGGTAGGGGGGGGGGGGGGCTATAAAAGAAGTTAGACTGCCTGGGTTCTTTCAAAACAGGATAATAAAACAACGGAGGAAAGAAAGTAACTTCGAACCCACTGGAGAGATGAGGAATTGAGTACTTCGACTCGTAGAGTCTTCAAAGCAATGCTTTGAGGTACTCAGTTCCTCATCTCTTTAGTGGGTTCGAAGTTTGTTTTTTTTTCCTCCCGTTGTTTTGTTATCCGAAGGAGGGCCTGTTTGATACGGTTCCAAAAAGTTCCACCAATCTGTTCGGAATTGTCTTACTGTCATGGAACAGACTTGTCCCATCCGCACTGGGCCGTGGTGATGACCCAAAGGATTGATGTCTATTAATAGTCTTTAGGGTACAGTAGAGGCGCTTAGAGTTCTTGCTGTCTGCATACTGCTCTATCTCGTCTGCCTATTTGCTTTGCATCAGGGGTCTTTGCATCTCTCTCTTTTGCCTGCACCTTACCTTTGGTGGGGTTCCAGGCTGGTTCTTTGGAGCCAGAGGCAGTGTTACTGATGAGCAGTATGGCTAATGTTAGGAACTGACGTCAAACAGCTCTGGATTCCCTCGTCGTTTTCGTCAAACATGTCTTGGTGTCAGCCTGTATTCTGGCCGACATGAGTGAACGTGAAACTGTATACCACTTCCCTGAATGCCGCACAGCCTTCTACTCCACCCGCACCAAAGTTGTGTTGGATTTACTTGTTTTCTAGGTTCTTGCAAACTAAAATATCTTTTGACAGACGGCTTTTCCAGCTTGCCAACATTTAGTCCTTTGTTTAATGCTTTTTTTCTGTGCGCGCTTCCTGGGCTGAATGTGTCATCCTGGATTTGAAAAGAATGAGTCTGTGTGGTCTGTCCAGCAGTCTGCAACACACACGGTCTTCGTCTCTGACATTGTGCGTGTCCCCTCTCCTGATGATGAGTGATCAATGAGATGGCGATGCTGGCCATGAGGGTACATGTAAGACGCCTTGTTATAGTTTGACAGGCGAAAGACCGTGTTGGTGATTAGAAAATATGGGCTGCACAAGTTTTCCAGTAGATGACCACTGCTGTTGCTCTTGTCGACTCCATTTCTCCCAGTGACTCAGTTCCATGTCTGGCACTAAAGCCGCTGAGAACTACAAGCTTGTCTTTCTTTGGCACGTCTGGTACCGAGGTCTGAGGGCCCTATAAAACTTATCTTTGACCTCCTCAGGATTCGTAATGTAGGTACATACACCCATGCATATGAACAGGCGCACATACATACGTACCAACTTACACAT
The DNA here is from genome assembly GCA_016801955.1 of Conus betulinus. Lineage (NCBI taxonomy): Eukaryota > Metazoa > Mollusca > Gastropoda > Neogastropoda > Conidae > Conus > Conus betulinus. The sequence goes on along the minus strand of JADBJO010000458.1, from coordinate 570,347 downwards.
CCATACGCTGTTCAGAAAGCTGAGAAAGTTACACTGTTCACAAAGGCGCAAAAAAACTTTTTCTTTTTCCATTTGAAACAAACAAATCAGACAGCTGAACGTTTGAGCATCCGAGTAAACACATTTTAAGGAAATTGAATGGTGTAATCGCCCGCAGGAATACGAGTAAATAATTGTGTTCGATTGTGTTCATGCTTGTTTTTGGCGAACGTTACGAATTTTATTATTAATTCAAATGTAAACCCACTTCGTGTCCTGAGTGTAGTTTCCATGGAAATGGTATAAAATCATTTTCGCACTACCTGTAATTACACACATACTCATAGATATAAAACATTCAATAATTGTGAGTATAGCGACGAGAATATGGACCTATACGAGGCACGAAAAAATGTAATGCCTCGTATATAGTGGAAAATTACACACCTCAAACCACAACAGGAAAGAACAACACATAAGCACAGATTATCAGAACTAAACTGACGAAAACTTAGCCAACCAAGTGTCTTTCTTTCACTGCCACAAAATGGGTACAAACACTGGCGTTCATTGTCTGCTGCCTTGTTTGTCTTCCAGCCCCCCCCCCCCCCCCCCCTTCCCCATTTTCTCTCGCTCTCTTTACATCTCCAACCCCATCCCACCATCTCCGTTACCCCCATAAGTCTCAGCTACAGATAAGGTTTCACTTCATTAGTCTACCAAACACCATCCCTCTGCATGTCTCCTGCCTTCCATTAGTGCCTATGTTTGAAAGGTTTCTTCGTGTTTGTGCCTTCTGAAGTAGAAAACGGGCCAGTTCAAGATGGGGTCTCAACGCTTAGGAACTTTTCTTGTTTGCCTACTGTCTCCGTTCAGAGAACTTCACTTTCAAGTCCCATTCACTCCCCTTGAGCTCCATCCTCCCATTCCTGTTCCCCTCCGAGCGTTCCCTTTCGCGAAACCGGAGTACCCGTGAGATCGCGTGCAGTCTTTGCTGAACCGAATGCGTGGGTGAAAAAAATGACCCTCGTGCCCCCTCTCTCGTTAATTGCTCTCTCTGAGGATCAATCGTCAGCTCTTCAATTTTCACATCTCATGTGGATGTGTTAAGATCGGTCTGAATAAAGTCCATTAGCAATCGATTACGGACGATCGCACTCGCCACAAAATTAAGCCACCAAATCAGTCTTCACTCGATCAGTTTTCGCGTTTCTAGGGGGGTGCCTGTCCTCATAAAACTTCATTTCATTTTCAACACGCCAGCAGCCAGCCACGGACATTATGTCCTCGGAGGACAAAGGCGTGTGGATCAACACATTTAAATATAACTGCTTCTGGAGTTGAAAAACGAAGAATTGGTGGGAAGCTAACGAGCGCGAGATCGATCGAGCAAGCGAGTAAATAGGCGCGCGCATGGGGAGAGAGAGAGACAGAGTGGGGGGGGGAGAGAGAGAGAGACGGGGGGGGGGGGGGGGGGGGTAGAGAGACTGGCGATTTAACTTCTAGTGCTCAGGGGTGAAGATTTTGGCCTGAAGTCCATTCTTACAATCCGTCCTTGTTTATATATATATATATATATATATATATATATATATATATATATATATGTGTGTGTGTGTGTGTGTGTGTGTGTGTGTGTGTGTGTGTGTGTGTGTGTGTGTGTGTGTGAGAGAGAGAGAGAGAGAGAGAGAGAGAGAGAGAGAGAGAGAGAGAGAGAGAGAGAGAATACGAATAATTTTATTCACAACAGACCAAAGCCCCTACTGAGGGGTTTGTTGTTGTTGTTGTTGTTGTTGCTGTTTTTTGTTTTTTTGTTTTTTCTCCTACTGACAGGTTACCATAAAGGTATGACAAGAATTACTTCTGTTTACTGGATCACATTTCACACCTACTTGCACAGACATACTGATGACTGAACAGATTGCAGCTGTACACATGCTAGGATGTTGTTGTGTATAAGGATTTCAAAGCTTCATAGATATATGTTGCCAGATTTAAAAGCGTCTTCATTTCTGGACGACAATAGCAGACTGAATGAAAAGTTACATGGATTGTTAAAGTAGTTAGGTTCAGTTAGTTAGAGACAGACAGACAGACAGACAGAATGAGGGAAATGTGCGGCTGATGACGAGGAGACATGTGAGCAAACTACCAAATAATATCAGCCTCTCTCTCTCTCTCTCTCTCTCTCTCTCTCTCTCTCTCTCTCTCTCTCTCTCACACACACACACACACACACACACACACACACACACACACACACACGCGCGCGCGCGCGCGCGCGCGCGTGCATGCACGCACACAGGCAGGCACGTATGTACACACGCACGCGCGCGCGCGCACACACACACACGCACGCACGCACGCACGCACGCACGCACGCACACACACACACACACACACACACACACACACACACACACACACACACACACACACACACACACACACACATCCCAAAGACACGGAATCTGTCGGACATGATACACACGGCTTTCTGGCGTTGACCAAAGCCCCATGACACTCGGTCTTTGGATTTCCTGACAAAAAACGGGGGCCCAGTGTTCCACGCCTAACACACGCCACACAAAAAGAAACCACCGGCAGTACGGAAGCAACACGTTTCAACCATGAAAGCTTAAACTAGCAAGACAAATATAACCAACAAAATATTTTCTTTTAAATAGCAGAATGTTTGATGGCGCCTTTATCTAGCAGGTCAAGGGAAAGAGTGCGAGTTTAACGTTTTATAAGAGCTCCAGTCGCTGGGTGTCGATGTTAGCGCGAGAGACCGTGACGAATTACGGTGTCGTCTTTCGCACAACGACACAAATAGGCTTCAACTGCTACCAATTTTCGCTTTCACAATATTGATGAACACGATCACGCTCTGAAGTTAATACGTACAATAGTCAAATTTACTTTGATATGTACATGGCTCTTCGTTGGAAGTCTTGGGTTAACTAAAGGCAGTAAGCTTTCAGTGATGATCATTGTCGATCTTCCTTTAAAACACGGACGACAGTTCTTCACCACACTACAACAGGAAGTATGTGTTAACGATGAGATAACACTATATGTGGATGGGTCTACGTGGAACGTAGAATTGAATATCCGAGGGGATACATTCATGAAACACTGCAGAAATGAGTCCTCGGAGGTATTTCCACACGACATGCTGTGCAGATGTCTCATCGGCGGTGTTCCCTCAAGCGCTCCCTCAGAAAATGGCAATAGAACTTCCTCCATGAAACCTTGTCTAGTACTTACCCCACTAGTCCTAATGCCCTATGTATAGGCCGATTTTTCATGTCGTCGACCCTCGCCTCTGTGAATCTGGCACGCGTAGAACCATTTAAGAGTGGAATCCAATTCACTATATTCCGATATATTTCAGCAGAGTCCACGCCAAGAAGCAGAGCTGTGTGTCATGCCGATAAAAGATCAAAGACATCTATGACAAATACATTTATGTTAACGACAGTCGTTCAAATTCAGCTACAGCCATTTTCAAGTTAACGAGCTCTTACTCCCCACTCTTCCGCCTCTCGTGTCTCTGTGCCTCATCAGTTTGACCTAATGTATCATTCAAACACTCCCCCAGTGTCAAGTTACATAAGCAGGTAACGCACACCCAAACCGTCGCACATCCAAGCACCATGAGGCGGGAAATATACGATCATGAAGCTTTCACCTCTGCCGGCTTCTTTGCCGCACTGTCTGACTTTAAACACGCCAGCAGGAGACTGCATAATTTAGATGAAAAACCGTGGCATTCCGGTGATCAGACGATATAAACGTTCGGTGACGACGATGGTTTGATGCGGCTCCCGCTACGATGGGTTTTGTAATATACTATTTTCATTGTGCGTTTCTTTTGTTTAAAAAAAAAAAAAAAAAAAAAAGCAAACGAAAAGTGAACACAGTTGAGACAAAAAAAATTTTCTTTTTTTTTTTTTTTTTTTTTTTTTTTTTTTTTTTTTTTGGATGTTATGATAAATGAAAACCCCAAAACGATTCAGAGCAGACAGCGCTCTTCATAGTCGCCATTACTCTCCAGCTGGTCCTGCTTTCGTCGTAACTCCCTGGATACTACCACTGCCAGTCAAAAACAGTTTGCTATGAAAATCAGCACACCATTTGGCACCTGGCTATAAACATCGTTGTCTTATAATGTTTAAAACATGCCCAATGCTGTTCGAATCAACGCTTAAATTACCGTTCTTTCCTCTTTATATGAAAAGTTTTAAGGTCTAACTAAAACCCAAAAAAAAATCAGGTATGAAGCCCGACATGTAAAACTTACCTAATCTCACCATCATCGCGTTTGAGTCATTTTTAAGACATCAAAACACTTTTCCCTCGTGGTTTCATTCATTTTCAAAACGGGCATCTCTTAAGCACTCTCAGATGATAACTATCAGCGTTTAAAACGTATCGTCAGAGAGGTTCGTGGTGCGAAGGAATACACTCGAAATGCTAAGACTAGTAATGGCTATCACTACAGTACAAGAGAACGACAATAGCAAGAAGAATGAATAGAAGGGCACTCAGGAGAGCACAGGCGTCCACCTCGGTCGACCAGTCCTCTTCACCTCAACCAAAGTCTAACACGGATTCCATCCCCTAGTGTTCGTCCTGTGATGATGACAGCAGTGTGTACGTCGTGACCTCTGACGTTCGTGTCTTCCAGTCCCTTCAAATGGGGCGTCAGACTCGGTGTTGACTGAACTTCTCTTCTGATCTCCCTCAGCTTTGTCTTCTTTTGTGTTTGTTCGTTGTTGTTGATGTTGCTGTTTTTGTTTGTCTGGTCTGCTGTGCCATTTCTGCTGTATTACTCCCCAGGCCGCTCGTTCCGGCTTCCCTTCCACACCACATTCTGGCTTGTACCATTGCAGCCCTGGCACTAGCAATCTACAGGGAGCGATTGATATAGATTCTTTGAAGCGGTTTACTAAAACAGAAACCGCAGTACCGCCGAGCCACTTCGGTGGCGTTCAGTGGTGCCTCTTTTGATCCAACATACGCAGGGCGTCACCGATTAAGCCATCTACTGACAATAAATATTCAGTCATGGAGCCAGCGTGAGTAAGTGTCCCCCCTTGAGGGGCGCCACCACGTCCGTCCAACAACAGCCTTCCCCTGTTCTGCCATCTCCCTCTCAGTTACTTCTCTCCCCTCTATACTCCTGTCTCTCTTTCTCTACAGACAGACATCCCAACCCACCATCACCAGCCCTCTGCCACCACCTTATTCGCATCCTCTCCCATTCTTTCTTCTTTGTACACTCGAGCACGCTTACAGAAATGATCACATAACTTAGGTTATCCAAGAGCAGTCGAAACTGCCCACTCAGACACGAAGCCATAAAACCAAAGCTGTCCTGGGATTTTGGCATTTCCCGAAGCTATCGGAGTTTACAATCATTTTTTTCAATGCCTATCACGTCTAGGTTTCTGGAGCTATTCTCTCTCTTTCTCGAGCAACAAAGCAAAAGCATAGTTTAAGACCTATGTTGTGGTGTTCTGGACGTGGCACTATATAGAGGTTTTTATTCAACAATGGGGATGATCCCTCTGATTTACCATCTTTTAAGCAGGATGGGATAACACTTGCGTACGTACACTTAATTAAATTCTTAGGTATCCATATTGATTACCTTTTAAACAAGGCAAGAAAAACTTTAAATTTTCTGAAAATTTTGAGCAAGCAAAGCTGGTGCCAAGATGGAAAAACATTAAAGCTCTTGGCTTTGGCATTAATTCGTTCTAAATTATCATACGCCCAAGAGGCTTTCTTTAGCGCACCTAAGTGTTTTTGTTACAAAAACTACAAAGTGTAGATAGCAAAGCCTTCAAATTATGCCTAGGAGTTCCGGTATATGCCTCCACTTTGGGACATACAGAGAAATAGACGTTTTACCTTAAATAAATGAATATAGGAATCTATCACTGGCAAAATATTTAATGAAATGTTCAACCATGGAAGGTGTGAATGAAACGGAAATATCTATAAACCCAGAGAGTGATTATCCAAAAAGAGCAAAAATATTGCCTCTCTGTGCACTATCAGTTCATACACTGCTGATTTGTTTAAGAAAAGTAATATAGATGTTACGTCTTTGTCAAAACGTCCTCTTATAGATCCCATTCCAACTTGGGAAAGAAAGAGGGCGAAGTTTGATCTTGATTACACTGATACAAAGAAAGCAGATCAGCCTTACATCTTGTCTTATTTAACGAAGATGCAAATGCAAGATAGATATTCTAACCATCTTAAGTGTACACACAGATGGATCGTTGATAAGTAACAAAGAGGCCGGGTCAGCATTTGTTATTCCATCGCTGAAAGTACAAAAAGCATATTTCATTGGAAAATATCGCTCCATATTCGTAGCTGAAATGATAGCGATACTTATGGCGTTGACATTTCTAATTGATTTACCGCAGTCAATTTTTTCAAGTGTTGTTTTGTGTAGATTCGCTGTCAGTGTTACAATCGATCAAGTTTTTTTTTCAAATTCAAATTCAGATAACTTTATTTTGAAGGAAATTCAACATTTAATCCACGTCTTGATATGTAAAGGAACAGATATAACTTTCTTCTGGGTTCCTTCACACTGTGGAATTTCGGCAATGAACTTGCTGACAGATGTGCGAAAAAAAGGCGCTGAAAATGGAACGAGGGTACAAACTATTTCCATACCGTTCACTTTGAAAGAGAGTCAACAAATTTTAAAAAAACAGCTTGGGAATATTTCAGAAATGGGGGAACAAACAAAGCTGTTACTCATGTTCAGACACAAAATAAACCTCTTTTTAGTATTGATCATTTCAAAAGCATCCAAAATCTGCACATTTATGATATGCATCAATACAGAAACTTCGTTTCAATATTTCATCGATTGAAAAACTGGATGCTTTTAGAACTAAATATAGCTCTGCAACAAAATGCATATGCGGGGAAACAAAACTGACAAGAGATCATGTTTTGTTCGAATGTGTGCCTCTCAAGGCATTTCTGCCACATTTATCAGGCATGTCTGTGACAGATATTTTTTTTGATATTGATTTTGCTTTGAAAGTTACTTTCTGCTTGATTTGTAGTCCAGTCAGGTATTTGCTTTAAAGTGTAGGTTTGTTTGTTTATTTGTTTGTCTGATTGTTTCCTGATGTTATGTACCACACCCGCTTCCGCTCACTTCCAGCCCCCCCCCCCCCCCCCCCCCCCCCCCCCCCACCCCCACACACACACACACACACACACACACTTGTATGCAACATGAACAAACTATCTATCTCCCTCTATTTGTCTGTCTGTCTCTCCTTTCTCGTCTAATATCACATAGTTTGTGAAAAGACGTTAAGTAAGAAAGAAAACCCAAGCTCAAGAAGTTAACATGGACCCCTCAGTATGTTCCAAGATCACCATCAAAGAAGGACATCATAAAGGAAAACAGATGCATCTGGTACTCCAGTCGCCAAGAGTATTCACGTGGAGAAGTGCTGAAAAATGCAGACAGAAGGAGACATAATCTCGCAAAGAGGTACAGTTCAAACCAACAGAACCTCAACGCCACCCTCTCCACGGACCCAGACCCAGGTTTTTGGAAGCGGTGCCCCTGATCTCCTGATCTCGGTGGTAGCGCGGAAGGTCTCCGGAGCCCGTGTGACGGACGTCGCTGACTGACTGGACATCTCACTTGCTCACATCCGAATGTCATCTATGTCAACAGATGCCATGGAGACCCTGACTGGTGGTACGCGCGTTCCACTAAGGAATTCTAAAGAGAGCGGTCATCTGCAAGTCAGATTCCAACATGAAATTAGCCCAGCGATGCGACGTCGCCAGACACCATGGCTTGACTC
>JADBJO010000458.1:530000-557500 GCA_016801955.1 Conus betulinus | reverse complement strand
TAACTTACACATCGAAGATGATGTTTAGTAGATGAATGCGAAGTGAAACCAAAAATGGTCGGTTTAATCAACCTTCTGTTCCATAGACTAAACGAATCACGGTATTTTAAGTAAAATGATTTCAAACAGTTTTATTCCTCAACATCATGCCTGTAAAAACGCTGTTACACTTTTCTTGTGAAACAAAATGTATGGTACTAGCCGCCGCCCCCCCCCCCCCCTCTTCTCCCCTAAATCTTCAGTCCCTAAATCCCTCTTCCAACTGAGCTATTCGGGCTAAAAGTAAGTACGGGGGGTTTAATTTCTATGAATACCATCGGCGGGACCAAATCCCCAGATTGCTTTGCGTCGCCATATAAGCTCGCATGAAAAGGCGACTTAAGGGACTTCCTTGCACAGAATTGATTCGCTCTTGATCTACTGACTATGCCAATGAGTTACAGCGCCAAATTTGTGATAAAAGATCAGAAAAAAAAAAAACAAACTTGGATATGTATGATCAACGACAAAGACAAGACTTCACGTAGAAAGACAGATACGCAAACAGACAGACGAAATGCGCTTTGTGTATTGTATATGTGATGATTAAATCACATATATAGTATGGGGGGAGGGGGATCCGCCTTGGCTATTTCATCCTGATCTACACCCAGAATCGAACCCCCAATTTAATAGGTTGAATCATTCGTGCGTTATCTCGCACACTGAGAAATAAACAACTAACCAGCAGACGCAGGCGAAAATATAACCGCCGTGGTGAAGGTACCAATACGAGGAATGCTTTCCCGTCCCCATCCTTCACTAGCTTCTGTCCAGGAACCGTCGTCAACGACATTAGAAATTCAGGTACCACCGAGGCTTTAAAATCGGCGTTGGCTGCTGTCTGACGTCGTTAACGTCCCCTCCTTCCCCCACCACCTACCACCCACCCCCCACCCACCTCCCTCCCTCCCTCTCTCTGTAAGTTCTATAAGTCTCTCTCTCTCTCTCTCTCTCTCTCTCTCTCTCTCTCTCTCTCTCTCTCTCTCTCTCTCTCTCTCTCTCTCTCTCTCTCCATCTCTCTCTCTCTGCCATCTCTCTCTCTCTCTCTCTCTCTCTCTCTCTCTCTCTCTCTCTCTCTCTCTCTCTCTCCTCCCTCTCTCTCTCCTCCCTCCTTCCCTCTGCCCCATCTCTCTCTCTCTCTCTCTCTCTCTCTCTCTCTCTCTCTCTCTCTCTCTCTCTCTCTGGGCAATATGTGGGAAAGGGAGACGGACGAGGAAGTGGAAACGAAGACGCAGCAATAAAGCCACAGACTGACAGACAGGGAGAGACAAAGACGACCAGAGTGGCAAAGTTTGGAGGGGGGAAAAAACTAGCTGTATTTTCTTCCAGTCTAGTTGAATAAATGGACGCGGACAGTGTCGAAGTTGTAGGGTTTTTCATTACCAGATGCCAAATGAAATACTGCCTCTCTCTGTGTGTGTGTGTGTGTGTGTGTGTGTGTGTGTGTGTGTGTGTGTGTGTGTGTGTGTGTGTGTGTGTGTGAGAGAGAGAGAGAGAGAGAGAGAGTGAGTGAGTGAGAGAGAGTGAGTGAGTGAGTGAGTGAGTGAGTGAGTGAGTGTGTGAGTGAGTGTGTGAGTGAGTGAGTGTGTGTGTGTGTGTGTGTGTGTGTGTGTGTGTGTGTGTGTGTTTAGTGTTGTATGGTGTGATGTGGTGTATATTGCGTTGTGGCTGTCCTGATTTGTTTGTTATCCTGCATGTTCCAAAAGAGACGAAAAACTAAATCTATGTTCAAGTGCGTGTGGTGGTGGTGGTGGTGGTCGTCGGTGGTGTGTGTGTGTGTGTGTGTGTGTGTGTGTGTGTGTGTGTGTGTGTGTGTGTGTTTTATGTCAGTGTGAGTGTGGTGTGGGGGGGGGGGGGGGGGGGGGGGGGGGGGGGGGGAGTATGTAAAGAGAGAAAGAGAGAGAGAGAGAGAGAGTAAGAAGTTGATTGTTCATATGGTTGAGGATTTCTGTCACAGCAGACCTAGTTGCTTTCAATGTGTTATTTATATACATGTATTTATATACATGCATTTTATTACATCTGCTAAATGTATTCTTTTTCAGTGCTATTTCATTAATCATTTGTATTGCGTTACATTCATATATTTCTGAGGCTAGGTTATTTTTTTGTTTTTTTTTTGTTTGTTGTGGTGGTGGTGTTGTTGTTTTCTGAATTAACATCATCGGATGATCTGATCTCAAATATGAAAACTCATTCCTTCATGTTCTTGCTCAAAACGTACTGACTACTGACTTTACCTCTTTTCGTGCCATGCCGTATTTGGCTGCCGTATCCAAGTGAGTGGGCACAGACAGACTAGTAAGAATTTGAAATGAGCACCGAGTTGATAGGGAGTGCATGAATGCGCAAGTCGTGTTTCGTCCATGAAAGTAAGAAAGAGGATTCCAGATGAGTTGGACTGCCCCTTCGCCTCTTCTCTCTCTGTCTGTGTCTCTGTCTCTCTCTCTCTCTCTCTCTCTCCCTCCCCAAAGTTCTGTCCCTTCTCCTCAGTGGCATTAACCCTTTCGCCACCGGTTGTCACAGCTGTGGAACGTGAGCGTGTCACAGCTCCAGTGGATTTCACACTCTTTTTCAAGGCTTCTTGCCTCATCACTTCTGAAGCCGTTCCCTCTGTGGTTCTGTTGTTTAAAACAAGGCAAAAGGGTTGCAGCTGAAAAAAAAACAACACTTTCATTTTCTACCTACAACACAGCTATCAATTGTGTTATAGCACCTGTTATATCGGCACTGTAATACATGGATAGAGTCGGGGTCTTACCTGTCAATGAGTCGATCTAGAGAGAAAAAGATCGTCTCTGGGAAGGACTTCAAGATCTGTATCTCCAGTAGATGAAGTCACACACTGGCATCACATCACAACGGTCCCAAAACGGAGCAGTGTCCTTCACACTTCACACTCTCTGATCACTGTCAAAGTCGCATTCTCATCGCCTTCGCGTCACATTCTTCCCAGCCCCCAAACCTCGATTATTTACAGTCTATGAAATCTATAGTTCGGGAAACACAGTGCAGAGCAGCCTATCAACAAAACGTACAAGAATCAAGAATTTCGAAAAATTGTGATGGTAGTATAGTCAATGAAAATGCATGGGATCTGTCTTGAAGACTAGTAAAATAAACAGGTATTATAGCTAGTCAATTTGTTTGGAACATTTAAGAATCAATTACTGGAAGTTTCCTGCACCTTTGGCGCAGTTAGTAGTAGGTGCACACATCATTTGGTAAACTGATTTACTTACACCTCGAGCGAAATCCAAACGACTATGAAGACCTGAATCAAAGAACGATACGTCGGTCTGTTCATGATTTATCGCTAAAGTCAGTGCAGAAATCGAGCCATAAAGTAGGGTTCTTGTTAGACTAGTGAGGAATGGGTTAAAAACGACCATGCTGTTCCCTCGCAACTCGCACGAACGTGATGATCGCTTTCAGGTTCGCTCTGAGGCAATCCCAAACCAGCTGGTCACAGGGACTCCTCAATATCAGGTCCTATTCAGGTTCAGGTGCAGCAGTTTATAAGAATGACTGCTTTAAAATCAAGCCTGAAAAGGCTTTAAAACGTCCTTTCCCCTCTTTTTTTCAAATATCAAGCGTCAAAGTTTTGATGCAATGTCTGGTCTGGTGCTCACAGAATGCTTAAAACTGGTTGTATTAGTCATCATATTCAAAGTAAATGTCTTTTATAATTTCACTAGAGTCAAAGGATTTGTTTATCAATGTCAGCATTTAGTGCACGTTTAGTATATTTAGTTTATTCCATAAATTAGTCACTGTATTATGCCACTATAGTAATTGTGAATTTTTTAAGTTAGTATATACTGAACACAGTGAATCGTTTCTTATTGCATTATAGTCAGAAGTAGCACAGACCATGTACATGCTTTGTATAAAGGGTCTTTGGTAGAGTGGTAGCGAAAGAAAAATGTTCAGGACCTGAATATCGTTTGTCTGGTCAAATTTTGTAGAGTAGGGTTCAGTGCCACACCCCTCTCCCTCCCTCACACGCCCAACTCCCCTTGCCTGTAAAGAACGTAACCCAGGACCTCCGGAGAGAAAGGGAGGTGGGAGGGGGAATGATATGTGGAAGTGGAGGGGAAGGGGAAAGGGGACAGGAGCGATTAATTGGACGGTTAGATCCGGGTTCTGAAGACTTCCACAGAGGCTGACATTGTTGCCTCATGTGGAAGACACAGTTCCAGTCCCCAGTTGTCCAAGAGGAGGAGGAGAACTTCCTGTACTTAGATTTGCAGGCAGTAAGGATCAAGTGTCCTGATATGACTGTCTTTCTTTTGAGATGGGTCTGGAACTGGCCTGTGTGATGCGTTGATGGAAACAATCTCCACGGTGGAATTGTGAGGTTACCAGCCCCGCAGATCTTTTCCTTTCCTGAAGTGTAGACCAGGTTGGCTGGGTGTACAGATTCTCAACACTTGAGGTTTGACCGTGTCAGTTTACACCCACCGGGTTGCGTGGCGCTGCATTCTTTCGATCTTGGCAGTGTGTCTGTGACTGAGGCATACAGGCCTACCGGAGCGAGGCGTAGGCCTACCAGGTCTTTCTCAGCCGTTTCTTTGGTGGTCATGGATCCTACTCTCAGATTTCGCCAAAGAAAGCCGAAAGGCTCTGCTGGTTTTGTTGGTGATGTCGGCAATGCGGGTGTCCCATCCAAGATCTTAAAAGGTTTTCTACGAACATCATCGAAAAGTACACCCCCGATCCTTTTCATGCTCGCGTTGAGACTACAGAAAACTTTAGTTCTTCATTGTGTGTTGGTGTTTAGAATTTTTCTGTCCAGTTTCCTGGCACTAAAGTACAAATCCTATGTGTCCTACCATGCCTGTAAGGCAATTATAAATCTTTGTATTTCGTCGTACTTTCGTCGCGTACATACGCATGCACACATGCACGTGGTGACGTCATAAAAATCGTTGGTAACGGCATGTTCATGGAGACGGTCGTTGAATGGATATGGTGGCGCCCTCTGGAGAGGGATAGACTTGTACACTCATATTGATTGCATGACTAAGCAATTCCTTGCTGCCCTCGGCATGTGGTGTCCAGTGAATGTTGGATCAGAACAGGCACAACTGAAGTGACCCGGCAGCAGTGTAGTCTCTCCGCTGGTGGACTGCCTCATGTGAACTGGACTGATCGTTCCCCTTGGACTGCAGGTGAAGTTTGTGTGTGAACATGGAGAGAGAAGCTTTGGAGTGGGTACCATAGGGGGCATGGAGATGGAGTTTTTTTTTTAATCTTTTGTGGGAAAAACCAAACAGTCTCCTTTTTGTGTCAAAAGTAAGACACCCTTAAGTGCAAAACAAATGACTTACACTCACAAAAATGACCCATTTTGAGGTAACGAATGGCATATTGTGGTGGGAGAGACACACAAGACATCTTGAGGTGTGTGTTGCGGGGGGGGGGGGGGGGGGGGCAGAGGGTGGAGGAAAGGGGGCAGGGAGTGAGGAAGGGGAAGGAGAAGGAAAAAAAACAGCGTTTTGTTTAAAACACACTTGCACAGAAGACAGCTGTAGGGGAAAAACATTATTCACCTATAAAAACAAACCCACTCTTTTGCAGGAAAGACATACAAGAGACGGCTTTTTTATGTGAAAGACATGCATACCTAGTTAGCTAGTTAGTGTTTATAGGATGCATACCTAAGATACCCTCTTTGGGAGAGAAGACACTAGAAATCACACTGAATATTGCTTGTCATAAGTTTTTATTTCCAATAAGGCAGTAAGCAGTTTTTGCAAAGTATATGGCAATATTTGAATCAGGCGTTTAACCTGTGAACATGAATAAAATCAGAAATTCAGTTACAACAAATACTATGAAAATCATCCAATACAGACAGATATATTGACAGATGGATAAAAATATAATTATGTGATAAATGTGTAGACATATGTGAGAATGTGTAGACATTTCCTTTTTCATCGTCGTTTATTCGGACAGTATCCACGTCACCCATTTAAATATCATTACCTCACTATATCATTGTGTCTGAAATCATTTCCTTGTTAAATCCTCTTTACACCAATCGTTTTGAAAATGTGCTACACGTGAAAATTTTAGTTCTCTGGAACAACATCCAAATGAAAACTTTATTTTCATATATATACGTACACAGTCTTGAAAAGAGTGACACTGATGCCATCAAAGCAGAATCAAGCAAGGATATCAACGGCATTTCTTTCTGATAATGATGGAAGCAAAATCGAGTTGATTGAAAGCAGTATATTTACTTTCATTCTTCTTTACAAATCACAGTCAATATTTCTTTGGTACAAGCACCATATTTTGTGAAACTCAAACCAAATACGATGTGTTGAAAAGGAAACCAAACATATGTAAGTTCTTGAGTAAACTAAACAAATGTTTGTGAACGGCAGAAAGGGGAGTGGAGGTGGGTGGAGGGGAGGGGCACGACAATGTGCGTCAGTCCTAGACCATTACACACAAGCCAAAGCCACATCCATTCTGTTTTATCCTTGACTCATGGTGCCGAAATACTTGTCTCATTCACTAAATTTTCAAGATTGCCAATGTTTTACCTGCCAGCACAACAAATAACAGGGTACAGAGTAGAAATCACAAAAGGAAAACTGGTCCTAATTGGGGGTTTGACTGATCCGAATGCAGATTGTTTTTCGAGCTGCACACAAATCAATCAGTTGTCTATTGTTTACGAAGAAGAAAAATCATTGCAAAAGCTGAGAGACAAAAAAATCCTGGGCTCTTGAGAGGACTATGTTGAAAACAGTTTGCCAGCTATCAGCAAGTCCACTCAAAAGCTGTCTTCAGATTTCTTAGAGGCTGGATTTCCGGACTGAATCTTAAAAGTAGCACCTTTGGAGCCGGAGGGAAGCTATTCCAAGCCTGAACCAAACATCTCAAAAGAAAGATCGAGATACATCTGAAGGTGCGAGTGGGACCCAGAGAAGTATATCTTTTTCCATGGACCTGGAGAGCAGTTTTCATATCTTTTGTTGGCTGATTTTCCCACCTGGGCCTTAAAGTGGCACCCCTCGACGTGCTACACACTGTGATACACACTGTAGCAATCTTTCATGTGAGAGTATGTGAAAAGATAAGCCGCAAAAATCTTCTTTTAAAAACATATGGATCGAAATAGGAAAAAAATTAATGCAAAAAAAAAGACTTTATCAAAAAGCAGTGAACTGATCCATGTTGCATAAACACCCTCCCTCCACCCCCCACCCCCTCCCCCGCCCCCCAAATAACAGAAAAATCATGACAGCATACATATGGCACATTGGTTATCTCAAATGGCAATACATCATTACTTTAAATAGGTGTGGGATATGGGAAGGTGGGGTGAGATATGAATGACATGGGAAAAGAAATGATGATTGAGTTGAACAAATTTCTCATGTGACTGCTTATGTATCAACTCAGCTTTCCTTTCATCTCTTTTCTTCTTTTTTTCTTTTTTTTTTTAACATGAGTTTATGTCCGTTGGTGTAATGAATGCACATAATCAAAACATGAAGAAACATTTATTTTCAATTATTTTTTGAAACTGTTGATAGGGGAAAATGATACTCATTTCTACCTCTCCAACACCTCCTGGACGATCTCATACAGATAAATAAAGCAACGATTAAATTCCAAAGGACTGAAAGAAATATCAAGGCCTGTAACTCTGGGAAGTCAGTCTGGTTTTGATTTTGGGTTATTTTTTTCATGAAAGGAACAAAGCCCTTCTGTAACTAACGGCATGTATATTGATGGACTAAAAATGGACACCCATTTATCATATGAATAAAAGATATAATGATTTCACAAAAATTCCACCACCAATCAGATAATGCTAATAATAAAACATGTTTCCACTGGAATAATCTTTTTTCTCCAATTTTTCACCAAGTTGTTTCCTTTCCGGGGCACTCACTTGTAAAGGTCACAAGGTCACACACATATATATATATTTTTATATATATATAACACCATCATATAATACATGCACATAATATGTTATACTATGAATATACAAACCAGTTTTGGATGGCAATTTCAATGCATCTCAAAGCATTGAACTTTTCCCCAATACCTTGGTTTTGAATACCATCTGAAGCAACACAAGTTCAATGGTTCAGACAGAAGGAGAATCATGTTCTTTCATCACACTGTCCATCACTCACTGGCTTAAGGTCATCCCGTCGGTGAGGACCATTCCAGTGTCGGCGTAGTTGTTGTCTGTAGTTGATGTCTGTAGTTGATGTCTGTCTCGGTGCTGCTTCTTCGTGCCAGCTTTTGGAGCTCACTTCAGGCATGAACCTCCTTTCTGTCTTTGTTGACAATGTTTTCAGTGTCCCTAGCTGCTGCTTCTTCTGTGTACATGGTGACTGCTTATTCTGTGACGCCTTCTTTTGTGTCCTGGGTGACGGCGGCTTCTGTGTCCTTGGTGACAGCTTCTTCCGTATCCCTCTTGACTCCTTCTGCAGTTCTTCTGGTGTTACCTGCTTCTGTGCTCCCGGTGACTGCTGCTTCTGTGCTCTAGAGTCAGCTTCTTCTGAGTCCCTGGTGATGGGTTCTTGTGAGTCCTTGGCAACTTCTTCTTGTGCGTCCCTGGTGAAAGTCTCTTCATTTCTCCCAGCAACAACAACAGCTTCTGTGCCCACAGTGACCACTGCAGGTGTATCTTTGGTGACTGCTTCTTGTGTGAGCCCAGTGATGGCCTCTTGTGTGTCCCCAATGACGGCCTCTTGTGTGTCCCCAGTGATGGCTTCTTGTGTGTCCCCAGTGACGGCTTCTTGTGTGTCCCCAGTGATGGCCTCTTGTGTGTCCCCAATGACGGTTTCTTGTGTGTCCCCAGTGATGGCCTCTTGTGTGTCCCCAGTGATGGCCTCTTGTGTGTCCCCAGTGACGGCTTCTTGTGTGTCCCCAGTGATGGCCTCTTGTGTGTTCCCAGTCACAGCTTCTTGCGTGTCTGTGGTGACAACTTCTTCTGTGTCCCTGGTGACAGCAGGTTCTATACCCCTGGTGACTTCTTCTTCTCTATCCATGTCTTCCTGGCTGGCTGAGGTCAAGTCTTCTGTCTGTCCCTTCTTTGCTGCTGTCTCCTCGTGTCTGTCGTCAGTTTTGCTCTGCTGTTCTTCTGACTTGGTGTTCGCACTGTCCGAGTCCTGCTTCACCCTGATCTCTTCCTGTTCCTTCTCATGTTCAGGAAGTACGTCCTCTTTTTTGCTTTCTGTGCTGGAAACAACTGACCCCAGGTCTTTTCCTTCCTCGTTCGGTCCGCCTCCATGTTTTCTATCTCCTTGCGCTCCTTCGTTTTTTGACAAAGTTTCTTCTTCATGCGCGTCTTTGGCGCTTCTTTTCTTCATTTTGGGTGCTGGCTTGTCCGCTGTGCTTGAACCTGCCTCCTCTTCTCTCTCCACCAAGCGCTGCCATCGCTTGGCACAGCTGAACTCGGACAGGTCCTCAGGCAGAGGTTTAAAATGTCCAGGGGCCATGGTGCCATCAGTGGTCCAACAGACAAGGTTGTCTTGGATAAAGCGAAAAGCACTGTCGATGCAAGCATGGGAGGTGCGCCCATGGTCTTCCGTTCCTGGACAAGGATGGTGGCCAAAGTCAGTTTGGGTGAACGTTCTTTTCAGATTGTACTGGTAATCATGACACTTATTAGCTAGTGCTTGTTAACTGGTGCTTGTTAGTTTGATCCAGTAAGACTGCACAGGTCTATCCATACAATACAAAATCGTATATAAATGGAGAGAACAAGTATGTGTGAGTGTGTGTGTGTGTGTGTGTGTGTGTGTGTGTGTGTGTGTGTGTGTGTGTGTGTGTGTGTGTGTGTGCACGCACATGCAAGTACATGCCCATGTGTGTGTTTGTGAAGAACATTTTACAACTAATACAGAATCACAGCAACAACAACAACAAACAAAACTCACATTATCCTTTTCTCGGTCAAAGACATGAAAATTCATTTGTCAATTTCAGTTTCAGTAAACAGCAACATCCATCTTGATGCAAGTGCTTCAACGTTTACTGTCTCATTTCTTTATAATTTTTGCCCTGCAAATCATGTCAGCATCTTGCTTCAGAAAAATCAGATTTAAGGCCCTCATTGACAAATGAGAAAAAAAAATCATACATAAGAAAAATGACACTGATCAGCAGTCACTGATTTTTAATAGACACTGACATACAGACACTGGCCTGCAGACACTGACCTACAGACACTGACCTACAGTCCCTGAGATACACACAGACACACATCTTCAGACACTGACCTGAAGACACTGACCAACAGACACTGACCTATAGTCGCTCAGATACACAGACACAGATCTTCAGACACTGACCTACCAGCATTTACATGCAGACACTGACCTGCAGACACTGACCTACAGACACTGACCTATGGCTATAAGCAACATTATCTTATCTTACACTGACCTATAGCCACTGATCTGCAGACACTGACCTACAGCCAATGACCTACAGCCACTGATCTACAGACACTGACCTACAGACACTGACCTACACACACTGACCTATAGCCATTGACCTATAGCCACTGACTTGCAGACACTGACCTACAGACACTGACCTGAAGACACTGACCTACAGACACTGACCTACAGTCGCTCAGATACACAGACACAGATCTTCGGGACACACTGACCTACCAGCATTTACATGCAGACACTGACCTACAGACACTGACCTGAAGACACTGACCTACAGACACTGACTTACAGTCGCTCAGATACACAGACACAGATCTTCAGACATTGACCTACCAGCATTTACATGCAGACACTGACCTACAGACACTGACCTACAGACACTGACCTATAGACACTGACCTACAGACACTGACCTACAGACACTGACCTATAGACACTGACCTAAAGCTACTGACCTACAGACACTAATATTTACCTGCAGACACTGACCAGCAGATACTGACCTACAGACACTGACCTACCAGCATTTACATGCAGACACTGACCGACAGACAAGACACTGACCTACAGACACTTATCTACAGACACTAACCTATACACTGACCTATCAATACTTACCTGCAGACACTGACCTACAGACACTGACCTGCAGACACAGACCTACAGACACTGACCTACAGACACTGACCTGCAGATGTAGACCTACAGACACTGACCTACAGGAACCAACCTGCATACACTGACCTACATACACTTAACTACAGACACTGACCTACCAATACTTACCTGCAATCACTGACCTACAGACACTGACCTACCAACACTGACCTGCAGACACTGACCTACAGACACTGACCTGCAGACACTGACCTGCAGACACTGACCTGCAGATACTGACCTACAGATGCCGACCTGCAGATAATGACCAACAGACACTGACCTAGAGACAGTGACCTACCAATACTGACCTGCAGACTCTGACCTACCAATACTGAACTGCAGACAATGACCTACCAATACTGACCTGCAGACACTGATATGCAGATGCTGACCTAAACACTCACCTGCAGACACAAACACAGACACTGACCAAAACACCGACCAACAGATAATTAGCAACAGTCACTGACTTACAGAGACACTGACCTATACACTGACCTACACAGACACTGATCTCAGACACTGACTTGTACACACACTGACATAGTTATTGACCTACACACTGACTGACAGTCTGACTTCCACACTGACCTGCAGACCCTGACCTACAGAGACACAGATCTACACAGACACTGACCTGCAGACACTGACCTACAGAGAGACAGATCTACACAGACACTGACCTGCAGACCCTGACCTACAGAGACAGATCTACACAGACCCTGACTTACGGTCATTGACCTGTAAAGACACTGACTTACATTCACTGACCTTCACACATTGATCTAAACAGACACTGACCTACAAACACTGACCCTCCACAGACACTGACTGAAGACACTGATTAATCTATAGACACTGACCTACAGACACTGATTCATGGACTGAGTTACACAGATAAATCAGCAGACACTGGCTCACAGACACTGACCCGACACGGACACTGATCTACAGAGAAAGAAGCACAGGTGAACACACTAACCAGCAGAGACAGACAAACAATTGTCAGGGTGCGAAGCTTGCATCATGTAGTCGATGGGAACAAAGGCAGCAGCAAAGTTCACAGCTCTCTGCAACATGTCAGACACAGTCACTGTCCTAGATCTTGGAAAGTGTATTTCAGCCACCATGTTCATGCATTTTGCCATGCCAGTATGGAATAATAACATCATAGCTTCTTTCTGTCAAATACTGAGGCTGACTCATGGATTTCTCATATACACAATTTAATCACTGATGGAAAGAATATTTCTCCATGGTTTTCTGTCCGTTGCAAGTTTGGGCTGAAAGGAATGATGTACATCCTTTTGTCCACAACTGTCAATATGGTCTGTACACAACCTGGGAAGCATGCTGTTTTGATACCCTAAAAGTCAAGGATCTTTTTTTTTTTTTTTTTTAATCTTGCAACACTTGAGTGATTGTAAAATCAGTATATATTTCTCAGCAACAGTTCACTCCCTATTTGTTGAATTAAAAGGTTTACTGCCAAAAAAAAATGCTCTGTGTGTTTAGCTTTAGCCAGAAAGGTTTACTTCTGTACAGAGCTGCATTTAGATTCAGCCAGATCGGGGCAAATTTGGTGTTTTAATGTGGCCAGAAAGGTTTACTTCAGTGCCAAATTATTATGTTAGGATTCAGCCCAAATGATTTACTTCAATGCAAGATCATGTTCAGATTTGGCCAGAAAGGTTGACGTCAGTACAAAATTGTGTTTTGATTTGGCCAGAATGGTTTACTTCAGTACAAGTTTGTGCTTGGATTTGAACAGAATGGTTTACCTCAGTATAAAACTGTGTTTTTGATTTGGCCAGAATGGTTTACCTCAGTACAAAATTGTGTTTTGATTTGGCCAGAATGGTTTACCTCAGTACAAAATTGTGTTTTGATTTGGCCAGAATGGTTTACCTCAGTACAAAATTGTGTTTTGATTTGGCCAGAATGGTTTACCTCAGTACAAAATTGTGTTTTGATTTGGCCAGAATGGTTTACTTCAGTACAAAATTGTGTTTTGATTTGGCCAGAATGGTTTACTTCAGTACAAAATTGTGTTTTGATTTGGCCAGAATGGTTTACTTCAGTACAAAATTGTGTTTTGATTTGGCCAGAATGTTTTTACTTGGCAGAATGGTTTACAGTACAAATTGTGTTTTGATTTGGCCAGAATGGTTTACCTCAGTACAAAATGTGTTTTTGATTTGGCCAGAATGGTTTACTTCAGTACAAAATTGTGTTTTGATTTGGCCAGAATGGTTTACTTCAGTACAAAATTGTGTTTTGATTTGGCCAGAATGGTTTACTTCAGTACAAAATTGTGTTTTTTGATTTGGCCCACATGCGTTGTCAGAAAAGGGGGATCAAGAGCTTGCCAATTTAATCAAAAAGAAAAGAAAGCAATCAATATTCTTTACATCTATCTAACAGGATTATACACACATGCACGCACGCACGCATGCATGCACGCACGCACACACACACACACACACACACACACACACACACACACACATGCATGCATCATGCACACACACTTACATGCATGCATCAATCACGCACACAACACATTCACACATTTAACGCTCTCTGCTGTTCTCCCATCGCACCTGTACATACACAGTGGGCTAGAAATTCCCAACTTATTTTTCATTGTCCTAGGGACAAGAAGATAGAAGAATTTACTTGTCCCCCTCCAATTAATGCTTGTCCCCCACCTCCTCCTCCCCCAGAATAGAAATGGTTAATGAAAGTAACTTTCGTAATGCAGTGACAAGTCGGCAGCTGTAATTAATAATGGCATGTTTTGCACTTGTATCATTAAGGTCTAACAGAGAAAAATATGAAATAAAACAATTCATTTGTTCACCCCAGGGTTAAGTTGGAAAAGAAATGTTCCCTATTGCGTTTAAGAGTGTATAAGAAAAGAAAAGAAATTATCATTGTTCTACCATTCAGACATTCCTGAACTGAATTAAAATAGTAATCTCTCTCTCTCTCTCTCTCTCTCTCTCTCTCTGAAATAAATCTTCATATGTACGTATATCTAAAAACAACACTAAAGGGAGTAGATCTGTCTGATAGCTGATTAAGCATGATGCTCACATGCTGCTGACACATCTTAACGCAAGGAACAAGCATTGCCTTTGGAAGACACTCTGACAGAATTCCATTACAAGGAAACCCAGAGAGGGAGAGAGTGACAATGGGAGGGTGGAGTGGTATAGTAAAGGGCATGAAAGTGAAAAGCGAAAGATGAGAGCATGATTGACCCACACTGAAGCTGATATCCCTGCTGTTCTTTCACTGAGACCATCAAAAAATAGTTCCCAAAGAGACAAGTGGAGAGAGAATTTATATTTTTCCGCCAGAAGATTTAGTTGACATTCACAATGGGATGGGTGGGTATTTCAAGCCCTGACACACCATTCACATATTATTCATTCCCATACACCCCCATCCACTCCCCCCACACACAGGCAAACACACACACACACGCACGCACGCATGCATGCACGCACGCACGCACGCACACACACACACACACACACACACACACACACCCCTACCTCCTTCAGGAAACTGTTTGACAGGCTGTGACCAGCGGTCTCTTTCAACCGTGTGGATAGAATCTGTGAACACCACACACAAAACACGCGCTTCTGGAAGTCCTCCAGGAACCTGTCCACCTGCAACACAGGACAGGAACTTTCCTTTTCAATTCATTTTCCCTCAAATCACGCAGTCACCATATTAAATTTTATGCGCATTAACATAGGTGTCAATCAGTACAGTTCGCCTGTATATGTGTACTGCATCTTTCTTTTCATACTGGAGAAACCAGTTGGTTGAAGTAAAATCTGATAGATCTTTTCTCAAACCATGAGTTGGAAATCTGTGCCGATGTCTTATGTTTACCAGCAGACAATGTCACAAACATAATTGATCTACATACATTTGAGCCACTGATAAAATATTACTTTGGGATGGTTGGGCCGGACAGGTTGTTAAATTTGTATCCTTCCAATGCAGTTTCGGTCAGTCTGAGCTGACTTCTCTTGCCCAAAGCATATTCTGTTACATTTGCTGGGTGGAATATAAGAAAAATAATTGGCCATAAAGGTAGAAAGCCGTAGAACTCCAAAGTGACTGACCTATCTCTTTACTATCACAGGCATGCACACATCTACACAGAAGCATACATAATGAATACATCTACAGTCATACCACACTAAGCCGATTTAATGAAGGTCTTTGGTGATGATGAGGATGACAGCGATTAAGTAAACTCAACTTGGATCTTGAGAGTGCACATGAGGGCTATAACCTGCACTTCCTTTCATAATCTGTTAAAGCATCATCCAAGCTTCAGAGACACAGACCTGCGCAGGTTTGGTTAGGAAATCTGAATATTTCTTTCAG
The DNA here is from genome assembly GCA_016801955.1 of Conus betulinus. NCBI lineage: Eukaryota > Metazoa > Mollusca > Gastropoda > Neogastropoda > Conidae > Conus > Conus betulinus. Next base: position 541,931 of record JADBJO010000458.1, on the reverse strand, counting down.
GAACACAGCTACAAAGTGGTGGATGGAACTCGACTGTACAGTTCCATCAGTGAACAACTCTAGCCATGAACCTATGGAGGACAGATTAGGGAGGGTGGAGGGGGGGGAAAGAACGAAGGGGGGTGAACGAAGGGGGATTAGATGCCAGCAAGAGCACACATACTGACCTGTGAGAAGAAAAATTATGCTTTACACTTCATCAGTTTTATGCTTTCAGGGCTCTGTCTTGTAAACCTAAAGCCGACAGTCAAATATTTCAGCCACTCTATAGTACTCGCTGACAGTCACCACACTTGTAAATTCTGGTATCCAAGGTTTGCTTGGGTGCCATTTTCTCTACGCACGTACTATTCCCACTGCCTTTCCAATCTGTGCTTCCCTCTGTGTGTGTGTGTGTGTGTGTGTGTGTGTGTGTGTGTGTGTGCACGCATGCGCGCGCGCGCGCGTGTGTGTGTGTGTGTGTGTGTGTGTGTGTGTGTGTGTGTGTGTGTGTGTGTGTGTGTGTGTGTGCGCACTTTTCATAAATCTTTACAATCTGTTCTCCCTTCTACATGTCTGCACTACTCCCATTGTCTTTATACTCTTTGCTTTTCTCTCTGCGTCTGCACTATTCCCATTCCCTTTACAATGTGTGCTTTCCTCTGTGCGTCTGCTCTTTTCCCCCACTGTCTTTACAATCTGTGCTTTCCTCTATGTGTATGCACTATTCCCATTCTCTTTACAATCTGTGTTTTCTTCTGTGTCTACTGTCTCTACAACCTGTACTTTTCTCTCTGTGTGTGCACCGTCCCCAGTATATCTACAATCTGTGCTTTCCTCTGTGTTTATGCACTATTCCCTGTGCCTTTACTATCTGCGCTTTTCTCTGTGTGCATGCACGGTTCCCAACATATCCACAATCTGTGTTTTCCTCTGTACGTGTGTGTACTACTCCCTGTGTCTTTACAATCTGTGTTTTGTTATGTATGTGTGCATTATTCCCAGTGTCTTTACAACCTGTACTTTCCTCTGTGTGCACTTTTTCCATCATTATAACAATCAGTGTCTTTCCCTAAAGTTGTGCTCTTTTTTTTTAGTCTTTACAATCTGTGCCATCTTCTAAAATGTGTGCTCTATTCCCAGTGTCTTTGTACTCTGTGCCTTCCTCAACCTGTTTGCTCTATTCCCAATGTCTACAATCTCTGCCTTCCTCTAAATGTACACTCTATTTCCAGTGTCTTTACAATCTCTGCGCATTCCTCTCCATGCCTGCACTATTCTCTGTGTTTTCACAATCTGCGCTTTTCTCTCTTAGTCTTCAGTGTTCCCATTATCTCTACAGTATGTGTCTTCCCCAACATGTGATCACTATTCCCACTGTCTTTACAATCTCTGCAAATGGCCTATTCCCAGTGCCTTTACAATCTGTGCCTTCCTCAACAAGTGAACCTGTTCCCAGTGTCATTACAATCTGTGCCTTCCTCTACATGTGAACCTATTCCCCAGTCATTACAATCTGTGCCTTCCTCTACATGTGAACCTATTCCCAGTGTCTTCACAATCTGTGCCTTCCTCTACAGGTGAGCCGGATCCCACTGTCATTACAATCTGTGCCTTCTTCTACATGTGAACCTATTTCCAGTGTCTTTACAATATGTGCCTTCCTCTACAAGTGAACCTATTTCCGGTGTCTTTACAATCTGTGCCTTCCTCTACATGTGACCTATTCCCAGAGTTGTTACAATCTGTGCCTTCCTCTACAAGTCAGCCGGATCCCACTGTCTTTACAATCTGTGCCTTCCTCAACGTGTGAACACTATTCCCAGTTTCTTTACAATCTGTGCCTTCCTCTACATGTGAACACTATTCCCAGTTTCTTTACAATCTGTGTCTTCCTCTACATATGAACACTATTCCCAGTTTCTTTACAATCTGTGTCTTCCTCTATATATGAATGAACAATATTCCCAGAGTCTTTACAATCTGTGCCTTCCTCAACATGTGAACATAATTCCCAGTTTCTTTACAATCTGTTCCTTTCTCTACCTATGAGCACTATTCCAGTTTTCTTTACAATCTGTGCCTTCCTCAACGTGTGAACACTATTCCCAGTTTCTTTACAATCTGTGCCTTCCTCAACATGTGAACACTGTTCCCAGTTTCTTTACAATCTGTTCCTTTCTCTACCTATGAGCACTATTCCCAGTTTCTTTACAATCTGTGCCTTCCTCAACGTGTGAACACTATTCCCAGTTTCTTTACAATCTGTGCCTTCCTCAACATGCGAACACTATTCCCAGTTTCTTTACAATCTGTGTCTTCCTGTACATATGAACACTATTCCCAGTTCTTTACAATCTGTGCCTTCCCCAACATGTGAACATTATTCCCAGTTTCTTTACAATCTGTGCCTTCCTCTACATGTGAACCTATTCCCAGTGTCTTTACAATCTGCGCCTTCCTCTACATGTGAACCTATTCCCAGTTTCTTTATAATCTGTGCCTTCCTCTATATGTGAACATTATTCCCAGTGTCTTTACAATCTGTGCCTTCCTCTACATGTGAGCCTATTCCCAGTGTCTTTACAATCTGTGCTTTCCTCTACACGTGAGCACTATTCCCAGTGTTTACAGTCTGCGCTTTCCTCCCTATGTGTTCAGTATGTCCAGTGTTTTTATAACTTTTTTGCAAAACGCCGCGAGAATGAACTCGCCACTCGGCGATGTGAGGTGAAAATACTCACAGCAAGCAATCTGTCACTCAGGACACGTCTTGAGAATAATAGCAACAGTCCTCTAACAATAAATGTGACTGAATTTCCCTGAGCATTTTTAGCAGTGGTGTCAGCGTACAGATACAGTCCTTCCTTCATCAAATCATACCAGTAAGCAAGCTACTAACAGTCAATTCAATCGCTTAATTTGAAGAGAAAGCAACCAACCCACTGGCGTCTTCAAGCACTGAATCAGTGCTCCTTTTTCAAGATATGTCATTTTCAGTTCAATCAAACAACAACAAAATGATTATTTTTACTTGTAAAACATTCATCATCAAAAAGTTGAAAGATAGCTCTATTTCACTGCAAAAAAATAAAGTCACTGTCGGATTTAGTCTTTTAAGGAAAATTAATTAAAAATGGTCAACATCAGGTGTCCTGAGGGAATTTCAGTGCTGTGACTACTGTGTTAACTGAGCACATAGAGCAGAATGAGGGTCTGTGTTGATAGTGATAATCTGTGTCTTCCTCTACTTAAATTAAGCAGCCTGTTCCCAGTGCCCTTTACAATCTGTGTCTTCCTCTATGTGTTAGCACTATTCCCATTGCCTTTACAATCTGTGTTTTCCTCTGCATGTTAGCACTATTCCCACTGCCTTTACAGTCTGTGTCTTCCTCTACATGTTAGCACTATTCCCACTGCCTTTACAGTCTGTGTCTTCCTCTACATATTAGCACTATTCCCACTGCCTATACAGTCTGTGTCTTCCTCTACATGTTAGCACTATTCCCATTGCCTTTACAGTCTGTGTCTTCCTCTACATGTGAACACTATTCCCATTGCCTTTACATCTGTGTCTTCCTCTACATGTTAGCACTATTCCCACTGCCTTTACAATCTGTGTCTTCCTCTACATGTTAGCACTATTCCCATTGCCTTTACAGTCTGTGTCTTCATCTACATGTTAGCACTAATTCCCATTGCCTTTACACTCTGTGTCTTCCTCTACATGATAGCACTGTTCCCAGTCTTTACAATCTCTGTCTTCCTCTACATGTGAGCATAATCCCACTGTCTTCTGTATCTTCATCTATATGGTAGTACTATTATCAATGCCTCTTCAGTCTGTGCCTTCCTCTACATGTGAACACTATTCCCAGAACCTTTGCAATCTGTGTCTTCATCTACATATTAGCATTATTCCTATTGGCCTTTACAGTCTGTGCCTTCCGCTACACGTTAGCACTATTCCCACTGCCTTTACAATGTGTGTCTTCCTTTACATGTGAGCCTATTCCCAGCATCTTTACAATCTGTGCCTTTTTCCATTCTTAGTGTCTTTACACTCTGTATCTTCCTTTCCATGTGGGCAGTATTCCCATTTCCTTTAGAGTTTGTCCTGTGTTCTGTAAGTGTGCACTGTTCCCATGTGACGGTCCTGTACACAGATCGTTTGAGAGTTCAGCTCCAGAGCTGGCATACATGTGTGGAACCACTCATGCGTTCAGATTTTCCTGGCTTGAAAACTGTCAGCACCTAATTAAGTTCAAGGGGGGTTAAGGTTACATGTGAGGTTTGAGCTCCGCCTCCTGCAATGCCATGCCCTAAACACAGTCAAAATCTATCACTGCAGTGTCCACACAGCCTTCAGCTGTGAGATTTAGACCTTTCAAACTCCCGGCCAAAAAAAAAAGTAATGTAGATTTTATATGCAGTATAAAACCAAGACAAGTAAATTGTCACCAAAACATGTCTAAATTCTAATTCAGTGTCCAACGTCAGTGTTCGAGTGTTCAGCTCTGGCGGACTGCTGTCAGAGGAGTACTGTTCTGTGCTTTTTCGTGGACTATTTCTCACGTGTGAAGAAGGCATATTTGTTGATATTTTGGCCTGTTTTCCTGTAACGCTGCAGTCTGTTTCATCTACTTTCAGCCTTTGCCATACGACCCTCCAAGAAGGAATGAGTCTGGTGTCACAGTGATATCAAGTTCATAGAAAAATTCCTGACAAGGTTTGGCACTAGCTTTGTCGATATAGTTCATGTAACAGTGAAAGCCATATGTAGTAACAGAAAAAGCTACAAATGTATCATGTGATGGTACTACATACACTGGAATGGCAGTGTTATATGGTGCAAAAGGTACTGCACTCACCATGGCACAAGTGACAATGCCGCCATAGCTGTGAGCAACAACGATGATGTTGGCCGCTGCTGTTTTGCTGATGATGTGTTCCCACACATACAGTCCGTGCTCTTCCGCCGTGCCACTACCCTATCACAATCATCATTGTCAGTATATCATTGGCATCATTCTTAATTCAGAACCTGCAAAAAAAAAAAAAAAAAAAAAATGTTATCAGCCGCCATGGCAAAGTGGTTAGCATCGTGGACTCCTGGCTGGGAGGTTGTGGGTTCGAATCCCATCAGAAGTCATGTGGGTTTTTCTGCCCCGACCGGCTCCTACCCAGAGTTGAGTTGCTGCGGACTCAGTTGGGAAGACTGGGACCACACAGTCAAGTTTCATCCACTTAATGGATCCGTTTCTGAGAGTGTTGCTCAAATTTCCTGACCAACACTGCAGGTGCCTTATCTCTCGGGCCTGGTTGACGCCAGGATATATTATGAAAGGAAGCATAGAGTAAAGCCCTGTCACGTAGTCTTAGACCGAAATGGAAATCCGTAGTATCATCTTAATCATCCTCATTCTCATCGATCAGCATATAAAAAAAAGTCTCAAATTCTGTGGCCCTTCATGCCCTGCTCTCATGGTGACCTCAATTTCGATGTCCTCTCCACGTCTGTGGCCTTGGTTTGATTCTGTCGGGGTCACCGGTATCGGCGAGTCCATGGGGGCTGTCATTAGACGGACGTGGTGGTGCTCTCCGGAGGGAGAGCTCACTCATGCCGGCTCCGCGACTAAGCAATTATTGTCGTCAGTAGGGGGCTGAGTAGGTGGTGTCCTGCATATGTTAGATCAGAACAGGCGCCACTGAACACCACCGTAATGACTCCGCAGCAGTGCAGTGTCTCCTCCAGTGGGTTGCCTCTTGACGACTTGACATTGACTGCTCCCTGTGGGTTGCTGGTGCCGGGGCTGTGTTGGGGCTGACTAGGCTGTGGCTGTGGATGGAGTGTTGGAATGAGCAGCCTGGGTGCACTGCCCCTGAGGTGGTGCAGAGGTTGGGACAGCAAAAAAAAAGAAAAAATCTAAAAAAATCTTCCTCTACATATAATTTCTGAAATAAAACGCATTCTTTAGAAAATGCTCTTAACATTCGTAAACATTAACCTCAAAACAGCTTACACATCTGACAGCATGTGCACACGCATACACACCCAAATATCCAGAAGAAAATGGCAACTTCATTAAGTGGCATGAGAAACAAACACACTCTATCCAATCAGTTCCCACCCTGTCATTCACTGATTCTTGTGCTACTTTCAACCAACACGTAAGCACACATGTGACATGTAGGAAAACAATCGTTTCGTTACTCCCTTCCTATCACTTGATTTTGACTTTGGTTGGTGCTTTTATATAGAAACATTTTCTCTCTGCTAGTGTGAGAGTGTATGAGTGGACAGTTTGCTCTGGACTGTTATGTTCTCTTTGAGTATTACCATAGGAAAATAATTTGGTGTTTCATTACCTATTGTGACACAACCATTTACAATTTGTTGACTTCCACAGCTGATGTGACCAACAAAATAGGACTGGTTTTAACATCAAAGGAGGATATTACTGTTGGAAAATTCAGCTCCTGTCTCTTATAGCGGGGCAGACCTCAAAGGGCTATGTCAGGGTTCATACTTCCTCTGCTGTTCAAAGCCTTGCCATTCAAATCTACCCTGATGTTGACAGCCTTGCCATTCAAATCTACCCTGATGTTGACAGCCTTGCCGTTCACACCTACCCTGATGTTGACAGCCTTGCCATTCAAATCTACCCTGATGTTGACAGCCTTGCCGTTCACACCTACCCTGATGTTGACAGCCTTGCCGTTCAAATCTACCCTGATGTTGACAGCCTTGCCGTTCAAATCTACCCTGATGTTGACAGCCTTGCCGTTCACACCTACCCTGATGTTGACAGCCTTGCCGTTCAAATCTACCCTGATGTTGACAGCCTTGCTGTTCAAATCTACCCTGATGTTGACAGCCTTGCCGTTCAAATCTATTCTGATGTTGACAGCCTTGCTGTTCACACCTACCCTGATGTTGACAGCCTTGCCATTCAAATCTACCCTGATGTTGACAGCCTTGCCGTTCAAATCTATTCTGATGTTGACAGCCTTGCCGTTCAAATCTATTCTGATGTTGACAGCCTTGCCGTTCAAATCTATTCTGATGTTGACAGCCTTGCCGTTCACACCTACCCTAATGTTGACGGCCTTGCCGTTCACACCGACCCTGATGCTGATGGCCTTGCCGTTCACACCTACCCTAATGTTGACGGCCTTGCTGTTCACACCTACCCTGATGTTGACAGCCTTGCCGTTCACACCTACCCTAATGTTGACGGCCTTGCCGTTCACACCGACCCTGATGCTGACGGCCTTGCCGTTCACACCTATCCTAATGTTGACAGCCTTGCCGTTCACACCTACCCTAATGTTGACGGCCTTGCCGTTCACACCTACCCTAATGTTGACGGCCTTGCCGTTCACACCTACCCTAATGTTGACGGCCTTGCCGTTCACACCTACCCTAATGTTGACGGCCTTGCCGTTCACACCTACCCTAATGTTGACGGCCTTGCCGTTCACACCTACCCTAATGTTGACGGCCTTGCCGTTCACACCTACCCTAATGTTGACGGCCTTGCCATTCACCATCTGCTGGTTCTCATTGGTGTTGAGCACCACGACACCATAGCCCGCTTCCTGCGCTCGGCGGATGTAGGGAAACTGGGAGCCGACCTCCAGACCTTCGTTGATGATCAGTTTGCGTGACCACTGGCCGGCCCTGACCAACCCTGTCCCGTTGATGATCACCATCAGGGTCTGGCACTGTGCGGCATCGCTGCTCTGGAAGATGAACCCCTGCGGTTCCTCTTTTGTTGCATCCGTCTGGGGAACAAATCACTGACTCAACAAAAAAAATGGTCTGCCACATTTCATAGTTATAACAATACTGCCATGACCGCTGCAGTCAAATAACAGATTAATTTTTGAGTCAGGGAAAAGATCAGTGACTCCACAGAGAGGTCTGTTATATTTCATAATTATAACAATGCTGTCGTTTCTGCGGCAGTGGATTAATAGCAGTATTCAGCACTGACAGATTAATTTTTGAGTCATGTTGCTTATAGCCAACCAATCGTGGAGGCAATACTAGGGATTGGGTAATGGGGGGCGGGAAGCCCACAGAAACAATAGCAAAACAACAGTTATTTGGTGAACAAAATATAGGTGACTGAAAATGCTTGTCTCACACACACACACACACACACACACACACACACACACACACACACACACACACACACACACATGCACATGCACACAGCACTTTGAAAAAGACTAAAGAAAGAAAATGAAGACACATATGTAATGCCTACTAATACATCTAGGCCATAACTGGAAATTACGCTAGGAAATAATACATGTAATTGAAAAAAAAAGAAAAAGGGACAGGAAAGAGAAGGATACTCACCGGAATGAATACTTTTTGCAACTGAAAGTCTGTCTCCATTTTGTTGTATATGTATTCCGTAATCAGCTGAGAGAAAAAGAACATAGTTGCTAGTATTCGTGCACAAATCTTTGTCTTACTTTATTTTAATTTCCCTCCTCACCTCTACACACACACACACACACACACACACACACACACACACACACACACTTAACAATGCACAACTTTTTTGGCTCATTTCCCAGGCGCGCACGCGCACACACACACACACACACACACACACACACACACACAAAAGATGTCACGCTCTCTCACAAGTTGTCACGCACAGGTCTTGTATACACTATCCGCTTACAGCCAGCACAGGATTGTATCATTACAACACAACATTAGAAGCTCACATTACAACTACAGCAAATTCTACCAAACTGATTTTTTTTGTCAAAATCCCATCGTGGCACATCCACCCTCCCACCACCTTACCCTCACTCCACCCCTTCCCTGTGACTTCAATACAACCAGCCAGTGTTGTGCATACTCACCTCGCCCAGGGCATCGTAGCGCTGTTGGTTGTACCCTCTTTCTTCCTTGACAAAATAGTTGAAGTCACCCCCGTCTTCATCCACCAGCCGCCCATCTGAGTACACAAAAAAAGAGAGACCATCATCATTGCCATGGATCTCATGACCCCGAGGGTCACTGGGGCACCACTTGAGCTAACAATCCTAACCCCTCCTCCTCGACTGACCTCTGCCACTCTCTGGAAATGGCCAAAAATCAGGCCTGCCATTCCTGGATATTGTCCAAACGAAGTTCCAAAGATGAGTAAAGGAGGCTATCTACATCGCGGCCACGTCTCCTTCCCTCAACCGTGTCCGGGGGCGACACAACCTATCAGCAGCATACACTTCCCTTATTTGGTCACGTGACTCGAGTTCATCTTGAGATCACCAGCACCGACACAACTCACTCAGCGAGACATTCGGCGCTGACAAAGGCCTCTGGATGCAGGCCGAAAGCTTCGCTTCGGCCAAACTTTCCTGTGTAAAAAGGTAAAAGACTGTGTTTGATCATGGATATTGTCATCCCACCTCTTTCCCTGTCTGCCCCTTCCTCTGCCTCTTGGTAGCGTGTCCAGCAAGAAAGATGTTTTCAAGGCTGGGGGATAGAGAGATGTGACCAGACAATTTCAGTTTTCTTTTTCGCTACATTTCTTTCTGCGAACACATGATTGTACCTACTAAAACTATCAAAATATTTCCCAATAACAAACCTTGGGTTACAAAATCTCTGAAAATAACTCTAAATGAGAAAAAAAGAGCTTTTTCAATCAGGCAATAAAAGCGATCGTAAGGTTGTAAAAAAGAAACTGCAAACAGAGATTGAAGAATCAAAGAGAGCTTACAAGAGAAAAGTTGAAAACATGTTCCAGAATGGAAATATGCGAGATGCATGGAAAGGAATAAAGGTTTTATCAGGTTCAGGAAAAGGTTCAAACCAAAATATTAGTAACAAAAAAACAGCAAAAGAACAGAAGCAATTTGCAGAAAAGCTGAACGATTTTTACTGTAGATTTGATGATAAAGATTTTAGTAAAGAATTAAAGGAAGTGAAGGAAGAACTCCAAAGCAATGTTAAAAACGATGTTGATGGAAGTGATTCTGTTGTGATTGAGGAAAATGATGTTCAGTTGTTTTTCAAACGTTTAAATGTGAGAAAGGCAATGGGCCCTGATAATATCTGTGGAAAATTGTTGAAGGTGTGTGCTTTCTCAGCTCTCCTATGTTTACAGTCGTTTGTTTACCTGGTCACTTAGAGAATGTATAATTCTGTTTTATGGAAAAATGCCACTGTATGTCCTGTTCCCCCAAAAAACGCAACCCAAGCTGTTTAAATGAATACCGACCAGTTGCCCTCACATCTGTTGCAATGAAATGTCTTGAAAGAATTGTCCTCAGTTATTTTTAAAAGATACTACACAGTACCAAGACCCGTTTCAGTTCGCATACCAACAGAACAGATCAACAGATGATGCCACACTCACACTTCTCCATCATGCTTTTTCACACCTCGAAAAACCTGCCTCCTTTGTACGCATTCTCTTTATTGATTTCTCATCAGCATTCAACACCATACAACCACATCTGATGGCAAAGAAACTCATTAACATCAATGTGGGTAACAAGCTCATTCTTTGGATAATTGATTTTCTTACACAGAGGACACAGTCTGTTCGATATCAAAGTGTTGTTTCGTCTTCCAGAGTCATTTCACTGGCGCACCCCAGGGTACTGTTTTATCACCAGTGCTTTTTACTCTGTACACAAATGATTGTTCAGGAAGTGATTCAACTTTGTACATTAAATATTCAGATGACTCAGCACTTGTGGATCTTTCCAACTCTGATTCTGTTTACTTCAAGGAGGTTCAAAGATTTGTTGACTGGTGCGATCATAACTATCTTGATCTGAATGTAACAAAAACGAAAGAAATGTTGATTGATTTTAGAAAGAATCCAAAAGCTGTACCACCCCTTTTTATCAAAGGTGCTGAAGTAGAACGTGTTGAATCATACAAATATTTAGGAACTTTCATAGATAATAAGCTGAATTTTAAATCCCATGTTGAGTATGTCCACAAAAAATGTCAAACCAGATTATATTGTCTTCGCAAGCTGCGATCATTTCATGTGAATACTGACATTCTTCGGACATTTTATTCATGCTTCTTGGAATCTGTTCTAACTTTCTCATTTATATGTTGGTATGGTGGGTTGACTGTGAAGAGCAGAAATGTGCTTGAGAAAGTGGTGAACGTGGGAGGAAAAATCGTTGGTGAGAGACAAAAAAGTCTAAGTGAGCTATACAGGTGCCGTGTTGTTTGTAAAGCGAAGAAGATTACATGTGACCAGACCCACGTTCTTGCAAATCAGTATGACCTTCTTCAGTCAGGACGAAGATATCGATCGGTTAAATGCAGAAGTGTCAGATTTAAACAAAGTTTTATTCCCCTGTCCCATTGATTTCATGAACCGAGAAGATGTTTAATTGAAATCCAAATTCCTCTATATGAATGTATGTCATATGTGAGAAAATGGGTAATGTGGCTAATTATTGTTTATTTGCTGTGAATGTGTGTGACCACAAATTAATTTCTCAAATCGAGATAATAAAGTTTACTTGACTTGACTTGATGTCAACAGGTCTTTAATGTAACTAATGGCCACCTCAATTCTCTGTGCACTTTTTCATTGGTGACATGGTCTTTGTAGGAGATGCATGGGATTTGCTGATATTGTCTCCTGTCAAACGGGATTCTTCTTTGTCGACCTGCAGGATATTGTCTCCTGTCAAACGCCTGGATTCTTCTTTGTCGACCTGCAGGATATTGTCTCCTGTCAAACGCCTGGATTCTTCTTTGTCGACCTGCAGGAATGTCCACAGGGACTTGGTGATATTATTTTCTGTCAAACACCTGGATTCTTTGTCGACCTGCAGGAATGTCCACAGGGACTTGGTGATATTATCTTCTGTCAAACACCTGGATTCTTTGTCGACCTGCAGGAATGTCCACAGGGACTTGGTGATATTATCTTC
>JADBJO010000458.1:437500-520000 GCA_016801955.1 Conus betulinus | reverse complement strand
GGATTTTCGAGATAAGGTAGGAAACAATTTATTTAGGTGCAGTTGAGATCTTTGGCCTTCTTGTCACTTTTTTTCTCATTAATTTCTTGGCATGGTATTCACAAAGTACTTTCTTTCTGAGGCCTTTGCGTAATTTCAACAAATTTTCTAGGAAGGCCACATTTAGTCTATTTTCTGAGACGTTCCCAGATTTCACACCAGATTTCACTATGGGAAGTTCAGGAAATCTGGGAACGCGTTCCCAGATATCACGGTTCCCAGATATTATACGACACCGGTACGCGTGCGTTAAAAAAAAAAAAAAAAAAAAAAAAAAAATCAGTTGTTGACTGCGCTTCACACTGCTCATTGCATACAGTTCCCCCATTCACGACCACCTGTAAACTTGTCTCAGTCCTCGGAGTTATCGATGTCAGACGCCTCAAGGCTACCCAGAACAGCAGACCCTCCACACTTGCTGATTCTACATTCACTTCGGTACCATTCTGGGTTTTTTTTCCCCCCCCCGAGATTTATTTTATGCAGAATACTATGCGGGGAGCGGCGTGGGGAAGGTGAGACACAGAGGGAACAGAAAGACGACAAGGTGAATAATCTCCCAGGGCAGAAAGTCGGAGAGGATAAGACGAATTCTACGAAGTGGTACATCACTTTGAATCGGCTTGTACACACTTTGTTTGAAAGGGGGCGATGCTCACAGTGTTGACTGTGCAACAACAGACATCATGCACAGCCACACCCAGTTCGTCCCGTCACAGTCCTAGCACCAGCAGCACAGAGGGAGCCATGAGTATCGGGCTGGCGAGAAGTAACCCACCAAAGAGACGACTGCACTGCTGCTGAATCATTACTGTCGAGTTCGATGGTGCCTGTTGTGATCAAATACTAGCAAGGCATCCCCTTACTAAGCTCCCTACTGACTGACAAGAATAGCTTGATCACCACTGACATAGATGTGGTAATCAGATCAACATTACTGACGTCACCATGGAAGTACGGCACGAAGAGTCACGGAATTCGACATTCTTTTTCATGACGATCAACAAGAATGACGAATATGATGCCAGGGAGTTGAATTCTGGTGTAAATCTGCATGACAAGGCTGTACTCTGTGCTTCCTTTCATACCGGTGTCAACCAGGCCTGAGATACAGACACCTGCAGTGTTTGGAAATTCGAGAGGCACTCAGAGGATGAAACTTGACTTTGTGGTTCTAGTCTCCTCATGTGAGCCAACAGCACGCTCCGTCATGGTAAGAAGCGTGCAGTCTCGGGGGAAAAAAAAATGATGGAATTTGAACCCAAAACTTTTTAGCCTGCAGAACATGGCGTAAGATATGCACCACACAATGGCTGATTCTCTTTTTTTTTTTTAGTAACTTTTTGTTTTTATGAGATTTTTTCGTTTTGTTCCGGGTCGTAAATGGGCTTTTTAAAATGGTTCATTTGGTTTGTTTATTCATTTTATTTCATCGTAACGACCCTCTTGACAGCCTCTGATGCACATGTATCTTTCTTTCTTTCCCATTCCTCAGCTACAATCCTATGTGCATCTCTTGTTCATTACATCAGTCAGTAGCCGCATTCCTTGTTCAGGGATGAAGTCCAAACACGACAACGGTCTGCACGTGTTTTATGTCCGCGTCACTATCCGATCGGCACACCATGTGGCCTACTGTCTTCTGAGTGGATTCAACGCGCTCGCGTGATCTTTTCATACATGCATTCCTGCACGGCACCTCAGCGAACAGTCTCATCCAAAGGACCAGGATGGGACTGGCACTTAAAGCAGACGTTGAAACAGAAAACGAACAGCCATGGAGAGAGGTGTGGCCAACAGAGACAGCTCTGATGACGAAGCTCTACGGCAATCTACACGAGTTGGAGAAAGCGCGCACTGTTCATCACAAGGGCCGGACTGACCGTGTAGACCAAGACACTGGCAAAGAAGAAGAAGAAACGGGAAACTTTTTCCACCCAAGCGGTCTGGCCTGGGAATCAAACCCTACTACTTGGAACCAGAGGTCTGGCGTCTTACCTTCTGTCCCACTAGGCCCCAAGCTGACGAGCATCATCATCTGTGAAAGACTGTGGGATCCTTGTAGTGGGAGACATAGCAGGTCAGTAAGTACCTTTGTTTCGTTCTGTTTCACATGGGGCAGGGTAAGAGAGCTGACTCGGAAAGAACAGTGACCCCGTTATAAAGTCAACACCGTGTATCTCCCGCCAACCTGAACACATTCATCTGCTTTCAATCTTGATCAGCAGTCGAACAGCTGTGGTTTGTTCATTTGCCAGGGATCCAAAGGCTTGATTTTTTTTTTTCCAGTTTGACAAGTGTGTGTGTGTGTGTGTGTGTGTGTGTGTGTTTACATGCATTGCCAGTAATCATATTAAGAACTCATATTTGGCTGGATACCCATTTGTGTGTGTGGCTGTTTAAGACCTAGCAACGCATTTTTGTATACAGTGCATATACTACACACAGTGCACATAAATCGGTCATACCCATATCCAGTGATATGGTGTTTCTGTAGATTTAAGCACTACTTTGTCCTGGGAATTTGTATTGTTCTGACAATGAAAAACAGCACCAGCAGTATCTGCCAGGGCTGATAAGCTTAACCTAAATTCGTGTCTGGTCAAGCATCGGTTTAATTAATGTGTATTCAAGTATTATACATTATTTCATTCACATCAGTCAATACTTGTTTCCCTGCCTCACTAATGGTTCTGTGGATTAGACGTTTTGGGGTGCCAATATGTGTGGGATTCATTCATCCCTGGTGTGGTCATGATAGTGAGATGCCACTGTAAATTTGTGCGAGATTGTACACACACACACACACACATGCACGCACATTTTCAACACCCCCTTCTCCCCCGTTCCACATAAGCAGTTCCTTCATATTTTCAAATGCATTTCGAACAACATTCACAGAAAGAACCCAAACGTTATGTTAGTACTCAGACAGTCACTTCATTTAGCCCAAATCAAAAATGCTCTATGACTAACCAATCCCTCTCCCCCTCTCTCATCTTTTAACAGCTTTTTTGTGTGTGTTTTTTAATTTACTAGTGAACACTGGTTTTTCCTTTTATTTAAAGGGACATGATTCTTTTTTCGTTTGTTTCTGAATCCTGCCCCTTCCCCCATCTCCTCAAAACAAAAACGAAAAAGGAGAGACTGGATCTATGAGAATAAAAAACTGGGTATCTGCAGGAAAACAAATTCTGATTTGATGACAATTCGTAAAATCAGTTTACCAGTTATGCAAGTGTGTGCGCGCACACGCGTGCGCACACACACACACACACACACACAAACACACACACACACAGAGTGTATCCCACGCAGCATGTGGTCTGACAGGAGATATAATATTTATTAGTTGCATTGAAATCCTGCATGATGTTACAGACAGTGAACACACATTCCACAAGCACATGCATAGGGCGTTCAACTCCATATTATCATCACTAGCCCTAAAGAAATCACCCCCATCCAATAGCACATACAAGCAATCAGAAATCTGAGCAATGTCATACACACAATCCACACTCGCTATTTATTGTGTAAATGATGTTCTTTAACCTGGGAAACTTTGGCTTGAAAATTGTGGAACAATGTCTCCATAACAGAGATGGAAAACCCCGCCAATAATGTTGCAATCAGAACCCACCCGCCCCCACCCCTGCCAATCTCCACTCCCTTCCACTCCTCCCTCCCCTTCATTTAACAAAAGGAACTGATTTCTTGATAGCAATGACGATGCAATAGGCAGCAGGATAATAGTTACTGTTAATAAGATATCAGAACAAATTCTGGAGAAAGAAAAAAAAAAGAAATGGCAGAACAGCATGTTGAAGAATTGTGTGTCCACTGAATGAACTTGGCTTTCACACTGAAGTGGTAACTGATTTGTCACAGATAATGATATCAATCACTGCTAACAGATTGCTCTGTCTCTTTTTTTTAATATTTTTTAACAAGAAATAGGACTAAACGTCTCCAATGCAATGGAATGGAAAAGACAGAACAGACATGAAAATGAATACATAATTATTATGTTCGTTTCCCAATGCACTCTCTGTGTGCCCTTCTTTATAACAGAATAAGCAGTACAAATGCATCCCCCCCCCAAAAAAAAAAAAAGAAAAAAAGAAAAAAGAAATAGTGGAAAACTTCAAAAAGTAGGAATATAAAACTAAAACCACCGATCGTTTTTTTTTTTTGAAGAGTTTATTTCAGAAGAATGTCTCAGAAATCATTCACCACAAACAACATATCATTTGGTATTGGTCTCTCCCTCTGGAGCAGTCTGCCTGTGTCCAGAAAAAAAAAACGTTATGTAGTCTGGACCATTCAAACTGCACGTCAAAAAGACATAACTGCAAGACATTTCATACATCATATGGGCCATGTTGGATTTTTTTTTTTTCATTCATTAAAAAGTATTATGCTGAAATTAAACTGAGCAAAGGTGGATCAGCGTGCTGAAATAAAAGTTTGCATGCCAGCTTAGCAAAGTAGATCATAGAGATGGAGAGAAAGTGTGTGTGTGTGTGTGTGTGTGTGAGTGAGAGAGAGAGAGACAGAGAGAGAGAGAAAAAGAGTTGAGTACCTACCCATCTGAGCATATGTTCGTATGTCTGTGAGGATGGGCATGAACTTGCATATATATGCATGAATCTGGTCAGTTCTGTTCTTTTCTCTTTTACCGAGTCTACACCTTGGCCATATGAGCAAAAACTGACAAACTATAGACAAAGAGCCAGAAAGACGGCAGCTTGCTTTTTCTCCTCCTGAACCAGTAATTATATTTAAATGTCTGGTGTTCTCTGTGCAGGGATAACTATACTGATAACTGTTCTCCAATCAAAAAGGCATATAAAGTTTTATTCGCATTCCAATGCACACTATTAATCCACAGGTGCACACTTACACACACTCACACACACAAAGGCATTAACACCTTCAGCCCAGCTCCAACCTTTGGTCAGTCCTACACAATCAGTTCAAAAAGACTAGATTTCAATTACGTTTAATACATGTTTCAGTAGAAAGCCTGAAGCAACAAATGAATAAATCATTATTGCATGAATTTCAGTCATTACAGTCCGTATGGACCTGAAGATGGACAACAATCATCTGAACACAGCTGATACCATATGTACCATTTAGCAAACACAAAGAAGACAAATGTAACCGGTTTGATCAGTAACAAAGGATGTGAAGGGAGAGAAGTTATATGACTCTTCAACTGAGAAATGCAATAAAATGGGCCTGAGCTTCCTCTCCTCACTTGTCCAAACCCACCTATTCCACACGCACACATACACACAAAAGTGAAAATCTAACCATGTTCGCAATGATGGTATCTCCTCTCCCCCAACCTTAGATGATTGTCTTCTTCCCCCATCCCTTCCACCTTTGCCACGTTGACAACTACCCCCTCCTTCAACTCATTCTGCCATGTTAACCCTCCTTCGACTCATTCTGCCATGTTAACCCTTCTTCAACTCATTCTGCCATGTTAACCCTCCTTCGACTCATTCTGCCATGTTAACCCTTCTTCAACTCATTCTGCCATGTTAACCCTTCTTCAACTCATTCTGCCATGTTAACCCTTCTTCAACTCTGCTGCATGTTAACCCTCCTTCAACTCATTCTGCCATGTTAACCCTTCTTCAACTCATTCTGCCATTAACCCTTCTTTGACTCGTTAACCCTCTCTTTCAACTCATTCTGCCATGTTAACCCTCCTTCAACTCATTCTGCCATGTTAACCCTCCTTCAACTCATTCTGCCATGTTGACCCTCTTTCAACTCATTTTGCCATGTTAACCCTCCTTCAACTCATTCTGCCATGTTGACCCTCCTTCAACTCATTCTGCCATGTTAACCCTCCTTCAACTCATTCTGCCATGTTAACCCTCCTTCAACTCATTCTGCCATGTTAACCCTCTTCAAACTCATTCTGCCATGTTGACCTCTTTCAAACTCATTCTGCCATGTTAACCCTCCTTCAACTCATTCTACCATGCTAAGCCTCCTTCGACTCATTCTGCCATGTTAACCCTCTTTCAACTCATTCTGCCATGTTGACCCTCTTTCAACTCATTCTGCCATTCTTAACCCTCCTTCAACTCATTCTTCTGCCGCATAAATCCTCCGTCAAATCATTTTGCCATGTTAACCCTCCTTCAACTCATTCTACCTTGTTAACCCTCCTTCAACTCATTCTGCCATGTTAACCTTCTTTCAACTAATTCTGCCATGTTAACCTTCTTTCAACTAATTCTGCCCTGTTAACCCTCCTTCAACTCATTCTGCCATAGTTAGTGCAAAGTGAGGTGACTGCTGGCGGAGATCTGAACAAACCTTTTACAAAATTTTAAGTACTGTATCCACCAAACATGAACAAACAAATCACAAGGCAAAAAAAAAAAAAACAAACAAAAAAAAACAGTTTTGTCTTGTGATTCATTTTGTTCATGTTTGGCGGATACAGAACTTTTTTTTTTTTTTCAGAGTAATTTTGCCATTAACCCTCCTTCAACCAAGTCTGCCATGTTAACAATTATTCCCCCCTTGTGTGACAGTTACTGCCATTCAGCCTTCCTTCCTCCAACTCTTCCATGTTTACAACTGGTGTTATTTCTCCTTCCACTAGCTCCACCCTGTTGATTACTGGTTTATCCCCCCTCCTTTCCACTAACAAGACCGTGTTTAGTACTGGTGTTATTCCCCCTCCCTTCCACTGAACACTACTGCGTTTTTACACCATTGTATTTACAAATGATTTTGTTTCACACTACCTTCCACTAACACTATCACAGTCTTATTCCCCATCCATTCACCTAACACTACCACAGTACTTTCCACTTCCTTTCGACTAATGCTACCAGTTTATTCCTCGTTCCTTCAACTAAAACACTACCACATCACTTTTGACTACTGCTACTACAATATTATGCACAATCCCTTCAACTACACTTCCACAGTATTATTTCCGCCATCCCTTTAACTAATGCTGCTGAAGTGATTTCCCATCCCTTCCACTGTTATTCCCATCCCTGCAACCAACTGTACAGTGTTTACTAAATGATGTTGTTCCCAGTCCCTTTTACGGACACTACCACTCTGTTCTTCCCTGTCCCTTCAGCTGAGATTACTATGATGTTCTTCCCGCACCTTCCACCATACTGACAACTGATGTTATATCCCTTCCTTTCCAATAGCTCTGCAGTCATGACAAAATGGTGCTCATACCTCATCCCTTCCTCCAAGTCTACCAATGCTGACAACCCACGTTACTTCTTCATTGCTTCAATCAACCCTACTAAGTTATCGGTGTTCCCTCCCATCCATCTTCTGATTCTGCTGACAACTTGCTCTTCTGATTAGAAGCTTTTGTGGTATGCACAGTAAGTGGGAAAATATAGACACAATACAATACACACACACACACACACACAGTAGGCTTGCAAAAGGAATTAAAAAAAAAATCTTGATTTGTTGAGGTAATCTGATAGCGTTCCATAGCAAACTGTCCGAGTAGCGTTTATAGCCTGATGTATTAATTCTGTCCCAATGCCCAGTTGTCTTAACATCTTTGCTGTGTTTGAACATCCAGGTAGACTAGATGATATGTGGTTTTTAGATCCCTACTGTCCAGACTCATACTGTTTTAACATCTGCACATCGTCCAACTACAAACTTGGCACAATTCTGCCCTAGTATCCGTACCCTCCTAACAACCATATCATGTCTGAATATTTATGCTGATTTAACATTATGCAGTCTATCCTGTTTCTTGGCTTGGATTCATAGACGAAGATTATTGAGGGGGTTGTCCACGTTGGCTGCAGGCCCGGTGATAGCTGATGAGTACTATGCGGGACAGGCATGATCTGCCTGTACTGCCACTTTTGTCTGAACATCCATGACTTAACATCTATTATGCCTGATTATAAATGGCTGCTTCTTGAATTATGCCATCCTATTTACATTATTTTTTAAACTCCATACTATGTTCAAACAACAATGCTGTCTTCAGATCATGCCGTGCTGTCCTAACACACAGAGTATGCCCTGTTTTTAAAACATTCTTTCTAGAGTGGCAATATCCACGCCGTCATAATGTCCACATTGTATTCCAACAATTATACTGCCCCACACTGTCCTGACATCCCACACTGAATTCACCAATATTTCTATGCTGTCACAACCTGCATGCTCTGATGCTGTTTTCAGATCTACACTTACTGGTCCTGACATCATACAGTTCAGAGATACTATACTGTCCCGACTGGCATGCAAAACTGTTCCAAAATTCATGCTGACGTGGTCAAATGTAAATATGTGGTACCTGTGACAACACATAGGAAAAATAAACAACAACAAAATTTGTGTTTTAACCTGACAATCTCTCTAAAAACATCTGGCAAAAGTAGCAATTAACTTTTCTTGGTACTTACAGTACAAGTCAATATATGCACCTCCCATCTTTTATTTCTCTTTGTCGACATCATTATGCATTCACTGTTGTAGAGTACCAAATAACTGAACAGAAGCACATGATACAGAAACAGTCCATTCTTAGCAGTTAGTTAGACAATCATCCAAAATCTAATATTTGCCAGATGCCTAAATTTGGGGGGGGGAAGGGGGGGGGAGACAAAACTCAGCCTCCAAGTTTTTATGTACAGTTACCACATGTTTTGCAAAAACGATGTTCATTTCATTGGATGCAAATGGGACAAGCAGAAAGCATATATCACATAATCAGTGATGGTAAAAATCTAGTACAAAATTCAAAATCCAATGTCCTGACTCTCAACAAATCAGCTGTGCGCACGTAACCTGAAACAACATGGAAAGAGATCAGCAATAGCTACGGTGAAACAATCTGATAACAATTTTCATATTCCTGAACAGTCACTTCTTTTGAAAAGAAAGGTGGTTCAGTGAGACAAAACAGACTATTTGAGTAGCCTTGTGCATGGGTGTAACTGTGGTCCTGACATCATACAGTTCAGAGATACTATACTGTATCTCATATCTTATATGCCAGCAAGTAAGCCTACAGGTATACAAGAAAATGTATACTTATATACAGGTATTTTAATGTATACAACTGTTATCATTATATTACTGTTGTTAATTGTGACTGACTGCATTAATGCATACACATTCTGATACTTGCATGCATATCAACACTGATGTACAACTGTTGTTATCATATTACTGTTGTTAATTGTGACTGTCTGCATTAATGCATATACATTCCGATACTTACATGCATATCAATACTGATGTACAATTCCATCCGCAAGTACCTCCATAACCTTCACCAATGAAAAGCGGTGCTTGTCACCATGGCTCATTTTCTGGACATCATGTGCCGTTATGTATTTCCCCCCCCCCCCCCCCTGTTCATTTTGGAAGTTAAAAACCGTTTTTAAAATCGGATGTTTTCCCCGTGAGATGTATATGTTTATAAGATAGTAACTCTGCGACATGCACTTTTGTGAAAAATAGCCAAAATCCCATTCACAAATTTTCCTTATATCCAACCTCAAATTCTCATAAACTTTGTAACAATGTATTGTCACTAAATCTGGAGTCCATACAAGAACTTTCACGCAAAAAACTGACACCTAATACAGAATTTTTAACTAATTTTCAAATATCACATATGTGATGTTAATTCACAGACAGTGGGGTAGCATGTGCAGGAACAAATCACAGTATCCGATTCAACATAGATCCAAAAACTGTCACCTGACGGGCTGTAAATTCAGGGTGGAAGTGACCTACTTTCATGTACATGTTCTGCAAACATACATACATAGTTTTTATATTATAATTCAATGATTTGTGAGCATGCGATGTGCACATGCAACTGTGTCTGCGTGGGAAGCACTCGAGCCTCTGCACGTTTTTTTTTTTTTTTTTTTTTTTTTTTTCTCTCTCCACACTAAATCGACCACCATAGAGCCTGGGATTCCAATGACATAAGGGGTATGCCTTTCCTCCCTCTCTTCTTACATGTGGAAGACTGTGTTGCATTTCAATCTGTACAGTTCCTTTCTTGGCCCATGATTTCCACAACATATCTTAAATGGAGAGAGAGAAGAAAAAAAAAAAACTGGAAAAAAATATTCATGCTGTTGTGAATTTAAATACAAACAACAAATAAATTTAAAAGGGATATTATACTGTCTGAGAACACCAGCAATCAACAAAAATTTCTTCAAAGCTGTCAACATTTGACAGGTTCCAACTGGAACAGCAATGTACAATCTGATCATGCCAACTAGAACATAACAGGTTACCAAGCAGAACTTGGTTACCAGCCAATTACCAATACCCGTTTGGATTTTATCTTGAAAATAAGTTTAAAACACTTGTTTTCATCTTCTTTACTGTCCATTAACTCTTTTCATAGTTTGATAACCTGCACGCCATTTTCTATTTAACAAACTATAATTAAACTGATAAGCCAGTAAAGGTTATCATCCATTTCACAACCATGAGAGAAACAATTTGTGCATGCCATCAGACATCTGAATGGTTGTGATAATTATGCATCATACATGCATTCATTCAAAAGCCAGAATATATAAACAAAAAGGAAAACTTTCACTGTACACGGGAAAACTGCAGCAAATAAGCAAAATGTTGAAAACTGTTAGAGGAAAAAAAAAAATGTTGAAGATTTACACCACAATGCACAAACACTGACCTCCCGGGGTCATTGAGCTGACAAGAAATTGACAAAAGGGCAAGCAGAGAGTGAAACTAAACAACTGGGAAGAAGGCATAGGGGTTAAAGTTTAGCAACACAGGCAAACCACAAATTTATCACAGGGTAAGCTAGAGAGGGTTAAATCAATTTCTTAAATATGGGAATTCACATCAGCAACTTTCCATAAACTCACAAAGGGGTAAACATTACCTTAAATGAAACTGCCAGCCAAAAGGACACAAGCCAGCAACATGCGCCATTCATCAACTTAACGAAGTGCTCTGTAACATTTACACTCGCTGTGACAAGAATTCAAACTGGCAACAAAATTCAGATATCTATAAGCTGTATGTTATGAAATTACTGGGCACCGATTCAACTTAATGCCCTAATCACAGGTAAGCCCCAAGGTTAAACGAAACTACAGAAATACGTCAAAAGAGTAAGCTGCAGGGTAAAATAAGATGACAAGGTGGGACTGATGCTGGCAATGTACCAAACATGCACTCACTGTAGAGTAGTAAGCCCTCGGGTTACATGCAATTACAGGGTAGGATTCATAACAGCAACAGACCTAACACTTGCCCGAGGGCCCTTGGATTAAATAAAACTACTGGGGTTCGTGCTGACAACCATACTTGACACAATTCAACAAAGGGTAAGCTCTGGGGTTAAATAAAACGTTGGGTGGAAGCATTTGCACCATGTCATCAAAAGGTAAGCTGCGGAGTCGAAATAAAACATGTGCCAGATGGATTAGGGTTTATGTGATCTCGTTTTGGCCATACATTAAAAAAAAAAAAAAAGAAGAAATCCCCTCATAGTTCCATCTAATTCCAGTTGTTAGCAACCCACCCTCTCGCGGCACATCTTCTCTTAAGCAACATCACACCAGAGACAACCAACTTTCCTGCTTTTTGACAGACACAGTTGCAATGAAAATGCCACTTCGTACTACACCGACCTCCCAATTAATACTTCATCCCATTTGGGAGGTTAAACTGTTCTATTAAACTTGTCGACTGATCATGATGGGTATCGATGCCAGCAACTGAGATGTCCAGCAGACAATCCTACTGTGCACTTGACCGCAAACTGGCATCATCAAACCATGAACATAAATATAAAACAAAACAAAAAAGTAGAATGAAATAAACAAACCCATGCTCAACATGCAATTCAATCTTCATACATCGTGCTTGGATGAGAAAAAACTCAAACACATGCAAAACTCTATGATACCAGCATTCCAGGTTGCCCTCCCAGCCATTTACAGCTTACAGTCCATTTAGACAGCAGTGCTGGCTGACTGCAGGTCTGTGCATCTCCTGTTCAGCTTGTGAATCACAAGCACATTCATGATGCGAAAACAGAGAATATAAAATATTTTTTTAATTAAAATGGAGGAAGCAACCACTCCTGTAGTGTGGTGCAACACGCTAACTGCTGGCTGTCTAAACTGTTTCTCTCTCTTTCCTGTATTTATGATTTTTGTGGGACTTTTTTCTCCCAACCTCTTAAGTGTTGATAGATCAATACATTTTAACGAGCTGCTTTTATCATACAGCTGACCTGAGAGTTTCATCGTTAAGAGGACAGCTACACATGCAATGGGTAAAAGCTTATGTTCTTCAGGTGAATTTTTCTTCAAGAACATGGAATTATCCAATTATCTGCTGCCATGGTTTTTTCTTTTTAATACTTTTCTTCCTCCGACATGCTTTATTTACTTTTTTTTTCTTCTAACTCTCGCCATGACAAAAAAGAAAATCAGGGAACAAATACATCAAGACCCAAACATGTCCATACAACCCACAACTGACACTTAACTTGAAAGGGAAAAAAACGTACAAATCAAACAAAGCAACAAACCTGAATACCTGACCAACAAAGCAACAAGTAAAATAGATTTTTGAATACAAAATAATGCAAACAACTTTTACAGCTGGTACATTAACATGACCAATGTGATATGAGCGCACAAGCAATGTAAAATAATCTCTATTATGACAGCTTCACATCCACTGGAGTCAATGCTTTTTTTTTCTTCCCCCAGACGTACAGGCACTGGTTGAGAAGTTTCAAAACAACTGGACATCAAACAGTGAATAAGCGCAGTGCAACAGCCACCACTGCTGTCACACTCCACACAATGCTCTGTAGATGGCGGAATAATAAATATATATATATATATATGCTGTACACTCTCATATATTTAGCATTTTAAAAAAACCAATGTTCAACTAATAAAGTTCTGAATATATGCACATGTATTTGTAACAAAATAGACAATCTGGGTGGTGTTCCCTCTCGAGGACAGCATGCAGAGATGGGCACACCCATACACTGTTGCTTCAAGTAGTACGGGTCAACCTTGGACCCAATTCTACAAAACAAATTTCAGCTTGGTCCATTTTTTCACAATCCAGAGTCTATGTTTGACACCTCCTTTCACAGTAGACAGAACAACATCTCCAATGAAATCTTTCCCACCGTTGAAGTAACAAACAAACCCATGACATACACAAGACAACAAACGATGCACAGTCCATAATGCAGTTGTCACCATTTGGTCTGCTTCTCACTGGTTTGTAGTGTTCCGTCTGAATTTCTCTTCAGCTTTGCTGTTTCTCTGTTGTAATAAAAACCCAGCCGTCTTGGTACAACCTCCACAGGATTGTACAGAATTTGTGCTCATTATGAGATAACACTGCACAGAGCACAGATGGATACAGGATAGCATGGTTTAAAGCTGCTGTCTCAAATCATTAGAAAAAAATAAAATAAAATGAAAGATGTTGTACAGAATGTCGCAATCACTGTGCTATCTCTATGTTCCTGTTTCTCCATGCTGACCATCTAAGTTATCAGACAGACAGCTAAGCTATGTGTGCCCGTTTTCCCACATCTAGATAAAAACTGACAATTTAACTGTTGGTTAAAAAAACAAAACAAAAAAAAAAAACAAAAAACAACAAAAAAAAAAACATGCACACACACAAAAGATATGTACAAAGTCATAGCATCACATAACAGTTCTGCCCACTTGGTCCTTTCTCCTCAATGTCCAGAGAAAGACCCAGTCTGTACAAAGCTGTCTGCTGAAGAAAATGAAAATGGCATGAGCATAATCTTCATTATGACTTGAAAGACAGGCATTCAGAATTTCGACAGAGAGATGGCAGAGGAGGAATTCACAAAAGAAAAATGTGCTGGAGAAAGATTGGGACAATGAGCCAGGTGTATCTGCCACGTCAGGTGGAGGTAAATGGTAGAAGAGATGGAAGGAAGCAAGCTTCAGCCAGGAAAATCACAACAGAATCTTGAACAGCCAACATTTTCGCTTACCACTGTCGACACAAACATCTCTCTCTTTACCCGCTTAAAAAAAGTCCACTTCACAGGAGAACATGAATGGAAACCCGTTCCACTGAAGGTCAAACCTTGGACTGGAAGTTACACACCCACCAGAAGGGAAGTCAAGGTGGCCAAGTGTGTACACTCAACAGAGAGATGGAGGGTAAGTGGAGGCGGTCACCAGTACCGACAGCAGCTGACACAGAACGTCTCCTTTGAGACATCAGCCACTACGTGAATGAAGATGAAACTAAAGAAATAACGCAGAAATGAAAAAAAATGGGAGAGGTTGGGAATGGGAAGGGGTAGCTAATCCAAGTTACAGGAGGGCGACACAAAAATAACCAAAGCAGTCTACGTTGTGTACTGCCTAAATGATCACTAAGGATGACAATGTTTGCGGCAACAGCTAATGCCGCACTCACCATCGAAACTAGTAAAATAAAAACCCACACAAAAGATAAAGGGAAGGGCTGGAGAGAGATCACAGATGAGAGGATGGGGGGGGGGGGTTTGAGGGGGGAACCCCTGAGAAGAGGAGATAGGTGGTGTGGAGAACCCGAAACAATTGCAAACAAGAACAGCAGCAAGTGGCGACTACTAACAGTTAGCCATGTCTCCACATATCACATCTGCCCAAGGATATTTCAACATACACGTGAGTTGCTTCTCATGCAAAGTGTATCTGTTATTATTCCATTACCACGTCACAAATGTTTCCTGAGCCAACCAGAAAAAAAAGCTTGAAAACTGTCATCCAAATAGCAGCAACACACTGCGCGTCATGTGCCTGGACAGACCATGACAGAAACAACCCCACCCAGGTGCAAGGTATTTTCTGTTGATGTAATATCCTCTTTTGAAGGGTGAGGGGAAAAGTGGGGGGGGGGGGGGAGTTGAAGTGTGGGGCTGGAATGTAGGGGAGAATTCCACTAGTTGCATGCACGTAGCAAGAGCCTGGGATAAATCCTACATATAGGATGTCCCCTCCAGATATGCACTGGCCTTATCTTTGCACATACCCCCCTCAGACTGTTCTGGCAAGGAATGCCATACAAGTGTACATGGGGTTTCGTTCATGTTCCAACAGAAAAACCTGGAACTGATCTTCCGTGGGATACTTAAAGAAAGCGCTTAAATAAGGTGTGCCCAAGACATTTTTCTTGTTTGTCAAAGACCCTTTGGCAGATCTGGCATGAAAGATATTCTTCACCCATCATCCCCTAGCCGAACAACTCCAAATAGCATTAGCAGGGAATGAAACACCAACAATAAAAAGGGATGCATCTATCACCCACAGAAACTACATGTGGAATAAGGGTATATAAAAACCCGATTTAAACAATTAGAAGTGTGCAATCAATTACATGATCACAATCAATCCTAAACTGACGAAAGAATAGGATGGGACTGGTAGACAGATGGGAGGTCCAGGAAAGTGAATAAACTTGGGGCAGACCGCCCACCTCGTGCTAGGGTGCTGTCTGTCACGCATGCCTCCACCCCTGCTACCATCACCTGCTGGCACCAACAATTCCCTGACAAGACTCAGCACAAAACACCTGCCATTGTACCAAACAGCAGCCTAGTTCTTTTGAATCAAGATTTGCGATACAGGCCGAACACTGCTCTGGACACGGCCACAAAAGCTTAATTCAAAGTGTGATGCTCATTCGCAAGCAGCATTCTGTCACTTGTTATTTCTTCAGGAGTAGAAAAGGCCACTGCCTGTTAACGTCGTTCACTGCCTGTGGCATCCCCAGGAACCAAAGTCCAGTGTAAGGGAACTAAGACCAAGGGCAAGCCCCCCCTACAAGCAGTCTTTCAGAGGGTGGGGGTGGAGGTCTATCAACAAGGAAGCAGTTTCCCTGGTTGAGTAGATATCATGGAGGTAGTGAAGCTGCACAATCCACAGACCCTTTGCCAGTTCACTGTTTTGTCCAGACAACAATAAAAAAAAAAAAGATGCATGATCACAAGTTGTCAGGCGGTGACAAATCACTGCTGACGACATGCCTGACAGGAGCAGTGACATTGTCACAAGCCATGCTGCCACAGTCTGCTCTGTGCCCTCTATCACAAGCGTTCCACCAGAACGGTTTTGCCCTGGGGCCAGTTCTCTGAATGACTGCAAGAGTCCACTGTGCTGGCCGAGCCTGCGTGTCTCTGGCTGGCTTCAGGCTCCATGTTGCTCTGCTGACCCGACTTTCCAGGAAATGCTTTGTTGTCCCGAGTGGGGGACGTGGCCGGATTGTTGCGTGACACTTTGGTGAGGCGGACGGGGGAGACTGGATCTTTGGCACGCTCCTTCATGTTGAGGCCACTTGTGATAAGCTCTCCAAAGCCTGCTTGATGAGAAAAGGCATAACCTGAACGGATCGACCGCTGGCTGCGTCGGAACGTGGACTGACGGCGCACATGCAACTCGCGGCCTCTGGACTTGGACTTGCGCATCCTCTGCCGAAGGCGGACACGGTCAGACAGAGTGGGATGGACGGAGGTCTGGTAGAAACGAATGGCGACCCTGGGCATGAGGAGGGTGGTGCAGGCAGGTGAGCAGCATGATGAACCAGGTGGCAGGATTGCCAAACACTTCAAATGCTGCGCCTATGTACTCATACACGATGGCCTCTGAGTAGAAGGCCAGCTGGAAGCAGAAGTAGTAGATGATGCTGCCCCACACCACAAAGTGGTTGAACCCTGTCCAGTAGCTCATGTCCAGCGCACACTGAAACAGTCGCAGACACATCTTAACCAACTTCCTCATGCAAACAGTTTTACAAGATAAATGAAGGCAGAGTTCTGCACGGACTTCCTGTATGTTTACACATTCCTCTCCAATTCAAACATAACCCTGTTGCCACACTGTCTTGGACTGCCATGATTCGTGTTACATGCCCTCTGATTATATATGGACCCTGTGCCTTTCTACAGGATATACACATAAATACAAATTCACACTTAAATCACAGTTAGAGGTAGACATACCACTATAGACTGTCATCTGCATAAAAGACCTATCAGTCCACTCATCCCAAATCAATCTGTCATAATCAGCTGGTCTACAAACAACACAGCTAAATACTTACACTACCAGAAACTATATTACCACCATACCCTACAATACTTCAGCACTTCACGTTTAGAGACCCACACACACATCAACCATCACACATTACAGACCCTTTAAGTCACTGCCTTCCATGACCACACAGGCAACACTGACGCCCTCCCACATACATCACCACTGTACAGACAACAGACTTCAAGCAACCCCACTCATATTTCCACACCATTCACCTCCCAACAACACCCACAATCACAAAACAGACTACAGCACTCAGTTCTGGACCCGCAACATACCCACCACTGCTGCAGATTATCTAACGCAAATACCCCAGATGTCCCGCCCAGTTACCCATTGCCTACACTTCCAACAAACACACTACAGCCAATCCCAAAACACAAGTTGTAAAGCCTCCCTAATAGTGGACCCTCACCTTCAAGTTGACGGCCACAACCAGTGTGGCAGCCACCACCGTGCCAAAGGACTGCAAGTCAGCCTGTCGATGCCATCATCATCCACAGAGTTAACGAGAGCTCCATAGGGATGAAGAAGAGGGCGAGGGAAGAAAGGATGCCTTCTAGAACGCTGAAGGAGAAGACCTTGATGTTGAACAGCTCGTTGCTCTGCCCTGGAAGGTACAGCTTGGGAAACCGCACGCAGTGAATGTCATCCACGTCCTGCAACAGCATACAGCCAGCCATGGTTGGTCCACTCAGACAGGTGAATAGTGAATACAGATTATGATCATACTACACAGAGTAAAATATCAAAAAGCACATAGACAAGCAAATCATGGTATCTAGTGGTATTCCGAAAGTAGAGTCGGTTTCGCAATCATGTCTCTATTTTAACACCGTCATTTCATCTAGCTGCCTTACCACTCTTTCATAACCAACCCACCTCTGAAAAATACAGCCATTTCAAAAGTTTCAAAGAAAAAAAGACACTTTCAAAATTTGAGATGAAGTATGATGTTTTATGAATCACACAGAAAGTAACATTACTTCTGTGAAAGGTCTACAAAACGACTGCCAAGTGATTTTTGTTTCCCTCGTTTGCCCTTGTTTCTGGCCAAGTGATCTTCCTTTCCCGCCTCTGTCCTCATTTCTGATCAGACCCAGTGACTTCCATTTCCCTTCTCTGTCCTCGTTTCTGATCAGACCCAGTGACTTCCATTTCCCTTCTCTGTCCTCGTTTCTGATCAGACCCAGTGACTTCCATTTTCCCTTCTCTGTCCTCGTTTCTGATCAGACCCAGTGACTTCCATTTCCCTTCCTCTCTGTCCTCGTTTCTGATCAGACCCAGTGACTTCCCTTTCCTTTTACTGTCCTTGTTTCTGATTTAGTGATTAGATCCAAGCCATTTCTGTTTCCTTTCTTCATCCTTATTTCTGATCAGGTTTACTTCAAAGCCTCCAATCATGATAATGTTTACTTAAGCTTTGGATGTGTCTGTGTGATTCTGCTAATACCTGAATGCAAGATCCATAGTCAGCGGTGATAAAAAAAAAAGATTTCTCCATTTTCGTTTTATGACCTACACCTCTGAACAAGTTTTGACAGGTTTCCTGTTTTAACACCAACTGTTTTCAGAGCAGTGAAATCTGGATCAAAATCAACGTCTCTTTTTTTCTTTCTTACTTTATGCTTGTTTTCATTCTACATTACCTAATCTATTCATTACACTAATCTATTTTTCTAAAAAGTCAATAGATGTATTTTGCTTCAAAAGTCTAAACTGCTAGTCACACTACACCAATGCTAACATCTACAATCCAAAGCCAGGACAGACAACATAACTTTGGCATTTTCTTTCTTTTTTTCTGAGCATGTATGTTCAAACTGGATGTGTGGGTTAATGAGTACTTCTAGTAGGAGTGGGGCTAAAAAAAAATCTGCAATGGTTCAATGTCTGAGCTGATCTGAAGGGAATTCCAACACACACACACACACACACACACACACACAAACACAGAGAACACCAGAAAACACAGTTATAAGCCACTTAACAAGAGCTGGTAGCCATTTTAGCTTAGTTTCTGTGGTAAGAATCGGTGGCCATTTTAGATTAGTTTCCACTGTAATGATAGTGAAACACTGCTTGAAATTGTCCTTGGGAACACTTTCAGTCAAGTTTTTTTTTTTTTCCTCAGTTGTCTGTCTGGCCTTAACCCTTTCAACATTTGATCCTGCCACAGACCACCACACCAGAAATCCCTCCCATTTGATATCCACAGCCTGCTGCCTGTCACTGAGACCTGGGCTGTTGGTGATGTCCATCACACATTAAGTTGTGGCCAGTCCACACCCACCATCAATGAAGCTTCCTGCACAGGCTAAGTTCATGTCAATGAAAAATCAATTTCGCACTGCACAGCTATTGCACTGCAAGGGCTAAGTAAGTGCGATATTTTTCAAATGTCAGAAAGAGTTTCTCAGTTACATTTTTCAACTGCTAGCGGGCTAAACATGATGAAGAGTGGATTGCAAACTAAAGCTCTGTTGTAGTTTGCAAACTCCTATACACCAAAGCATGACACTGACCTTTGATCTCTTATCATGGAAATACAACGCTTTAACCCTGTATGGTGGAGAAGATCTGACCTGTATTTTTCCTAAACAAGTTTGGTGTTCGTACTTGTGATTGTTGAGATACTGCCAAACATCTGAATGTACCAAATGCACAAAGCGCGCACACACATGTGCGCACACGCACGCACGCACACGCGCGCACACACACACACACACACACACACACTCAAAGCACACTGCACAATCTCCAATATTAATGACCACTCACACCGATGTCAGGGCATGCACACACACACACACACACACACACACACACACAGAGTCATACTCAAACACAAGAGAAGCCGTAACCTTGCACAATGACTCACCTGATCAAAGATGCCCAGAATAAGGATGGGGAGAG
Organism: Conus betulinus; assembly: GCA_016801955.1. Taxonomy (NCBI): domain Eukaryota; kingdom Metazoa; phylum Mollusca; class Gastropoda; order Neogastropoda; family Conidae; genus Conus; species Conus betulinus. The sequence goes on along the minus strand of JADBJO010000458.1, from coordinate 499,886 downwards.
AGGTGTAGAAGACATTGTACAGTGAGATGAAGTACGGATCAAACAATGTCTGGAACATATCAACAGGACACAGTCACTAAAAAATGTCATGCAGCAATGAACTATTAACATTATATCAACACACACTACAACTTTACAACGAATTTTCGGTGATCAGTACTGCAGGTGTCTGTAACTGGAGGGCCTGGCTGAATCTAGGATATGCTATGAAAGGAAGCAGAGAGAAGAAGAGCCCTCAAATCTAGGATATGTTATAAAAGGAAGCATAGAAAAGAGTCCTTTATGCAGTTTAAGACGAGAATGGAACTCCATACCATCATATTCCTCATCTACATTGGTCATCATCTACAGTCCTTCGTGCCCTTCTCTCATGATGACCTGTTTTCATTTCCCCTGTAATCCATGCTACTGGGAAGCTCATGAAAAAAATATCAGTACCAGTAACTTCATGAGGACTGTCATGGTGACACCCTCCACAGGGTATGCTGTTTATGCTGGTTCTGGTACTAAAGCAATATTGGTCATTAGTCGGGGGCTTAGCCAACGGTGTCCAATGTAAGTTGAATCAGAACAGGCACAACTGAACAGCACCTAAGAGCCTAGGCAGCAGAGCGACGTCTTCTCTGACAGATGATCTAATGATGACTCGATAGTAACTGCTCCCTTTAAACTGTGGTGCAAGGGCAGAAACAGGATGATCACAAGTGCAGACATGTGTAGAGAAACTGGGAAGGATGGTGTGGGATGGCACACGAAACATGAGACAACCACCACCACAAAACCAAAAGAAAAATGGAAATGTTAGCATGATTGGACAACAAACTTTTTTTCTGAAAAGAGCAGCCCATGTCACACAGACAAATCTATTGCAATGGGGAAGTTTCCATTTGGCAGAGGACTCGTACAGAACTCCCTTCAAACTTCTAAGAAAAACAAGGACTTGCAAACCCTTCTATCACCTGAATCCTGCCCCCCAGCATCCCCAAAGTCTACAGAGAACCTGTCCCACAGTTCACACAGCACTGACCTGGGCAGAGAATCCACAGAAGAAGGCGAACCAGAAGTGGCAGAGGGTGAAGGCAAAGTTCTTGTAGAAGAAGTACTTGAGGAACTTGCACATGCGCAGGTAGGGACCAGCGGCCATGCACCAACAGCAGTCGCTCCACATAGCGGAACTGGGCAATGGAGTAGTCTGAGGCCAGCACAGCCTGCATGCCTTCCTGGCCAGAGATCCCGATGCCGATGTGGGCCACTGCACCACACCACACATCACCATGACACAATGAAAAGCCATGTACTTGTTGATGTTACACAGTACACACCACATCATCAACAATCATCAGAGACAGACGTGTGCACTTCGCAGAGAAAAGCTAAGATGTGAAAGAGATGTATGCTGGACAGAGGAAAAGAGGAGAGAGAGACAGGCCTAGTGGCTGCAGAGATAAAGGGATGATGGTGACAGAAAATGAAAGAGATGAGACAGACAGCAGAGAGAGACAATAATAACATGTACTAGAGTCAGAGAAGAAAGAAAAGCCTGAGAAGAAACAAACACAATTCATGAAACTGATGAGGCAGAAAACAAGAGGCTTAATCTACCCACTCAAACCCCTACCATGCAACAAAAAGTGAAGAGAATCAACGAAACTGATCACCACGTCCACTGAATGAACTGCAGCATCTTTTCATATCCTTGGGGGTATTCTGATGTCTTTTGAGCAATATCACATGATAACGCTCATTCTAACAAAATTGCAGATTACAAGTCTAGCTTCCAATGTTATGCTTACTGTTGACATCGACATCTGAATACACTGATCAGTACAGCCTTTCGTGTTCTTGTTAGGTGTGTTTTCCCTTTCCTTCTCTTTTCCCTTTTTCTTTTCACCCACAGAATGTCTGAAACAAATCTTGTGTTCTACAATTTTCACTTGATTTGCAAATTCAATTAGAATGTAACACAAAATGAAAAGCAAATTAAGCTTCTAAAGCACTCATACTGACTTTTGATCATGCTGACGTCATTGGCACCATCACCTACTATGGCCAGAGTAATGGTCTTTTTTATGGCGTTTCACCAGGTCAACCACAAGGGCTTTCTGCAAGGGGGTGACTCGGCAACAGATCACCGACTTGCACATGCACGCCACTTCCAGGAACAGCCCTTCCAACTCTGGCTTCAGAGCATAGGCCTGAAAGAAACACCATCTGTGTCAACTGCTCTGTATGTTCACCCCCTCCACACACACACACACACACCACATCATAGATCTAATCCATTCCTTTTTCCTTTTATCTCCTTTTATCCATTCACAGATTTCTCTCCTGACAGTCATTTTGATGACATCACAGGTGAAAGCAACAGTATAACAGTACTTCAATAGCAAAAAAAACTCCTGAAGACTAAGTATGAGAAGACATGTCTTGGTCCAAGGAGTCTGTAAGCCCTGGTGGGAACAGGACCAGCAGCATGTTGGGGGTTCTATTTTCCCTAATAAGAGGTATTGATTACCGTCATCATCTGAATCGTGAATACCAATAGCACTTAGTTCTCACTGCATAGCAGTCAGGTGCAACAGTCACAGTCCTTCAGCAATGTGCATGGTTAACTTTGTTTCTTATATCTGCATACATTATGCTTGGAAAAGTTCTAAAAAAGCTTTCTTCTGCATGACGAATTTACACATAGAAATGTTAACTTACTAGAAAAGCAACAACATCTCGACTGCACAGTGGTAGCTTCTTTTTATGTACAACCACACTTACACGCGCTCACGCTCACACACACACACACACGCACATCCCTAGATCAGCAAAACCAGTCACCAGCACTTTTCTCTCCATTCCTGTCAAATCCACTTCTTCTCCCAGCAAAACCTAATTGATATCCATCAGTTAACCATGAAAGGCAAAACCAGACAGGAAGCCTTAGAGACACTAGTATCTATCAGTTACTTTTAACTATGCTGAAGTACAGAACTATCCTGATGAGATATCTGAGTGACATGCACCCATCAATTAATTCTAACAATGCTGAAGGGCAACACCTGATGATGAAGATCCTTGGTGAAATGTAACCATCAGTTTTTCAAAACCAAATCAGAAGTCTTTGGCTTCCAAGAAAGAAACTGTCAACAGAACTTCTTTGAAATTCTACCAGTTTTCTATGAGAAAAAAAAAAAAAAAAAAACCTAATCTCTGACAGAAATACTCCAACAGCAAAGCCCCAATAAGCTCCCCTCTCCTCTTCTGTACCCTCCCAAAACTGCCTTTCTCACCAAGCTGTGTCCATTGATGACCAGGGCGAACTCTCCATACTCATCCTCAATGATTTCAAACTGGGTGGTGCTGGTGTCGCCGGTGGCTGTGTTGCCGTTGAAGGTGGTAGTCGTCTGTCCGTTCAGGAAAACATGGTCGCTCTTACTGCCATTGACGGTGGCTTTTTGCACTTCCTCCAAGGCCTGCGCAGCTGCCCCTCCACCTCCTCCACGCTCTCTGCATCCACCACAAAGGGCTCCTCCATTTCCTCCGTCAGCAGCCGACACGAGTAGCCAATATTGATAGCCGTCTCTGTGTATACCACATGCAACATGTAAACCATGAGAAGCTGAGATCTCATACTTCTGAATAAAACTGGCCATTTCATTCCCTGTAACAGTACTGCCAAAGAACAAAAGTGGCTCACTGCATCTTTTTCCAACCTGAATTCAAGTTTGCTGTCTGAAAAAAAAAAAAAAAAAAAAATCTTGTCACCTGCCTGCTGGAAATCCACCTAATTAGTCCCATGCAAATACCTGCATCATGCCCACTACAGCTATGTAAACAACAAGGTCAACTGTTACAATGAGTCTCCATTATCACAACCATACCTGCCGCAAGTTGTCTCTGCTGGCACTAAATCATGCACTGGGGTCTGTCACATATGAAGCCAGACATCACTTGCAGGAAAAGCATGGTATGGAGTAAATGCATACACAAAGTTGCACAAGGTATCAACACATCCTTACTTCACAGAGCAGAGTTCACTATAAAAACATATAGTACAGGAGAAACGAAAAAATGGTCACATTTTGACTTCACTGTGGCCAAGAACAAGACAAGTAAATCTTATCCCTTACTCTTTGCATCTAATTTTTCTGTGTCAGGGAGGATTCATTCATGAGCACTGTGGTAGAGGTATAACATCCAACTTGTCATTGGTAAAATACTTGTGATTGTCTACACACTGCACACATGAAAACAACATGTTACTTTTTCACAAAAACAACACTGAAAAACAATCATTTTTGCATTTTCCCAAAATATTTCCTCCCATCACCAAATATTCTTCTTGCAACTCCCCCCCCCCCCCCCATCCATCCTTCACCCATCCTGAGCCTCCCACGCTCACACTCAACTCAAACCTTTTTCTATTTTTTTTTTTTTTTTTTTTTTTTTTTTGACAGTGAGTCTGAAACCCATTTACTTCATTATCAGCTACAAATCTGCCCTGAGAAAATGACTGGTTCGTCTGGCAGAAACATGACTGCCTGTGAGCACTGACCCTGTTTATCGCCAGTGAGGACCCAGATCTTGATGTTGGCTAAGGCCAGGTTGGCAATGGTGTTGGGAACCCCGTCCTGCAGTTTGTCCTCAATGGCTGATGCCCCTACCAGCTCCAGGTTCGTCTCTATCTCCTCGTACACTGCATCCAGTTTGTCGTCACGGTCCTCCATTGCTGTGCTGGAAACATTACAATGCTTGCGGGTTTCAGCTTTGTGTTGCACCGTTTTGTGTTGTTTGGAATACTGTGTTACACAGAACTGCACTGCGCTGCATTTCACACTGAACTGTTTTCCATTGTATTAAAACACGTTCCATTGTGTACATTTATTTTTCATCCCAAAAAAATTTCGTAGTGTACAATTCCAGCTCTATTCTACCAATGGAAAATGGTGGTGCAATAGATTCTCACACATTTTACTGCCTGCATATGCTTTTGTTTCCCTACCAAAGATGGAAGGAAACGGATGATGATGTGTGCCAATGTCACAATCTGCTGGCATCTTAATACATGAACACGTGGTAAAATGGGATGGCAAAGTGGCTGTCAATTTCAAACACTGCAACTTCAACATGGAACAGTATATGATACAAAAATGAAGTTTTCTTCATAATTCTGCCAAGGTCAGCTCCAAAACCCATAGTTTTCAAGTCCTCTCAGGAGGTGCTCAAGGGACCTCAGTTTATCCACATTAACTACCATCTACGGTTCAATGGAAATGGGTGGGGAAAAAAGCTGCAATGTGGATATCTCAACCATGGATCTTTGTTTCCATTTCGCCCATGTCTGTCTATTCATCCATTAGTGGGATTACACAAAAAAACCACCAAACCTATTCCGACCTAACTTTGTCAAAAGATGGAACGACGCTCACGAAAGAACCCATTTAATTTTGTTCATCCAGATGAAACCCTGAATCCCGACAATGTCCTTATGATTACACACTTTTCAGTTGCTTTAGTGGAAAAGAATAACAAAGATTCTACAGATACATAACCAAAGAGGTAAAAAGATTTCCTTCATTGAAAAGTTAAAAAAAAAAAAAAAAAAAAAATTCTAACAGTCCATGCATCTGTGTATGTTTGTGTGGTGGTGCAAACATTTGTGTTTGACATAGGCAGAGGCCTGCGGTCTCCTGCGTTCCCTCCTGGTTATTTTCAGTTTCATTATTATCATTCAAGCCCTGCTGATCACACAGGGCCTTTTCTGGGACTTCCCTGCTCTGGGAAAGGAAGCCCTAGCTTGCAAAAAGCAAGAACAAAAAGCAACGTCACATATTAAATACTACAAATTCATCTGATAGTGTTATTTTCAGACAGACCAGAGACCACTATTTCTCAAAACAAAATGGTGGAACAAAGGCTGTTCTCATTTCAAGAGATGATCAAATTTGTGATAGGTGAAGGATCCAACACTACATGCATTACTATCACTATGTGAACATTACTTTGATGGGGACCAGCCATTGTGGCAAAGTGGTTAGCATCACGAACTCCCAGCTGGAAGGTCATGGGTTCAATTCCCATCAGAGTCATGTGGGATTTTTCTGCCCTGACTGGCTCCTACCCAGAGTTGCTACAGGCTCGGTTGGGAAGACAGGGGCCACACAGTTGAGTTTCATCCATTTAATGGATGTGTCTCTGACAGTGTCACTCAAATTTCCTGATCAACACTGCAGATGTCTGTATCTCTCGTGCGTGGTTGACACCAGAATATATTATGAAAGGAAGCGTACAGTACAGCTCTATCATGCAGTCTCAGACCAAAACTGAAATCCTTAGCATCATCTTCATCATCTCATTCTCATTGATCAGCATAAAAACCCTCATTCTCATTGATCAGCATTAAAAAAAAAAGTCTCAAATTATGTGGCCCTTCATGCCCTGCTCTCATGGTGACCCGAGTTTCCGTGTCCTCTCCACGTCTGTGGCCTTGATTTGATTCCATCGGAGTCACCAGTATCGGCAAGTCCTTTGAGATTGTTGTTGGACTGACATGGTGGCATACTCCAGAGGGAGAGCTCACTCATGCCGACTCTGTGACTAAGCAATTATTAGTCATCAGCAGGGGGCTTAGTAGCTGGTGTCCTGCATATGTTGGATCAGAACAGGCACCACTGAACACAGAAGTAAGTCGGCAGCAGCGAGGCGTCTCCTCCGGTGGACTGCCTCTTGACGACGTAACATTGACTGCTTCCTGTGGAATGCCAGTGCCAGGGCTGCAGCAGGACTGACCGGGCTGTGTATGGGGTGTCGGAATAAGTGGCATGGATGCACTTCAGTGGCACAGAAGATGGGACAGCAAAAAAAAAAAAAAAAAAAAAGCTTTGATGACATTTCAAGAGGCGATCAAATTTGTGATAGGTAAAGGATCGGACATTACATGTATTAATATCACTATGTGAACATTACTTTGATGGGAACATCATCTACATCTTTCTAACGTACTTGCTGCTGGGCAATACAAATATTCTTAGCATACTTTTTTTTTCAATTTTAAGATTTAATGACATAATTCTTAAAGAAATCAGAAATTCAGAAGTGTAAACACATCTGCTTGGACATTTTAAATGAAAGCATAATAAAGTTTTAAATCTTCTGTCGCTTATGCTTTGGTCCAGTCCAGTAAATTTGCAGAATTTTTAAAACGTGGCCAAAATGTTGCACCATGACTTGATAGAGAGTCCACTTTTAGTAAACTGCCACAGTGTCAAGGCCCCATCTTCCAGGAAACATTACTCAGTTTATGGACAGAAAAATCAATACCCAACAGCCTTGGCAGCTGTGTGCCTGTTGTCCACCTACCTGGCTTCATGGTGCTTCACCTTCCACTTTTCGTACACAGCAGGCTCGATGTCTTTGACAGCTAAACACAGTGTCCGCAGACCTGACTGGGCAAAGTCCTGACAAACACACAGCATCATGTCACAACTCTGTCCCAATGCCACAGACGTCCCTGAAAAGTTACTGCTTAGAACCTGGAAAAGCTCTAAACCTGTCTAGTTATCTTGAAACATAATCATGACAAAACATTTGTTTGTGAGTAATCTCAATTGTAAAGACTTGATGCAAAAACACAAAAAAAAAAACAAAAGTAAGTAAAAAAAAAAAAAAAAAAAAAAAACCTGTCCAGCCAATGTCTTACATTCACTAATTCAATTTTAAAAACTGATATAATATCTACAATTTCAAAAAATGAAATATTGGATTTGCTAACATCCAAAGCAATCAGTTCATTTTCTGGAGTCATAAATAATGTGCAAAAAACCCTCTTCAAAAGTCCAGCCTGGGTTTCAAATCAAACTGTGCAACTGCACCCCTGAACAGCTCTACACTCTGTTGCTACAACCCACCATTTCCGATTCATCACAACCTATTCCCATGACACACAACGGCAGAGGGGGGAGGGGGGATGGAAGGAAGGGAGCAGGAGGGACGCGGGCAGAATAAATACAGTGAAAAACAGTTCCAGGTACATGGACTTCTGGTGAGGCATTTCCACCAAGATGGTTCGCTACCCAATCAAGCAGAAGATTGTGATGAGAGAAAGGTGACTGAATCAAATCAAACACTGATAATTTCAATCGTTTAGAAACCTGGATCAGACCTGCCAACCCCCTAAGAAACCAATGAGTAAGAACTGAAGCTCAGTGAGGCAGAAATGTGTAATTTCAGAGAGCTAAGAGTAATCAAGCGCGACACCTACCTTTTTTCAAACAAACACGATGCGATGAAATTGTTCGCACAATTTTGGTGAACTTTTCTCTTCTTCAAAAACAGCTTTTCTTTTAAGTGTCACAAGAAATCTTTACAAATTAAGAAATGTAGAATACACTGGAAACACATATGTGAACACCTTTGTTCTTGCCAGTCATCACATTGGCATTATCACAAACCAAGGACAGGCAGTTCTGCCATGGCACACCAAGGCTTGATAGTGCGCCACAAACGACCACAAAAATGTTCTCCCCTGTTGCTGACTCTGTGCATGTGGGGTTGGCTATCAGTTCAGTGGCGATTGTGTCATTTTTTAAGTATCGCACCACCCCAGGAAAGAATTTGTCCCCCCCCCCCCCCCCCCCCCCACCCCCTTCCTGACTTCCATCAGTCCCCATCACAAACGGTCCATTCTGCAGTCCCCCATGGCAAGGGTCCTCACAATGTGTGTTGTCTTTGTTCGACTGCTCTTGAACTGTTTGGCGATCTCCGAATCTGAGAACGCTTCTTTAAAAAGCTGGGATGCATGGTCAGCTGCGCTAAGAACGATGTTGTGCTCGACGAAAAATCCAGCCACCAATGCTTCAGCCTGAATTACTCTTTTCCTCATTTCATCCTCTTTTGAGGTGTCTACAGTCTGAAAAAAACTGTGTGATGCTGAAAGAATTTGACGTGTTAGAGGAACCGATGTGCTTGCGTGACTAAAGGTGACGCTTCACATCCACCATCCCGCCATGGGAAATTGTGAAGTCCAATTCGCAAGTGGTACACCGTGCACAATTTACACCTTTAGCCGAAGGTCGTATGCAGGTGAACTTTTCCGAGTATTCTTTCGGGACTTTTGACCAAGTTTTTTTCTTTTTCACATCTTGTCTAGAACTTTCTGCTCCACGTTTCGACATATTTGTAGCTACAACTTCAAAAGGATGCCAACTTCGCTAAATGATAAAGATGGTGAAACGAACTGCACATGACCAGAAACGTTGCTTGAAGATTACTGGTTATACGCACAGCTTCGTGCGTGTCTGTACATAAGCCAATTTTTTTTTTCTTTTTTCTCTTTTTTTTTTTTTTTTTTTTTCAATGTGTGATTTTTTTTGCTAAATGCGTAAGGGCGTAAGATTTATCACTTGGGCATAATAAATTACACGAAATGCGTAATGGTTGGCAGGTCTGCTGGATGGACTGTTAAAGTGGGGGTTAGTGCCAGGTGCTAAGTAGGAGACAATCAACTGAGAACAAGAAGTTAAAAAGAAAAGTGTAGGCAGAGAAACTCCAGACAGAAAATCTTTTTTTTTTAGCATTTGGCTAAAAGGTGAAGGAAAGCAGATATACCTCTGCGCTGAAGCTGGAAGAGGAAGACACTTTTGCAACTTTCTTAGCACTAACATTAATGCCACAATATTTTGGATAAACTGGGCTAGCTAACCAGAAATAGCTTGAAAACATCTGCCACTGTACAGAATAAAAGCCAAACATTCGTTTTCCTTCAACTTACAGCAGTTATTAACTCTTTCTTCCCTACAACTCGGTTTGCAGGAACTGTATCCTTCCTTCCTGCAGCCAGGAAAACCGGGTAGCACAAAATCCCTCCTTTCCTTCCTGCAGCCCGGAAAATCGGTTGTCGCGGTAAGCACTTTGAACTTTGTGCGACTTGCATCCTCGGTACATGTCATGACTGGGTCACTTGCGGGCAGTGTTTATGAATGGAATGGATGCCAGATGGCCTCTACAACGTGGGAAAGGGGTCGCTGCTCTATTCTGGCCCGTCTGCTAAGCATATGTGGCAGTTCTTACTTTACACTTCTTTTTTTTCTCTAAATCCAGGAATGAAGGAAATACTCATAAGAACCTAAGAACAAGAGGAAGTAATGGTTCATAGAAAAGCAGGAATTAAAGAGTTAGGAACACAACACGTCCGAGACTTTTTGGAGAAAGCCCTTAAAAGGAACAAAACCTGGTGGTCTTTCTCCTGGCCACAGAATGGAAGGGCATGGCATGACTTGTAGGGAAGGAAAGATGACTTTTAGGGAAGGAAAGGTGACTTTTAGGGAAAGAAAGAAATGAAGAGTTGATGCAGGTGGGCCTGATGCAGCATCTTGGTATGTCACTGGTACAAAAACCGGCCACACAATGTATTGATCATAATTTGCATCAGCTTAACAAGGTCCAGAATACATCATACTAAAGCATGCAATATGAGGTGGGAATGGAAAGGTGGTGGGAAAAAATACAGCAGATACATTCAAAATGGGCTTTAAAATTATTTGCCTTTCCACTCACTCCCCTCCTTACTATATATTCCTAAAAATTCATGCAAACACACACACATACACACACACACACACACGCACACATACACATGCACCACACACACACACCGTGTGCACACACACACACACACACACACACACACACACACACACACACACACACACATGACATATGCACACACGCATACACAACACACACACACACACACATATACACACACACTGAGAGAATGACACATACATTCAGGTGGTGGGTGGTCAGTTCCTTCAGGTCATCACACGCTGGGCTGAGACGTTCAAAGATGATGTTGTCTGCTCCTTTTGCAGAACAGCTTGATCTTGTTGTCCTTCCCGAACTATTACCTACAACACACATAATGCATGCTGCCTTATCTTCATGATCTGCCGAATGTCCAATGTGGAAAGAATAAAGTGAAAGTGTAAACTGTTCAGTCCTAACACAGCGACAGACCACAGCAAATATGCCACAGATGGATGCCCCTCCTAGGATTTATTGCTCTTGCAATCCTTGAACACATGCACATAAATAAATACATTTCTACATAGAACCTGGAATACACACACATTCAGTCATAACATACAAAAACTGTTAGATGATCATAATATCCACAACAGCAGACTAACACCATCATGTCAGCCAGTGCAGTTACAGTAATGATTTGCAAAGACTTGAGTCATCTTTTTACATGCTGAAATGGGAACAGATTCCACTTCCACAACTATTCAGCTCTCAGTGGGCCAGCAAACCCTCAACCTCCTCTTATCTCTAAACTATTTCAGTTTCATCATAACTAAGGCCACCACACTAAGTCCAAAGCAAAAAGGATCATCAATCAATCATTTAAAAATCATTCTAATACAAAAACCCCTATATTGATAACGGTGAGCCAAAGTTGTAACTTCAGCATCACATTCACAAATTCCACTGCCACATGCCAAAACTTTAATTCAGCATGACACATACTTCTTTTCTATAAGCACACGCATGTTTCAACCGAAGGTAAACAACACTGGCAATGAAGCTGTATCTAGTTCTTTTCCCTAGACTGACTACAACGTCATGGCCATGAAGCTGTATCTAGTTCTTTCCCCTAGATTGACTACAACGTCACTCTGACAGACTTTTTTCATCATACTGGTCTAAGGTAGCTCTTTCCCCAAGCATGATGGTGAAAGAAAGTCAATTTCTATTTTCAGAGGCGATCTAACTTGTGATAGACAAAAGATCCAACTCTGAAGAAACTCCTTTGACAAAGGGAACATTAACTTGACAGACAAATCATCTAGTTTTTCACAATACATTTGCTGATGGATCATAGAAACATTCTAAGGAAAGCACACATACATACCTTTCACACTTCTCAAGAATTTAGTAATACAGTTTTTTCAAAAATGCAGAAATGCACAAATAACACTCATGAAAAATCTGTTCAATTTTTTTAAAAAGAAAAAAATAAATTTTTTATCGTCTATAAATGTTATGCTTTGGTCATTCTGCTCAAGTTTTGAATTTTCAACATAAGGGCAAAATGTTACATCGTGAGATGATAAGGAGTCTAAATTTAGTAGGTTCCTCTTAATATCTTTTCATTAGTTGACCAAAGAAAAAAAAGAGTACTCACCGACATGCGTTTGCGCACATTGTTGAAGTCCAAGATGCAGAGGAGCTCATACACTTCTTGTTTTCCATGTACCTCAATTGTGATGGTACTTGGAGTTCGAGTCTGTTGTAAAACAGTACTGAGCCATGAACATAACCCTTTTATCTATCGTAAACAGTATTCACCAATTACATTTGCATTTTTTGTCAAACTGTTCTTATGTACATTAATTTCTGATGTCAAACAATTCTTACACTATGTACTTCATGTGTATATCTGTTGCCAAACATTACTGACATTATGACACTATGTACATTATGTCGGCTGCCAAACAATATTTACATTATGTACATAAAATGTAATGTACTGTAAAAGGATATTTATAGAGTGCTTTAACCTTGCAAGAGCCCAAAGCGCATATATTACAGAAACACCGTGACTCAAAGCACACACACACACACACACACACACACACACACAAAACAAAAAACACACATACAGAAAGACACATGAGCGCCTCAAAACAAGCTGACTCCCGCACTGAACTAAGTGGATATCGTTACTCAGTCTGGTGGAAAAGATGTGTCTTTAGGGAGGTTTTAAAAAGTCGTTATCAAACAGTGTTCATGCCATGCAACTTATGTTTACATTAACTGTAAAACAGTGCCAATATGATCTGTAGAGTTCACAGGCATATAGCCAGAACAGGAATTCTACTCAGCAACAGGCAGTACACAGTATACCTACTGTATCTAGTACCAAAGTACAGTACATCATCTTTACCAAGTGACAGTATACATCATACCTACTGAACCACACTAGCAGTCTATCTGCAGTAGCATGTAATGGAAGGCATTTAGAATATCTACTGTATCAGGGAAACAATGTACAGAATGCTTACTCTACAGAAAGCCACTATTCACCATTCATATTGTTTATACCTCAGCTGATCAAAGGGGGTGGGGGTGGGGGGGCACCATCAGAGTTGTTACCAAGTAAAAATGGATTCCATACCTTACAGAACAACGGTTGTGTACAGTCCGACTACCTTACAGATTAACCAGCTTTTATACAGCGTACCCACTTTACTAATCACTGAGCAGTATTCAGTATGACAGTTTACAGGGCATCAATCAGTGTTCATAGTATCTACCATCAGACCATCACGCAATGTACATTAAGACTACAGAGCAACGAGCAGAATATATACTACCTACTCCACAGACAAACAAGCAGTGTGCAGTATGACTATTGAGCGACAACAACATTCAATAAACTTTATGTACAGAGCAACACACAGTGCACAGTATGTCTTGTTTACTAAACAGGAAGCAAGGTGTAAAATGGCTATTGCAGATAACTGTTTTATCTGTTAGAATACTGTCTTTACTAAGCACAAACAACGTGCAGAATGTCCATTTATTAAATACATAATTGTTTTGCCCATTGTTCCACCCCCACTACCATTCCCACCGGTCTCCATCATCCCCAATTCCCTCTCCAATCTTATATGTCTCCCTCTCTTTTGATGCCCTCTTATCTCCCTTCTCTCCCTCCTCCTCCTTCCGTTTCATGTGGCAGCTAGCTCTTGACCTTGAATGTGTGTCACTGTCTTTCCCTATGATAAGCTTTAAATCCTAACATTTCACTGATGAACACAACTGTTGCATTAAAAAATGCAACTGTCCAGCAAAAGAAACAATTTGCTCTTGATCTGCCCAGCACACCAGCGAGTCCTCATGCAAATTTCAAGTTGATCCATTGATAATTGTGGATCAGTATTGGGACCAAGAACACAGACACTTGGGGGGTGAGCTCTGGTCACGATCGAGGAGAGTCATGCTTTTGGGAGCTGCAACATTAATTAACTCTTGTGTGTTAATTAACATCCGATCAAGCTTCAAAATGCTGCTAAGTTGACCGAGCACCTGTTGGGTTATTTTTTTTCATGCAACGACGGCCCCATGAAAGGGAAACTGTGGGACTCGTACTGTGAAAGTTATGGGTGGTGGTAAAGGCGGAACTCGTAAAAGAAAACAACGTAAAACAACAGGATCCAACACTAGTTCCAGCTCGTCTGACACTTCAGTGACAAAGAATATCGAAGATACTGAAGTAAAGTGTACTCCAAAGAAGCAGAAGACCCTAGCCACCAGCACTCCAGCGCCATTCAAGGAGAAACTGTCTTGGTTTGTTTACCAGACGATGGCGGACAAAGGGGACGAACGCCCAACAGCAGCTTCAGCCGACTACCATGTTGTTTTCTCCCCTGACTTGTCTCCATCAAAACAGCAACTAAGTGGGATTACCAATGAACAGTTGATGATGAAGTTGTGTGCCAATGGAGCAGAAATCTCGAAACTGACCCAAATGGTGGACGAGTTGAAGGCAACCCTTTTTACGGTGCAGGCGGACAATGACAGACTGAAGAAAGAGGTGATGACATGAGGAAGAGAGAGGACCAGATGAAAACGCAAATCGCCAAAGCCAAGCATCGAGCAGAACTTGCTGACAATCATGTTGAATACCAGTCCACGTATGTACGCAGAAACAACTTGCGTATATATGGCATCAAGGAAAAGCAGACGTCCGGAGCCAGAGAAACATCCAACCAGTGCGAGGAGAAAGTGCTTGCTCTTTTCAATGACAAACTCAAAATTCCAGTGAAAAAGAGGATACTGAGGCAGTACATCAGGTGGGCACTAAGCAGGAACGTCGGTCTGACGATTCTAGCGTCTCCAGAGAAAGGCCTACTGGATGGTGCATCATTGTCAGGTTCACATCGCAGCGCATTCGGGACAGCGTGTCGTACGCTCGACACCCTCTAAAAGGCACGAGGATTACTTTAGTTGAGGACTTAACCCCCCAGAGCCTATACACTGTTGTGTTCAGTGAAGAAACGAAAACACTCTCTGTCAACAAGCCTACTCAAAGAACGGGAACATTTTTGTGAAGATGGTTAGCGGGAAGATAGGGAGTGTGAAGTCTCTAGCCGACCCGAGACAATTGTGTTGATGGATATGATGATGTGTTGTCTGTTACACAAGGTCAGTAAGTTTTTTTTTTCATTCATGTATGTGCATAAAAGTTTCGCTATAATAACCTTCCTGTGTAGAGGGATTTTGAGATTTCCCCTTTGTTCCAAAATTTTACAATGTTTACCCTTTTCAGTTATTTCATTTGTCAATGTTTGGGTCAAGGCAATTCAACACCAGTGTGATAAGCGGGATGAGGAACCAGTGGATCTTTTGTTTTTGGAATTTGTTATCCTTGCGTTGTTTCTTTGATAATTAAACAGCTACCCAGCTGCGGGGATCTGCTTGTCTTTTTGGTCTTACTGCCGGAAGCACGTGGGGCTTTTGTTTTTGTCACGTGATAGGTGTTCATGATGGCCGCTAATGAATTTGGCCTATATGACTGTGGAAAGGGCCTGTATACTTTTTCTTTATGTATTCTTTTTGTACTGTGTATAGCAGAATATGCTTGTTAAAACCAGTTGGTGTGGAGTGGGGCAATGGGCCTACAGATGAAACCTTTTTGTAATTGTAAATTCTACATGTTGTGTGCCTGTCTTATTTTGTTGTCGTTTGTGTGTGCTGATACTGTTAACTTACATTGTGTGCATGTGGATGAGAGTGTAAACACTGAAACCGGGTCAGGTTGGATTTTTCAAATTGTCCTTATGGTACTAGTTTTTCAGGAGACAGGTTTGTCTTTAATTCAGTGGATTTCTGAATTAATTGAGGTGATGTTTTTCTTTTTTTTTTAATAGTATATGGAGACAGAAACAGAAAATGTGCTTATTTCATTTGATTTTACTATATGTTGTGGGAATAAGATATGTTTTGTACTGTTTACACCACTCCTTCTCTTTCAAACTTACGAAATGGCGGGTGACAACCTTTTAAAACATGCTCATTTAACTGTAATGGCTTAAACAGCTCCAGTAAAAGGAAGGGTGTATTTGATTTCCTTAGGAAAAAGGAAGCCAACATATACTGTCTTCAAGAGACACATTTAAAAACAGAATCACAAAATGTCATACGAGCAAGTTAGGGTTATAATGTCTGGCTCTGCGGTTCTGAGACAAATAAAAACGGGGTTGCCATTCTTTTTAGCAATATTTTGAATATATTTTTGTTTGATGTTATTAGAGATCCTCATGGTTGTTATATTGTAATGAAGCTGGAAATTCTTAATAAAAAACTTACCTTAGTCAAGTAATAGCGACAGACCTGAATTTTTTTATGGTGTCTGTGAACACACTGAATGCATTGCCAATGAACATGTGATTATCACTGGTGACTAGAATTGTGCCCTGGACATGAAAATAGATGTCAGAAACTATGCAAAAGTGAATAATCGTCCTAGGACCTGGAAAAGAATTACTGACATGATGGTAAAATTCAATCTTTTTGATGTTTTTAGGGAAATGTATCCTGAAAAAAAAGATCATATACTTGGCATACATTTAATTTATTTACACAAGAAACACTATTATTTTTTCTAATTACTGAAGAATTATTGGTTGAAACAACATTTTTACTGACCCGGGATACAGATCAGATCATTCTTTAGTTACTATACTTTTAAAAAAAGAGCAGCTTAAACATGATAGGCCTTTCTGTGAATTTAATAATAGTTTGCTTAAAGATGAAAAAATATATTTCAGAAATAAAAAGAATAATCAATGAGGTGAAAAAAACAATATGCACTATTACCTTATAATTTAGACAACACTGATAACATTCCTAATGAAAATATCTCCTTTGAGATCAATGATCAACTTTTTTTTTTCCAAACCCTGTTATTAGAAATTAGAGGGAAAATAATATCTTATAGCACTTACAAAAAAAAAGGATCAAAAGGTCCGTGGTTGAAAAACAGTACTTTGAAGGTGGACTGAAGAGGCTGAATGTTGGAAACTTTTTGTCTTCTATGACGATATCTTGGCTAAGGAGACAACTTTGATTCTGAGTTGAAGGATTTTACCCTTAATATGTTTCCTAGGTTAGGACATTTAAAACATTTTGGAGCTGAATATGCTAATATCATTACTGAAAATATTGAAAACCCATTCTAGAAGGATGTTGTAAAACATTACAAAAACCTATGTACAAAATGTTGTGTATCTTCTGTGTATAAATTCACGTCTGAAATGTATTCACTACAACATTAATATATACTGGGACGAAGGGTAGTTTATGTGCGAGAATGGTGTGACTATGACATTTTCTTTCTTTTTTTTTTTTGCTGTCCCAACCTCTGCGCTTCCTCAGAGGCAGTGCACCCATGCCGCTCATTCTGACACCCCGTCCACAGACACAGCCTGGTCGGCCCCGCCGCGGCCCTGGCACCAGCCATCCACAGGAACCAGTCAATGTCAAGTCGTCAAGAGGCAACTGACTGGACGAGACACTGCACTGTTGCCGAGTCACTTCAGTGGTACCTGTTCTGATCTAACATACGCAGGACACCACCTACTAAGCCCCCTACTGACGACAATAATTGTTTAGTCACGGAGCTGGCGTGAATGAGCTCTCCATCCGCAAGGCGCCACCACGTCCGTCCAACGACAGCCCTTCATGGACTCGCTGATACCGGTGATCCCAATGGAACAAACCAATGCTACAGACATGGAGAGGACATCAAAACTGAGGTCACCATGAGAGCAGGGCATGAAGGGCCACAGAATTTGAGACATTTTTTTTTTTTTTAAGCTGATCGATGAAAATGAGGATGATTAAGATGATGAAACGGATTCCCATTTTGGTCTGAGACTACATGACAGGGCTGTACTCTACGCTTCCTTTCATAATATATCCCGGCGTCAACCAGGCCCGAGAGATACAGGCACCTGCAGTGTTGGTCAGGAAATTTGAGCAACACTCTCAGAAACGCATCCGTTAAGTGGATGAAATTCGACTGTGTGGTCCCAGTCTTCCCAACTGAGATCGCAGCAAACTCAACTCTGGGTAGGAGCCGTTGGGGCAGAAAAACCCACACGACTTTGATGGGATTCGAACCCATGACCTCCCAGCTGGGAGTCCACGACGCTAACCACTTCAGCACGGTGGCTGGTACTATGACATTTCTATGTAAAAAATATAATTAATGATAATGGTCAGTTTATGACATATAACCAATTTTTGCTTAAATACCCAGGTATTAGAACCAATTTCATATTGTATGAAGGTATTGTCGACGCAATCCGAACATATTGTCAAAAGTTAAATATAGTTCTTATCAAGAGATACAAAACTTCAGACTCGAAGACATGGTCTTTTATTTATAAGGGCAACAGACATGTGCAGACCATTTTAAATGGAAATGATGCTATTCCAACAGCAGTCAAAAAAATGAACAACTTGTTCGAAAATCTGAGCTGGAAACATTTTTTTTTTCACACTATCATAAAAACTACTAAAGATGTACAGCTCAAATGGTTTCAATCCAGACTATTACATAGACTACTCCCCACTCAGAGATATTTGTTCAGGATCAAAATTACCGATTCCCCTATTTGCAACTTCTGTAATATGGATGAGCAAAGCATTTCACAAATGCTGTTTGTTTGTTTGTAACTGAAAATGAAAAACAAACCTCCTTGTAACTTCTTCTTTTTTTTTTGTAAAGCACAAAGAAAACTGCCAGATTGTAACGATTGTATTTATTATTCATAATTACACACTTATATATTGGTACATGTACTGGGAAAAAAACACACACACAGACACTTTGATTGCACTTTACATATTCGATGATACATAGTATACACAAGATCATAGTGCAGTATACCATACACAAGCTCACAGTGCAGTATACTTACTTGGAAGACAAATCCAAAGTTCCTGGCTGCTGACA
This sequence comes from Conus betulinus, assembly GCA_016801955.1. Taxonomy (NCBI): domain Eukaryota; kingdom Metazoa; phylum Mollusca; class Gastropoda; order Neogastropoda; family Conidae; genus Conus; species Conus betulinus. Next base: position 480,865 of record JADBJO010000458.1, on the reverse strand, counting down.
CAAGAGCTCCCTCATCTGGAGATTGTGCCTGGTATTCTAGTGTACCTGTGAGCAATGCACACACACACACACACACACACACACACACACACACACACACACACACATATATATTAAAATTTGCAGTCATGGAATAGTCACAAAATCAAATTTTGTATTCATGGATTTGTCACAAAATCAAAATTATTTCATTCATGGAATGGCGACAAAATCAAATTTTCCATCTATTAGTAATGTAAATAAACAAGTTAGAAGAAGCATGGGAGAAACACATTCAAGCAAATAAGTAGAAACATTCTTCCACACGTTTCCTTTTCTACAGCTGTTGAGCATTTTTATGGAATATGCGCTATAGAAATAAACATTACCATGATTAAGATATCCATCCAAAACCAAGAGCATTTCTGTACAATGCTCGGTGCCGTTAAATTACCTAGCTTTGATATATGTCAGCAAAATCCTTTTTCATTTACAAAACCAGTTTGGTGAAATTTTCCCATGATTAAACTGCAAACCATTTTTGTGAAACACATTAATTTTGCAAATCGCTGAAATAATAAAACTGACAAACTTTCACAAATCACTGCCAGGAAGTTAAGTCCTCTTGTACAGATGGGTGAATACACACATGCACGTGTGCATAAACGCACGTCTGCTCGATTTGTATACACACCATTTTCTCTCTCTCTCTCTCTGCATCTCTCTCTCACACTTACACACACACACACGGGCTTGAAATACCCAACTGTCTGCATGTTTGAGATAATCTTGTGGTGAACAAGTAAAAATGCTCTCTCCACTTTTCCATTCGACAACCAATTTTCAACTGTTAACCAATGTTATAATCAGTGGCCAAGATAGTTAGGAAAAACAGCACAAGGGTAAACAGATTTACACTCAGGTACATGCACACACAAACATAAGCACACACCAAAAGCCTCACACAGACATATAAACACAACACACACAGCCACAAATACACACAGGCAGCTGACCACAAATGTGCGTTACATAAATCCAGACACTGGAATACACACATCTGCTCATCCACACCACACACACACACACACACACACACACACAGCAGCAGACTACTCATCTGTACTACACATAAATCTACACATTTGGACAGCAGTAGATCAACACCACCAACTTCAACAGTAAAAGAAAATCGAACCTAAAACTACATATGAAAACCAGACCAACACTATCAGACAAACAACACCAAAAAAGGCATCAAACAAAAGACCGCTCACCATCTTCCAGCGTTTCGGCCATGACGGTGTGACACAGAGCCAGTGTGAGGAAAAAGGTGTGACAGTTTTTTGTCCCTGCCCGCACGATGTCCAGGAGCTCCTGTCGTAAAATTCAAAGTTCTTCTCAGCATACGGTTGTCCGAGAAGTCCACTTTGGGGGTGTCCTGCAAACATAAACATGGGTACTCCTAGATTTCAAGATGCTGTCACTGGTCCACTGTTAGCATGGACCTGCCCAGTCATTTGTATCCAGTGTCTGCGCTTTACATATATGCAAACCACACCTTTTGTATGACACACATTTTCCACGTGATCCTTGTGTATGTGTGTGTGTGTGTGCATGTGTGTGCATGCGTGTATGGTGTATATGTGTTTGTCTGTGTGTGACTGTGAGTGTATGTAAGAGCTCAAGTTTTCATTATTATTGCCCAGTCAACCACACAAAGCCTTTTCAGTGCTGTCAAACTCACTCTGGGGAAAAAAAAAAACCCATATTAGACAGCAAGTAAGTCGACTGATCAAAACATATCCTGAAAAAAAAGGCAAACAACAGAAGAGGTTATGACGTAGTAGCTAAACTACTGACACATCACATCTTACAGAATTAGGCTATGCTGAGTGCCAGGCATTTCCCTTCATTCACGACTCCCTGATTAAAAAAAACTTTCAAAATGTATAAGATAAAAAAACAAAAATCAAATGCTACAAAACATACATTAAACATGCCAAACTGGTAAACAAGCACTGCAGAATGGACCAGTTAGTGTTCACTCTTGACAATGAGTACAATTCTCATTACCTAATTGCAAGAATACAACAAAAAATAAGTAGGCATGTCAGAAAATGCTATCAGATAAAGAAATGTGTCAGTGTTTCCACACCATAAGAAAAAGAATGATTTACAAAGGCAGAAGAACAGAAGAAAAAACCATACAGGAAGACAAAAACCAAACAGACAGAGTCAAAGAGAATAACAGAAAAGAAGAAATAACTGGCATAGAAATTCCGGTAGGTGGGGGAATCCTTTGTACTGGAAGAGCCCTCCATATCCCCACTAGAACACACGAGGGATAGACAGGATCGTAGGTACGGCATACTTAGGTACAGGTACGCACACTTCATGCACATATGCTACTCTGAAAGATAAGATAAGGTAATGTTGCTTATAGCCCAGCCGACAGCAAAGGGCCATATCAGGGCTGTCACCATGTTAAAATCAACTCACAAGTCATTCATTCACACAATTCTTTAAAATACATCATCTAAAAACTCACCCAAAAGTTTGTTAAAAAATCTTTCCACTGTAAAATCTCAGATCCGATGAAAAATGTTAACCTCTTTCTAGAACATGCTACTCTGAAAGAGCACAAGATGGATTATGAAAAATATGTCAGAAAGCATAATGCAAATGTAAAAGATGGATTATGAAAAATATGTCAGAAAGCATAATGCACTAAACAATTTTATTGGGGAGCCTTCTGCAACAGAGGAGGCACTAAAACTTGCATCAAAGTACAGTTTGCAGATGACCATCTTTTTTCTCATCCTCCTCCAAAACAATCCCTTCATCCCTTTTTTTTTTTCCTTAAAATTGTAGATTCATCCTCATTTTGAAATTCTTGTCTGACATTATACAGACAACACATAATTCCTAGGGAAACAGATTATCAGATACACATATAAACATGCAAAAAGGATGTGATTAAGTAGACATACATATTTGGAAATACCTGACTTTTTCTACATTGCCTCTCCATCCCCTGCCTACTGCCAGATTCCACCTCTATTGCCTGGAGAGAACCCTAAAGTGAAATAATCATATATCCTCGCGCCAGGGCTATACAGCATAAAGGCGCATCCACTAGTTGATGGACTGGGGATCCCTCAAGCTCTGCGCTTGAGAAGTGCACTGGATAATATGGAAGAAGGTGCCGCAAACCAACACAGCCTTAGAGAAGGAAAACTTGGAGTCCAAACCTGCTCTGTCTGGTGTACGTTAACCCCGTATTAACTGGTAACCAAACAACCATGAGCTGAATGTGTCAGCTGAGGCCAGTGGGCAGACCTCCTGCAGAGTCACAAGCCACAGGGGAAGACCAGACACAGTGACGCATCTCACCCATTAAGGCCATGCAGACTGACATTCGACAGTATGGTGCTCGTCCCGTGGTTCTCCAGTGGGTGACAGCGCCAGGCCTCCAGCCTCAAAGGGGCCCAGCCAGCGACTGGACTGGAGAAGCCATTCAAGAAGAAAACAAGAGGTGAAAATCAAGCAGCCAAGAAAGTCAGCCGGAAACACCAGTAACCCACCTTGTCTTTGCACAGTGGAATGCTGAGGGCCTTGAAAAGAAGAAACCTGAGCTTCAAGAGTTCCTCAGAAGGGAGGGAGTGGCCATCATCTGTATTCAGACACACCTGACAGATGCTCATCACTTCACCCTAAGAGGATACGTGCTCTTCCAGCATGACTGCACCAACCAACACAAGGAAGGAATTCTTACACTTGTACACAACACAATCCCAGCAATAGAAACTGGGAGATCACAGAGTGGCAATGAATTTCTTGCCATCAAAGCAGTTATCCAGGGAAGAGAAGTGACAGTCATCAACTGTTACTGCCCCCGTGACAAAGACTTGCAACTATACACTCTTCCACTGACCAGTCAAAAACCTACCCATCACTGACGACTTCAACAGCTACTCCCCAAGTTGGGGATACCCTGACCTGAACACTAGAAGAGAGCAGGTCAAAGACTGAATGATTGAGAACAACCTGATCGTTATCAACAGGCCTGATGACTGGCCCACTTGCCTCTCACGCGCATGGAAAACCACGAGCACCCCTGACCTTGCAATCGACGCAGAAGACATTCAGAAAGTCTGCGACAGGAAAGTGTGCACCCAGCCAGGCCGCAGCGACCATCTGCCGGTTCTGCTGAAACTGTCCCTGACAGAACAGCCTGCCCCTCAAAGATAAGGAATAAGGAATTATAAAGGCAGACTGGTCAAAGTTCCAACACTTAATAGACAAACTCTGCAGAGAGAAAGTAGCATTAACACAGTAAGAACATCAATTTCAATGTCAAGCAGCTGACCAACTACGTACTCCAGACTGCCAAGCAAAGTATCCCAAAGGGTCAAAGGAAAGATCGCAAGCCTTATTGGAGCAACCTACTGCAGACTCTTAATGATGAACTTACAGCCGCTAGAGACCAATTAGATGAGCTCGCAAGCAAGTCATGGCAGGAGAAGACAAGCACCCTCAACATGGAGAAAGACACACAGAAACTGTGGAATCTGACAAAAGTCCTCAATGATGAACAGTATGATGCATCAAGAGCAGCTCTTTTGAAAGATGATGGCCAGATTTACACAGTCAGAAAGGCAGCTGCCCTGCTTGCAGACAACTTTAAACAAGACAGCTTTCTGGATGTGCCAGGGAGACGACTGATGACCTCAGAATAAAAATCAAGAGGGAACTGGGGAAGCAGACATCAACTCCCAGCATGATCTCCCAAACTCACCATCCACAAACTAAAACTGTGAAATTAAGCAGCTGAAGATCAAAAAAAAAAAAATCCAGGCAATGACAGGATAACTAACAAAATGATTCATCACCTTGGAGACTACACCAAACAGAAACTTCTGGGCATCTTCACTCAGTCCTGGGACACTGGGGTATTTCTAACAAGCTGAAAGAGGCCATCATAGTTCCTATCCTTAAGAAAGGCAATGACAAATACAGCAAGAACAGATACCACCCCTTAATCTCCTAAGCTGCCTCAGCAAAACTATGGAGCAAATCATCAACCAGCAGCTCCAGTACCACCTAGAAAAGAATGGGCTCCTCACACCTACACAGTCAGGCTTCAGAAAGAACAGGAGCACTGAGGACCACGTCAACTTGCTGAGGATGGCATCTCACAGAAGATGAGGATGCATGCCATCTTTGTCAACCTTACCAAGGCGTTCAACATGGTCTGACAGGAGGGTCTCCTCTTCAAGCTGCTCCTTATGGAAGTATGTGGAAGGATGTATGCCTGGATCCGGAGCTACCTTTTCAACAGGACAGCCCAAGTCAAGCTGGAAGGTCACACCAGTCTTCCAGTACAGATCAGAGAGGGTGTGCCCACCTCGCCGATCCTGTTTTTACGTCTTCGTCGATGATATTATTAACCAGCTGTCTTCCCATATTCCCCGGGCACTGCATGCATGTGACCTTGCTGTCTGGACCAAAGCAGAGCAAGTCAGCACTGCAAGTATCAAGATGCAGCAGGCCCTGAACCATATCTCAGCTGGGCAAGAGAGTGGCTTGTCACCATCAACAGGACCAAACTGAAGCCACCTGCTCTCTCAGGACAGAAGAGTTCACCCAACGCATCTGCAGGCAAGAAATTCCACAGCAGGACACCCAACGTGTCTTGAAGTGAAACCGGACAGACAACTAATCTGGGTCACACAAATCAGCACCATCCACAGCAGAAGCTTCACGAAAATGGCCCTGATGAAGAAACTTGCAGTTATAAAATGGGAGCCAACATGAAAGTCCTAAAGCAAGTGTACACTGCAATGGTCAGACCCCATATGGAGTATGCCTCCAGTGTCTGGTCAACTGCTGCAAAGACCAACCTGGACAACCTGACAAAGGTACAGAATGCCGGCCTCAGACTCTTGACAGGAGACATGAGATTTACTTCAATACCAACCATGGAAAAGACAACAAAGGAAAACACAAGAGAAACTCCTCTGGCACCTCCTACATTCCAAGTTTAGGACTTCCACAACGAACAGATTGAAGCGACAGAACCCACACAACCTCACAAAGGCTCTACAGAAGAACCTTAACGCTCAACAGCTTTTGAGATTTTTGCATTCTGCATGATGGATGTGCTTTTTTTCATAACATTCTGCACATGATTTCTAAAATAATAATATTTCTGTGATGAATGTGTCTATTTCTTTTTTTTTTAGGCGATACATTGCTTCAGATAACAAAACTGTTGTTTTAATATACCATAATTCCTGGAAGAAAACCATGGATCACCAGTGATCGAAATTCAAGGGAAAGAACTGAAGAGAGTTAATCAGCCTTTCACAGAATCCAATCAACAAATTAGATGCTGCAGGACTATGAGGACTGGCAGGCGGGCATCCCGCCTATCACCTTTAGTCTCCAGGGCGTAACAGCCAAAGCACATCATACAGCTGAGAAACTCGAGCCTCGGACTCTCAAAACTCTCAACACCTCTTACCCACCTACCACCTGGGCTAGTTTCCAGATGGCAGATCTTCGGAAAGTCTGAGGCCACAGGCCCATATTCCACAAACTACCCAGCTGAAGCCTGTGCTCTATGCCTTGCTGCCCGGACCCTTAACCAGGAAAACAGGCTCCCCACCAATACACACTTTCTGACAGACTGTGAGTCCATCCTGAAGAGCCTCCAGACACCAGGAGGCTAGCAAATAATCAGAGCCGTTGGAGAAGAACTCGGTCTCCTCCAACAGACAACTACTGTAGTTCTGCCGTGGATCCCTTCTCACTGTGGCATTGTAGGGAATGAGTAAGCAGACTGTCTGTCCAAGATCGGCAGAACACAGGAACAGTCAAGGCATCCTACGTCTTACAATGAAGCTAAAACCATCCTCACAAACAACTTCAGAAGAGCATGACGCCAAAGCAGCTCAAGTTACCATCTTCATGCTGCGAACAGGACACAGCCAGGTCCTCTCCCATCTGTAACTCTCTCCTACTGACCAATACCCTTGTGGCACAGTCTCCCAAACTCCCGCCCACACTTTACAGTCCTGCCCCTCCTTTGAAGCTTTCAGACTCCAGACATGGCCCAGTCTGGTTGAATTCTTTCGTTTTTTGGGGTTTTTTTTTTGTGCGCTTGGAATCGATTTCATCAAGATTTTGCACCTTATAAATACCATAATTATCATTATTATTTAAAATGTGGGGACCAGTGGGGTCTCTGTGGCAGACTGTGGACTTCACCTTACTAACCGGATTAAGAATCTAGCATGGCTGGGAACGCGAAAGAAATGAAAAAAGAAATATATACTCCCCCTTCTCCACCTCTCTCTCAAAATAAAATAAAAGACAAGAAATTCCAGATAAACAAAAGAATCTCCCTTTCTCCTAGGCTCCCAGCCCAGCTGATCATTTGTGGAGAAAAGAAAGAAACTGCTTTCTCAAAACTATCATCAAACAAGGCAATTATATTACTTGAGGAACACAAGTCAATGACAAGAAAAAAGCAAACTCAAATAAACAGAAAACAAACAAAAAAAAAAACAAACAAAAAAAAAAGAATAAAAGCAGCAGCAACGGTAAGAACGTATATACCACACAGGTCAAACTAATGTAAACAGAAACACAAGACACTGCCCATCACTCAGAAAACAAACAGTATAAAAACCCATGTCACAACCAAGCAGCTTCAACAAGACATATCAAACTTTTGTTGTGAATGCAGCTCCATGCTGAACTTGACAACAGCAACTGACAACGCATCTCATACAGAAAGGATCAGGCTGCCCCCCCTCTTCTCCCGCTCCTCAAACACCGTCCAACGGTCTGTCGGTGAAAATGGAGCAAAGATAGAGGTCCTTTGCACCAAAGCTTGGCACCAGCTGACGCGCGGTCTGGTGTCTGGAGCTGTGTGGGGAGGGACATGCTCTGCGCTGCTCTCTTTAGATGTACCCGGTACCATTAGCGAGTTGGTCTTCTCAGGCAATGAGAGACTAGCAGAGAGGTGTCCTGGCGACGCTGATAAGAGACCCCCAGTCTTATCTATTTCTCCTGGGGTTACAGCCCAGCTGACGCGATACCGGGTCAATGGAGCTGTGTGGGAGGGACAAACATTGGGTCTGTATTGCTCTTTTCAGATGGAACATGGCCCTGCCCATGCGGTACTGTTTGCGAGCCAGCCGTCCCGGTCAGTGGCAGATCAGCAGACAGATGTCCTGTCGACGCTGATGAGGTGCCCCACAGTCTGATCTGTTCGTCCTGGTAATACACCCCAGCTGACGCGATGTCTGGGTTTGGAGCTGTTCGGGCAGGGACAAACGCTGGGTCTGTATTGCTGCTTTCAGATGGACCATGGCCCTGATCCTGCGGCACCATTAGCGAGCCAGTCGTCCCGGTCAGTGGCAGATCAGCAGAGGTGTCCTGTCAATGCTGATGAGGGGCCCACAGCCTGCTCTTCTGATTGTGACACTACAATCGAAGTACTCTGTGACACCGTTTGTGCCTCTGGAACACAACCAAGCCCAGCATGGCGCTCAAAGCATGGACACAGACAGCGCGTTGAGGAGGGGGAGGACAGGTGAGGGGTGCAGCAGCAACACCAAAGTGCCAATTTCTCGTTGGAAGACGTAGACCACCAAGATGCACTGCGACTGGATCTGCCAATCCATGTTAATGGGAACTCCATACTGGCAGCTATGGATGGAAGAGACAGTGCCTTGCGGTTCGCAGCTGATGCCCTCCACCTCAGGCTCTCAATTATCTGTGCACGGGGCAACAAATCATCCACATCCATTACAACACACATCTGTCCATGGTGTATCACATCACCCACACCGGTTATAATACACCTGTTATAATACACATTCATCCACATGTGTTATACCTCTACTCATGCAGCAATGCATCCCCCTCATCTATTACACATTAACACATGGCGGAACACACCACCCATATCTGTTACACACCTGGCCATGGGGCAACACATCACCCATATCTGTTATTATACATCATCATCTACCTATAGAGCAACACATCGCCTAAACCTGTTTTACATCTGCCCACAGGCCAACCTATCAACTACACCTGCCACACATTTGCCCTTGGAGCAACACATCACCCACATCTGTAAACATATGCCTTTAGGGCAACTCATCACCCGCATCTGTTATACAACAATACCTGCCCATGGAGCAAAACATCATCAGCATCTGTTACACATTAGCCCATGGAGTAAAACATCACCCACATCTGTTATACATCTTCTTATGAGCCTACACATCCCACCTATCCGCTGTACATCTGCCTTTTGGAGCAACACATCACCCACCCCTGTTATGCATCTGCCCACGGAGCCACACACATCCCGCATCTCCTACACATCTGCTCTTGGAGCAACATTATCACTCACACCTGCCATACATCTGCCTACAGAGTAACACACCACCTACAGATGTTATATATCTCTGCCCACGGTGCAACACATCAACCGGCATCTGTTATGCATCTGTCCAAGGAGCAACACTTCACCCACATGCGTTACAAATCTGCCTTTGGAGCAAAACACATCACCACATCCATCATATATCTCCCCATGGAGCAATACCTCCCCAACATCTATTACACATTAGCTCAATGGAGCAACACATCACCTACATCTGTTATGCAACATCTGCCCGTGGAGAAACACGTCACCCACATCTGTTATACATCATCTGCGCCCCCCCCCCCCCCCAAGCAAAACATCACCCATAGCTGTTGTACATCTGCCCATGGAACAACACATCACCTTTGTCTGTTTTAGATCTGCCCAAAGAGCAACATATCTTCCAAATCAACTACACATCTGCTGGTTGATTATGAACCCAATACAACACCAATGTACATCTGTCCACGGAGCAACCTATTCCTCATATCTGCTGTAGATCCCACATCTGCTATACATCTGCCCTTGGGTCAACACATCATCCACATCTGCTATAAAGCTGTCAATGGACCAATGATTCACTCACACCTGCTTTGCATTACACACATCTCTACATCTACTTTTTCTTCCCTAATTTCAGACGATGGGGAAAATCTTCTCAGTGGATTTCCCTTCACAGTGATTCCAGACAAAAACTCTTTTCAGCACTCTGTAAGTAAGAAGTCCTCTATCACTGAGGACATTACCAATCATGATCATTTGCCAGTCACTTCTGACCTCCTCCTCTCTATACCCCATTGTTTTATGTAAACACCATCACCACGATCCAGAACACCATCATGGGTCAAACACACACACACACACACACACACATACATACATAAACCGCACACATATACATGCACACACACACACACACACACACACATGTAAACACGTGCACACACACACACTTACACACTCTCTCTCTCTCTCTCTCTCTCTCTCCTCACAACATAAACACACACAACCTTGTCCTGTCCTTTAATTTCTCTAGAGGTTTGCATGCATACCCATTTCCTGCCACGTTCTCTTCAGACATAAAATACCATTGTACAATGTGTACAGAGCTACTGTACAGCGTGTGCCAAAAAAGAGTTTTCAACCTGACATCCACACATACCACACAGATACACGTGCACACACAGAATGAACACACACAACTCCTTTTTCTTGCTCTCTCTCTCTCTCTCTCTCTCACATGCACGAGTACCTCACTGATTTCCAGAAGGTTGCCCTCTCTATCAACAGGGTCCCCATATGACTTGCCATCGATGGAGCACTTGTTGAACGTCATGATGTTCTGCACATTATAAACAACTCGCTATAAACAACTCGCTCGATTCATTCTATTCATCTCATTCATCTCTCTCTCTCTCCCTCTCTTTCTTCTGTCTGTGTCGGCGTTCAACTACTCATTCAAATAATCCAACTCCAAAGTCTATGTGTGCAAGTATGAGTATGAGAGAGAGAGAGAGAGTGTGTGTGTGTGTGTGTGTGTGTGTGTGTGTGTGTGTGTGTGTGTGTGTGTGTATGACTCTCTCTCGCTCTCTCTCTCTCTCTCTTCTGTCCACTGGTCCATCTGCCTCTCTCTTTCTTTCTCCTTCATTCTCTTTCTTTCAGTGCACAGCTTTCATAATGGTTCAAGTTCTATGATTGATAACAAATAAATGCCTAACCTCAAAAAATTTCAGAAAAGAAAACAAGTAGTCACAGAAAGCAGTATTCTTTTCAAACTCAAGACCTGCATCGGCAAAACCATCTATACACACAGGCATAATGATACAAAATGTCCTTGTCCCATCTCAAAAGCGTGTTTCTGAGGCCAGGTGTACACTGATCAACTGATATTTTTTTTAAAATCCATATCACGTGATTTACTGGGTGCAAGAGTAATGTGGGTTAACCTCTACCTGTGTAAAAAAAAAAAATCCCTGTTTCACTTCAGCATCAACGCAAATAATGCCAAATACATAAAAGCTTGCAAGCAGTACAGTGGCCTTATTCTCAAACCTTGGATCCAATGCAGATGACTCCAAGTCCATACAACCCCTGCTGATTTGGCAAATTGAAAACATCCTCTTATTACTGTTATTTGCTATGTTTTGTAACTGTTCACTAACACCAGAAAGACAACTACAGCCGATCATTTCAGGAGGATCAGCGGCTTAAGCAGCGCGAAAAAGCTGCTATGAATACAACAAAATCAATTCAAATACGTCCTAAATTGGCTGCTGAAGAAAAGGAAAAAAAAAAAACAGACGATCATCGATGGAAAATCTGAAATGAATGCAAGGTCCAGATCACATGAAATATGCGGTCATCGTGCAACATCAAAGCAAACAACTGACGATCAATTCAAACAAATCTGCCCTAAATCGCGTAACCCAAGTTGAGCAGCATTCACACTACTAGTCTGTTCAACACCAACTCTTAGCATGAACCAGTTAAACAATGCCCTTATCACTCTCAATGTGTTTTAGCGGGACACCAATGAGCTCATTCACCCCTAGCTGTCCATGAAAAAAAAAAAAAAATCTGTAACAGTCATATCCTTCAAGTATACCGAGTTTCAGCTTTTTTTTTATCTCTTTTTTCTTTTTCTTTTAGCATTATGTTCCGTCACCACCAACCCAGCATACCCAAAATCTGTACGCCTCCATCTCTCCTCACTTACTCCACCTGCTCATCACCCTCCATCCTCCCTTTCCATGATTCATCTGGTTTGTATATTTATTCACAACCTTGTCAAGAAAAAAAAATTCTTTTTTAGTTCTTCTATGAATTCTCTTCCTTTTCATAATCTCTTATATTACCTTTTTTTTTTTTCAATAAAATCATGTTAATTTATATGCTCAGTAACAACTCTTCAATCTGATCAGACAAATACCTGTGTTAATGTTCCTGTTTTGTCTGAGAAAATGTACTCGATCTGTCCAAGCTCCTCGTTGAGGGTGGTGGTCGAGCCTTGGCGCACGTGTCCTTTTTGTCGTAGTACATCTTGATGTCCCAGTTGATCCACAGACTATGTGCAAGACGGATTATTTCAACACTGGAAACAACACCAGGCAAAAAATGTTCTCACCACGTAACATCAAAACTGTTATGAAATAAGAAAAGCTTTACTTATGCTGGGCTTTGTCAACAGTGAACAATAATGACAAAGTTCATGATGAAGTCAAATCATGGGAGATGAAGCGGAAGGGGAAGGGGGGGACTGAGTATGATCTGTGAATTTTCTTCTTTAGCAACTTGTGCTTGGCTACTACTTGAATGTCACTAAACATTGGTTATGAATTGATTTGATTACATAGTGGGTCAGTATGGCAGACCTGAGAGTAAAGGATGATAATACGCATTGAGGATAACCTTCAACTGACAAGAGCCACACACACATATATAGAACACACACACACACACTGAACACACACCCTGAACATACACATACACACACTGTACACACACACACACACACACACACACACACACACACACACACACACACACACACTGAATACACACACACACACTGAACACACACACCCCACATCCACCAAACACAGACTGGTGAACACTGACCTCACGTAGAGTGAGATAGGCACTACAGTGTTGAGGATGATGATGTAGGAGAGAAAGACGAGCAAGGCAATGGACAGAGCGCCAGGGGCTTTCTCCTCCTCCCTGATGAAGTACTCCCAGGGCAGGAAAGACTGGAAATCGTAGCCAATCATCCCCTCCCACACTCCACAGGCCACCGTGCAGATCAGGCACACCGTGATCAGAAAGAAAAATATCTGAAAACAATAAACACACACACACACACACACATAAAGACATGGGCTTTTCTTTCCCTTCTGAGGAAGACAAATGTCTGATATAAAAGAAAAAAAAGGAAAACTGTAAGACATGGGCTTTCCCACCTCCTTTACACTTGCAGAAATTAAAAAGTAATCACATTCCATTTTGACTTTGAATAATGTGCCCAAATCTATGACAGGCTGTAACCAATTTGCTCCTACATCTTACCATTTCAATGTCAGAACTTGTTTCACACACACACACACACACACACACACACACGCACGCATGCACACGCGCGCACACACACACACACACACACACATGGAGATACAGAGATCAAGTTGGAAAGACACAGAAAAACGACAGAGAGAGAGAGGAATCAAAATCCACCTACACCAAATCAATTTATTCATAAATCGATCAATATTTGTGCGCTTGAACTTGGTCTTGCCACTGTTCATCATGAGCTTGGTGTCTCGGCCGGCGAAGATGACCACCCCGTAACACCACTCAGTGTTGCGAAGCACGCAGCCACGCAGCAAGATCTTCTCATTGTCCAGCGAGTACGTCTCTCCCTGCCAGTGCATCTTGCCCTCAAATTTGGACAGGCGGTTGTTGGGCGGCTCGCTGATGATCTCCGCTATCAACACAAACACAATTGCTATGAAAACATGCTTGTTACCAAACTGCATGATTTCCTAACTCCTTTCTTTTTCTTGTTTTGTTTTGGTTTGTTGTTGTTTTTTTTTTTTGTTTTCAAATTTCTCCCTTTGTCGCAAAAACACTGGTTTAAAAACAACGCACAAAAAACTTCCCCAGATGCTTCTGTATGAATGGAATGCACCTTGTCAATCAGAATTCAGTTCACTCATTCCCAATGACTTACAGCTACTAAGCTAGAAAAACAAAATGCATTTGTCTCTGAACAAAATGCATTTGCTGGAAACTAAATGCATTTGCTAATGGAGTGTACATTCTATGATGAATACAGTTTGAGATATACTGGTTAAAAGTGCTTAACTAAACATGTAGTACACATGGACAATCTGTTATGATGTTTTTAAAAATGAACATTATACACTGTAGACCACGTATAGTTGGAATGTTTCAGTCATTTTGTGTGGGTCATCTAAATTTTTGAAATATGTCCAAAACACATTGCTGAGAGACTGTGTCTAGACCATTTGCATTACATCACCTTCGAGTTAAGACCAAACTGTAATAATCTACCAAAGAAAGGGCAATCCCCAGGTCACTTTCGGGGTATTCTGTTATAATTTAAAACACACACACACCACTGCTTCTAAGTCACCTACTGACAACAGTTCTTTAGTCTCAGAACAATAACTATGTTATATCCATACACCCATCCCATTTAGCAGGAATAAACACCATGTCCATCTGCATGACCTGCTCATTTCGTAGCAACTTTGATTTGCACCTCATGTTGTAGGTACCTTGTCTTCATCACTATATGACTTTACACAGCACATTGCATCGACCACACTGACATTCACATCATTCCAGAAAGTCCTGCACTGCAACAGTTCAGTTCCTACTTCCCCTTCTTACCATCAAAGGCAGCCATCTTGGTGTGGTCGTCTGCCATTTCTGCCGTGACCTCCAAGGCCTGGCGAACTTTCAAGTTGGTCTCCCTGCAACAAAGTCCACAGGTCAAAAGCATATGTCAGCAGGTAACTAGGTGAGATGACAAGAGAGAAGAATAACAGCAGGAAGAGAAGAATCAGCAGACTCCCAAAGCAGTGATAATGGATTTCATAATTTGCCCTTGTCAGACCTATTCAATGGATTCAGACATTCCCTGCTACAGGTATGAATAGCTTGACATAGTCAATTAATACCAAACAAAAAGGCTAAAAAAGTTTTAGATTCCATGGTTATATGTAAACAAACACTGCAGCTTTCTGCAACCTGATCAATCCCGTTCATATGATAAGAATATCATAATCAGAAGACATTTGAAGAAAAAAAACAATAGAATAAAACAAAATAAATAAAACAAATAAAACAAAAGCAGACAGATTTCACTTTTTTCGTTCCTATTTAGGAAATATTTAAATGTAAGATTATGGAAAAGCAAAAACACAAAAGTAAAAACAAGAAGACAAACAACAAAGAAACTCAAAACTTTTCACTTTAGCCTCCCTTCGACACACTGTATCATGTCAATTCTTAAAGACACCATTAAAACCAACATAACTTAAATGCAAGTTTGGTGAACATTACTGGCTTATCCAAGAAGCAAAAAATCCTTTAGAACTCTAACACAGACCAATGAATGCTTCTTGTAAACATTCAAACATCCAACAATCCAACCTCTATCTGCCCTATTTTTTGCTTTATTTATATTTTCAATCCACCTCTATCTGCCCCTATTTTTGTTCTTTGATTATACATCTTCTTGCCTTGTTCGACATCACTGATCTGTTGACAAGCCAATCAACATCTAAAAATGTTAAGTCATAACTCATCAACATTGATGAATAGACTATGAATGAGAGAACCAGCCATCTCTTTCTCTTTCTCTCTCTCTCACACACACACACACACACACACACACACACACACACACACACACACACATACACACACACACACCATCATCCCACCTTTTCTTTCTCATGCGCACACATCCACAATCATAATCCGGAACCTCAGCACTCGCTACTGCACTGTAAAACATGTAATGTCTAGATGGCTGTATTGCGTGTGTGTGTGTGTGTGTGTGTGTGTGTGTGTGTGTGTGCGCGCGCGTGCGCGCCTGCATGCGTGCGTGTGTGTGTGTGCATCTGTATGTCTGTGTGTCTATGCATGCACTTGTGCAAAGCAGAGGAGGGGCAGCAAACGGAAAACAGTCACATAAACAAACAACATACATGCAGCTGAAACCAACAACATGTTATGGTATGTTCATGCACTAGCATGTCCGTTAAATATTTTTGCTTGTATACAAGAAAAAAAAAAAAAAAAGGTTTGACTTATTTTGCTTGTATACAAATAAAAAAAAAAGGTTATGACTTTTTACAACAAATACATCAACTGTTTTCGGTTATGGTCTTTGCATGTACATAGCTGAAGCCAAGGAGGAGGATACAGGAAAGCTGGAGAAAGAAAGAAGCAAATCTTACCCATCCAGCTCTGCAGTTTCAATATAACAGAGACTGTGGGGCTCACTGGTCGACAGCACCATCAGGTCCGCCTGACAACACACCATACACATACACATTACCTGACTAACATTTTCCATGACTGACACATCACATCCTGACTACACCACAACACACACATACACATAATCTGACTAACATACTACATGACCGACGACACATTACCTATCTAACTTTCACACATAACTTTAAATTCCACATGATAACATCTTGCAAGTCTAATGATAAATTTATCCGGCCTGTGACAAAATATTCTGCACTTTAATTTCTTGACTGGCCAATGGTCCACGCTACTAACATACCATGTGACTGACATGTCTTTTGACATCGGTCCCATATGATTTACACCATGCATGACAACTGTCTTACAAGACGATTGTCATACAGGACTAACATTTCACATGACCACTGTCCTACTACATGACTAATATCTCTCACGTCCATCTCATATAACTAATTTTGCACCTGTCCACTGTTTCACATGACTAATGCTGTGAATGCCCATCTCATATGACTGATATTTCACAAGACTAATATCCTAAATGACTAATGTCATTCATAATTAACCAATGGATCACATGATCAATGTTGTTGCTGCATATACTGTCATTAATAACAGTAATGTAAAAGTACAAAGCAAAAAAAAAAAAAGCATGAGGAATGTCCCACATTATTAACAATTCAGTTATCTGGAGTGACCATTACAAATGACCATCATGAATAAGCACCCTGAATGACTGAAATCCTGTAGGACTTGTGTCTCATGTCACCACTGTTTCTGGTGACATTTCACATGATTACTCTCGCACATAGCAAATAACATGCCTGGGTCACAGCTACCCGCAGGTCTTCATCACTTCCTTACTTGTATGCATGTTAACATGCAAGTAAAAGCAAACACACACACACACACACACACACACACACACACACACAAGCACAGAAACACACACACACACACACTGCACACAATTTTTTTTTTTTTTTTTTGCACTGACTACTGAAAGGGCAAACTTGCAACAAAGGACAGGATAGACTTTTACAGACAGAAAGGATCTATAACTGGTATTCAGATGCTAATAGGATCTGCAGTAAAAACCCAGACAGAATCTATACTGCATGATCATACAGAGAATCTGCAACACTCCCAAGAAGGAACAAAGCATACAATATAAGCTACATAGCTTCATGTTTTCATGACTCTTTAGGCCCTCACAATGGTCTCTCTACTACATGTATGATCTTTTACGTGCACAGACTCCCAAAGGGGCTAAACACTGGCAGTTGTGTGCATACAGTGATCTGGAAGAGAACAAAGAAAAAAATCCAGCTTCATCTTCTGAGTGATGCTAGAATCTCCATCTGCAACCCTCATCCTGACAACCTATCCCTCTAACCATTTGAATACTGCTTCCAACAGGCTGCAAGAAATGTCTGACAGTTCATAAGCAACTCCTTATCATCACACACACCCGCACTCCCCATCCCCCTAACCGAAATCGAGCCATCACTGAATTAAATCGGTCGTGGAAATAGGACCATAACTCTCCCACAAGTGTACATGATTTGCCAACTTAAAAAAAAAAAAAAAAAAAAATCAACAACTGTACTGTCTTGATATAACATATACATTGGTGATAGAAATAAAATTGTGATTAAATTTCATCCGGTTTGACTGTAGTAGAGTTGATAATGTTCATGATATATGGTTCAAAATGGGTATTCATGTCAGAAGAATACGTATGACACACTCTCAACAGCATGTAAAGGTGCAGGGAAAACTTGTTTCCAGCACGACTCGACTGAAATTAAACAGCAGATCCGATACACATGCTGAGGGGGACATGTATCAAACAGACTAGGCCAGGGGACAGATGGGGAGAGAGGTTCTGCATGAAACAGTAGGAACAATAAAAGAAATAAAAAGCGGCTTTCGTTAGTAGCCACTGATGGTCCTTGCACGATAAGGTCGCATCAATACTTGCTGCGTCTGTTGCCTCCCCCAGCTGTTTCAGGCACTCCTTTCACGCTTCGTCAGTCTGGTTTTCGGAAGGCGTCTGTATTGAAGGTCTCTCTCTTCTGCCTCCCTCTCTCTTTTTTCTGACCATATCTCATATTGTATGTATCTCCATCATCTTCTTCACATCTCTCTCTGCAAATCTTTGTAACCTCTCTCTCTCTCTCTCTCTGTCTCTCTGTCTCAATTTTACTCAACCACTTCCCACCTCTTATCCCTTTGAATGTCTCATTCAGATGTGTACATCCTATGCATGCATACATGCATGCACGCGCACACACACACACACACACACACACACACACACACACACACACACACACACACACACACACACATCTGCTAAAAAGGGAGCTAAAACTGAAATAAGTGCACAATCACTTTCTGTCCCCTTGACTTTACAAGAGTGTCATCAAGTTTTAGAACAAGTGGCTTGGGAATTTCTTCAGAAACAACCAGAACATCCCTTATTTGCGGGTTAATGCTTGAAATAGCCATGTTCTTAGCTTTGATGAGGGTGAAGGCACTGAACACCTGCAGGTTCGTGATATGTTTCAGTACAGGAACTTTGTTTCAGTATTTTATAGACTGAAACTCGACGCATTCAGAACGAAATATAGTGCAGGAACAAATGCATATGTTGTAAGGCAAACATGTCAAGAGCCCACCTTGTATTTGACTGTGTGACTCTCACACACATTTCTTCATCAAAACACTATTCAGCAGACGGACTGTCGAAAATCAAAAATAAAATCTGAAACAAGATCTGCCCGTGCCCTGAAACTTATCAAACTGATCTGGAAAACCTGGCCACATTTATCCCCCTGCCCTAGTTCACTTGTAGTGCTTCCTGAAAAGGCGACCCCCCCCCCCCCCCCCCCCCCCCCCCCCCCCCTCAACGCTCACAGACCTGTACTCACCAACATCCATTGGTGCACACACCTCTACAACACTGTCTACTTCAAGGAGGTTACGAACTACTCTCTTGTGTGATCTCCTGTTTAACTTCTTGACTTTGTGGGGCTTTAATAATTGAAAGGAAGAAAGAAAGAGGGCTATGGGGGTGGTTGTGTTCCCCCTTGCTGTATGCTTTCTCTTGTCAGAAAATGTGTTATACCCACGTACCCAAAGCCAGTAGCTGGTGAATTTTACAGGTAAGACTAACGTGCAAGTATTTTCCTGAAAACCAGTGTACTGGACTCTGGAAACTTCTTTGCCCTGGCCAGTTCCTACAACGTAAAGTTTCTTCACTGAGCATTAGCATTGATATAAGCATTAGCATCAATAAAAGTAAGGTGTAAGCCTACGACAACTGGTCAATGACACACTGATTGTAAAACCATAAACAAGCCACTCCACAGAGCGCGTATGTCTGCCATAGCTGGAGAGTCCTCTCTACTTCAGTCAAACCCTTCCCGAATCCCTCACACATCTTTCTCTCCCGATACATCTCCAAAACTCTCACAGACACTTCAAAACTCTTTACCTGCCTCCGCCTTCCCTGTCTCAGCTACACTTTTGTGGTAGTTGCAGGTTTCCAGCTCAATTTGTAACTGTGTAATAAATGAATAAATATCCCCCCCCTCCCACACCCAAGGAAGTTCCTCTGCTCACTGGATCAAGTTTGTACTCCAAATCTTACACAAGTTTTAGGTCATCAACACATCTAATAAGCCCAACCTTTTTTTGTTTTTCAAGATATTTGGGGTAATCTTTAAGAAATTTACAAAAAAAGTCTGTCTGAAAAACATCCCATCTTGTCATATTGAGGAAAATGAAAATAACAACACTGAATCCTGATCAAAATCTAAAGGTCCCATCCTTGGACAATTCCCACCTTTCCAAGTTCAGTTGTTTCTGCGTTATCATGCTGACAAACAAACAGACAGACAAATATACACAACAACTACAGGTGAGGACAAAAACTCGTTTGTGAAGGTGAAAACAACACAACGAGATACACTGGCTTTCACAATCACTGTGATTACACTTCACATTGCTTTTAATGGATGTATTTCATGGCTGTGTGGACTGGTTACTGAATTTTTCATAATACAGTGTACAAAATATACTCATGTGCATGTGTGCACAGGTCTGTTTTAAGCACATGCATGTATGCGTGAAACACACATGTTTCACATACATACATGCACACACAAACAAGAATATGTACACACACACACACACACACACACACACACACACACGCATGTTAACGTTCCATATTTTATTCTATTGTCCGTTCGCAAAGCAATATTTGCCAGATTCTCTGGCAGTCAAAAACAATACTAAAGATGACGATCTCAAAGTCATTATTGATGATCAATCACTTCTTGTCACTGCAGCTTTATCTCTTCTTCAGAGTCCTATAGGAACAGCTCTGTAGTTTGCTCGTTTTGAAAATAAAAAAAAAAAAAATTATAGGTATTCTTTATTGATGTTTATTTCTGTCAAACAGGGTGTTACGTTGATGGGGGATATCAAATGGTGGAGTATTCCTATTTGTGATAAAGTACTTATGTCATTCGGGATGATTTCAAGATCCATCTAAAAACACTATTTTGTGAAAAGACGCTAAATCAAACAAAACAAAACAAAAACAACACACACACACACACACACACACACACACACACCACACACACACACACACTAATACACACACACACAAAAACTAGGTCTGTTTTAAGAACATGCACGGAAGCGCGCACGCATGCATGCACACTCTCTCTCTCTCTCTCTCTCTCTCTCTCTCTCTCGCACACACTCACACACACACACAAACACACACATCACATATGCAGCTTCACAACTGAGAGCAACATTGATGATGTTGCCCCTGGCAGCAAGGAAAGTAACATCCATGGACTCACCGCCACAAAATCATTGTTCTTCAACTTTATGATGTCACCAACTGACACTTTGTGCCATCGCTCCTCCACAATTTCCCCATGACGCAACACGTAGGAGGTGCGATTGTTCACCTGATCGTCGCTCCGATGCCGTTGCTACAACAAGTCACAATGCTATTATTAGACAATAGAGAATCGTTAAGTCAGGAAAGTGCAACCCTTACTCCATAAATGAAAAACAAAACAAAACAAAAAGACTTTGAAGCATTATGCCCACCTGAGTCGGCAATGACATTTGAGTTTCCAATTTTCATAATTCATTAACTCCACTGCTTTTTATTACCATGAATCCGAACCAAAGCAACAAAAAAAAATTTGTTTTCTGAAAGAAACAATGACTGTAAAAAAAGACAGACAAGCAGAGAAAAAAAAATAGGAATAGAAAAATGTTCGAAAATAAAAGAACAGTGAGAAACAGAAGTTATTTTTCTTCAAACAAAAAAGGTCATGAGAAAGACAGATTTTTTTTTTTCAAATTAAATGGATGATAAAGATTTTTTTTTATTATATGGATGATTAATTAAGAGAAAAAAAAAAAAAACCCATCACATACAAAACCATTTATTTGCAAGAGACAGACAGAGAGAGAGAGAGAGAGAGAGAGAGAGAGAGAGAGACAGAGAGAGAGACAGACAGACAGACAGAGAGAGAGAGAGAGAGAGAGAGAGAGAGAAAACAGAGACAGACAGACAGACAGACAGAGAGAGAGAGACAGACAGAGACTGAGAAAAAAAAACAAGATGCAAAGCATATAAACATACTCCCAGTTTATCTTGAATACAAGTACTTTCTGAGATATTCAATAAAGAAGAAAAAACCGTTTGGGGCCATTATAGCCGTTAGTAACAGCTATTCTGGTAAAATAAAACATCGCGCATCATCCGTGTCCCATAATACGTACAAATTTTCAGAAAGATCGGCCCAGAAGTTTTGTCTAGAGCGAGTGGAACACATTCCGACCACGGACAGACACACAGACAGACAGACACACAGACAGCATTTCTTCATTCCCACTGTAAAGTACTCCCTATTCTATTTTTTACACAACCAACAGACAGACCAAACAGCATTTCATACAAAATCATAATTAACAGGAAGAATAAAGGGACAAGAAAAAACATAGCGCAACATTACCCTGTGATCAAACCACCTATACTGACAGACAGAGTAACACTTATCAGGAATGACTGGAAATAAGCAAATATGTATTATCACTGACAACATCACCAATCTGGCAGTACTGTGGAGAATGCATAAAAAAAAATGTAACTTTTCATTTAATACATAAACAACTAAAACATATAGCATATCTCCATATCTCCCCCCCACTACACGCGCACACACACGTGCGGAATGCATGCATATGCATGCAAGTGCGCACACACACACACACACACACACACACACACACACACACACACACACACACACACACACACATACACACTCGAAGTGAGTCCACTTTACATTCAACAACCAGTCTACTATAGTCGTTATCTAATACAATCATCATCTACTATCTACCACCCATACGTCATTTCAAAGTATACTAGCAAAACACCAATAATAACACAAAAAAGTAACGGCAACCCTACAGCACCAAGTAGCCTTTTTTCTTTGTCACTAAATCTATACACCTGATAAAATGATCTAAGCCATACAGTGCAAACATCTAAGACAACAACCAAAGCTTGTGAGCACAAGGAGTGCAAGGGAGAGTTATTGCAGCAACAAACAAGACATTTTATGGCAATGATCATGGTTAGATATAGTAGACTGCTTCCAATGGTGAGAAAAATACATGCAGACAAAATTAGGGACAAAGTGCTACAAAACCATTCCAAACATATATATATAGAAAACAATGAAAAGGTCTTAAAAAGTCAGTTTCAAAACATTACAATGTACCCAGCAAACATACAAACAAAACAAAACAAAGAACACATATGGACAGTTTAAAGCAGTGAAACTTTGAAACAGTGTCTAAAACCTGTCCCTTGAAAGACCGAGTGTACTTGGCATGCACATATGAGAGAGAGAGAGAGAGAGAGAGAGAGAGAGAGAAGAGAGAGACAGAAACAGAGAGAGACAGACAGAGAGAAAGAGAAAAGAGAGAGAGAGAGAGAAGTGAGAGACGGAGCGAGTATGTCTGGGGGCTGCTACTGCTGCTGCTGCTGTTGTCATAATAACTGTCACAAAGTGCTGCCGTTCTTCATTACTGTTACTGCTGCCGCGCTTGATGGATACTAATGTTTACCAGTCACTGTCTGAGGTTTGGTGGTTCACGTCAACTCTTGTCTGCTCACGTCAATGGGATGGATCCACATTCTACACAACAACACAACCAACCAAAACACAAAACCTTCTGTATGCATGTCGTCCCATCCAGATGTGAGAGGAAAGCACAAGCGATGCAAAACTCGAAAGACTCACCTCTCCAATGGTCGAAGCCCTCTAAAAATTCTGGCGAACAAGCGAAAATTCTATGTCCACTCGTCTGTCAGGCGACCGTTTTTTTGTCAGTGATTCAAAGTGAAAGGGTGGCTGAGAAGTAAGCCTCAGTGCAGGCTGCTCAATGTTTGCCTTCACTACTCCACAATGCAGGACGGACAGAATAATATAAAAAAATGAGAGACAGACAGAACAACAGAAAACAGAGACAAAAAGATACTGAACAACAGACAGACGAAAAGAATAAAAAAAAAAACCCCAAAAAAAACTGGAGCATGGACTAACACAATAACGGCTCTTACTAAAGAATGACAGCCAGACAGAAAGACAGAGTGCAAGACTGGGAACCAGACAGAAAGACAATGAAAAACAGCCAGAAACACAGGCAGTGGAAGGCTGGGGACCAAGAAACTGCAGACTTGTTGAGAAAAAAGGGAGACACACAGAGACAGAGGCAGGACGGTGAGGACACAGGAGCAAGGTGACAAACTCACAAGGTCGTCAATGCTGTCCTTGATAGCAGTGAGGGTCAGAACGGAGACCAAGGGGATGCCGGTGGTGATTGGGGTCAGGGAGGAGATGACGGGCATCGCCTACCTCCACCATCACATACACCACCACCCAGAACACACCCACCACCACCACCACCACCATCATCACCACCGCCCAACAGAGAGCCAAGATGACAGACACAGAGAGAGATTTTGAGATGAACAGAATATAATGACATCATCAAAACGCATGCTAAAATAGGGGAAAAATTTATAACAAAAGCAGGAGAGAGATTATTCAGACAGAAGGAATGTAATGACACAATCGAAACACATACTAGAACAGTGGAGAGAACTGAAATGAAAACACATTTTTAAAAAAAATGACATCAAAATACATGCCATAAGGAGGAAAGATGTCCGAGACAGAAACACACACTGACAAGATCAAAATGTGTACCAAAAGCAGGGGAGACAATCTGAAATGGTAAAAATTAATGAAAAGACAAAAATATGCAGAAGGAACAGTACATTACAGCCAAATGATCAAAACGGTGGATTAAACTGACAAAATCAGTTTTTGAGTGTAGACTAGTAAGTAATAAAGTCAGCTGAGAATATGACGAAAATCTGAAATGTGTGCCCTAAGCAGGAGAGATGTCTGCACAAGAAGTTAACATGATAACAAAATACCAAATGCATGCCATAAGCTGGAGAGAGATTAAGACACAAGTGGAACACGTTAATAACATCAAACAGCACGCCATAAGCAGAAGACAGGGTTGAAACACACAGAATAAACTGATCACATAAAAGGGCAATCCTTCAGCAGGGTAGTGATAGAAACACGGTGAATATGACATCGTCAAATAGCATGGTATCAGGAGCGGAGCAGCAAACTGTCATCAATTGATTCACCGACAAAAAACGCATTACCATCGCCAAACAATTACAGGACAAACAGGTTGGAGATCTCTGGAGGGTAAGTAAGCACACATTATTAGAAAAAATAATCTTTATAAATAATAGCCTGATACATATCTAATAAAAATGATGCGAAGAATAGAAAAATTAGCACAGAATGGGATGGGTTAGTGTACAGAAGGTGTGTGTGTGTGTGTGTGTGTGGGGGGGGGGGGGGGGGGGATGTCATGTCATATATAGGAGGATAAATTTTGATATGCAGACAGAAAGGTAGTTGAAAACATTCATATGCTAATAAAGGGAGGGAGAGATTAAAAAGTAAAAGACTAATATCAAACAATACACTCACACAAAGACAGGTGTGGAAGGGGGGAGGGTGTGGTGAACAAATCTGATAAAAAGAAGTACTACCCTTCCACCCACACCCACCCCTTGGTAAATATTGCTCACCCAGCCATCCCTCTTCCCCCTTCCACCCTCCCCCACCCCTTGGTTAATATTGCTCACCCAGCCATCCCTCTTCCCCCTTCAAACTCCTATTTTCCTTCTCCATCCTGCCTCCCCCCTCATCCCACTTTCCTCTAAAGATTAAATCAGAAAGCATGCTTGCATGCTTATGATAGCCAGTGATCAAGAAGCAGCAATTGGGTGTCTGCAGAGTTAAAAAACAAATGTATTTTACAATAAGCAGTCAATCATAAATTTATTAACAAGTCCATACACAAGACAGTTATAGTTCTTAATGTAATCTGACATGTCTGTCTAAAAAGAAACAATAAATGAAATAAATAAGCAAGCAAAAACTACTAACTATGAATAGCACAGATTAGATGACAGTTTGGACTAAAAAAAAAAAAAAAAAAAAAAAAAAAAAAGTAACACGTCTGCGGACAAATATTCACAAAAAGGACATTTAAGTTATGTAAGATAAACAGCCATGTTCGCTAACTACAAAACTCATACACAGGACAGTTCAGATAAAAAAACATATATTGCCATTACAAAAACAGGACAGTGAAGAAAAAGAGACAAAAACTGTTTGTCTAATGCCGACAGTGATTCCAGGCAGCTCAGGGTGACCATCTAAATAAACAGCTTGGTTAGAGGCAGCAGTTCATTCCACAAACAGCTGAGATACAGTTGTCATTGTCACCAGTCTTTGACACTGCGGAACAGGCACCGAGCGGTTAATTAAAAATACATGAAGGGCCCGTCTGGCCACAAAGGTCCTGCAACGACCCATCCGACCCAACAGTCTGCTGTCTGCCGCCGTCAGATCCCTGGCCCCAACATCCCTCACCCCCCAACCCCTTCCCCTGACTGAAAACCTCTCAGCCCTGCCCTGTGAACTTCCCCCTCCTCCTGTCCTCTCTCCCTCATCTCCCGCCAGTCTGTCTTTCTCCCATGCATTATTCATGATCCTGAAGGTTATATGAATTCATTATTCCCCAGAGAGGGAAGAAACGGGAGGAGGGATGACACGGGGGAAGAGACACAGGGGACAAGAGCCTGAGCATGGATTGCGGCTGGCTACAGCCGAAAGCATTGCTGCAGACCAGGCAGGAATGAGAACGACTGACTGTCAAAGCTCGAGGTGGCCACCAGCAATTCTCATCTCAATTATAGAAATCCTGGTGTTTACCACCACACCCTCTGAGCCGAGCTCACCGACAACCACCTGATCACAGAAACACTAGATTCACTTTGCCAACTCTTGGCAGACATCAGAAGTCCTTTTCTCGATCAGTGAGAGAGACATCAGAAGAAAAAACTGACAGATATACATGGACAGAGAAGACAGAGGCAAGCTCTCCCACAAATGGAGAGAAGAAAAAAAGAATGCAGCTGGCATGGCAAGGGAGAGGCAAATGTAATTTCATCCACTCATGCAAATGTAAATACGGAGGGACACAAACTCAAAGCACAGACCAAAGAAGAGACACGGGAATATTTGTTCACAAAGAAAAATAAAATGTTTAAGCTCTCTCCCTCTCTCTCTCTCTCACACACACACACACACACACACACACACACACACACACACTACGCATACACTCGCACAGATGCAAACACACCACTAGGGAAAAAATACAATGTGAAGCACAAAGAAAAGAGAGAAGTGCACACCAATTAAGACTGAACAAAGTGAAGTCGAGACAGTCACTGAGAAAACAAATGTGACCACTGATGAAGATAAACGTACAGTCATTAAAAACAGAGATGATCTATGTAAACACAGCCATTATAAAAGAGAAAAGAGATGTATCTATGTAGCTACAGAAAGAGAGCAGAGATGTAAACCTAGTCACAGAACGAGAAAAAGATGTAAATACTGTCACAGAAAGAGAAGAAACACTGCCAAGGGAAGAGCAGAGAGACGTAAGGATAGCCGAAAGGGACAGAAGAGAAGTATAAACATAGCCATCGAAAGAGAAGACAGATGAAAAACACAGCCCGGGTGAGAGGAAAGAAATATAGATGGTATACTCATAGAATGAGAGGCGTGAACTAAATACTGCCACAGAAAGAGAAAAGAGATGTATGTAAACAAAGACATCAATAGAGAAGAGAGATGTCACCATAGCCGTCTAAAAGAAGGAAGAGGTGTAACGACACACAGAGAATGTACATACATACAAGGAGACACAAAGAGAACCAAAAAAAATTGTATAACTACAAGCAGGTGTAAGCAAAGGTATAAACAGAAATATGGAATTAAAGAGGTATCAATACAAACACAGAAAACAAAGAGAAGAGTAAATTCTGAAAAAAAAAGAGGTATGAATACAGACAGAGAACAAAGAGGGGCATTAACACAATCATACACAGAACAACAACAGATTTGAACATATGCACATGATAAAAAGAATAAAGAAGAATGTAAACAGACACAAAAAGAACGAAACATATTCATAGGAAAGGAGTATCATAAATATATAGTCATAGAAGAACAGAAATGTAAACACATAGTTACAGAAATAGAGGAGAGATGCAAATTTAACCATATAAACAGGAGATGTAAATAGAGCCATTGAATTTGATGGGAGACATACAAACAGCCATAAGAAATGAACAGAGATGTAAACCTAGTCGTATGAACAAAAAAGATGTAAACATAGTCATAGAAAGAGAACAGAGATGTAAACATAGCCACTGAAAGAGAACAGATGTAAACAGTCATAGAAAGAGAGCAGAAATGTAAACATAGTCATAGAAAGACAACAGATATGTAAACATAGTCACAGAAAGATAACAGAGATGTAAACATAGTCATAGAAAGAACAAAGATGTAAACATAGTCACAGAAAGAAATCAGAGATATAAACATAGTCACAGAAAGAGAAGAGAGATGTAAACATAGTCACAGAAAGAACTGAGATGTAAACATAGTCACAGAAAGAGAATAGAGATGTAAAACATAGTCACAGAAAGAGAACTGAGATGTAAACATAGTCACAGAAAGTGAACAGAGATGTAAACATAGTCACAGAAAGAGAACTGAGACGTAAACATAGCCACAGAAAGAGAACAGAGATGTAAACAGTCATAGAAAGAAAGCAGAAATGTAAACATAGTCACAGAAAAGAAAACAGAGATGTAAACATAGTCATAGAAAGAGAACAAAGATGTAAACATAGTCACAGAAAGAGAACAGAGATGTAAACATAGTCACAGAAAGTGAACAGAGATGTAAACATAGTCACAGAAAGAGAACAGAGATGTAAACATAGTCACAGAAAGAGAACAGAGATGTAAACATAGTCACAGAAAGAGAACTGAGATGTAAAAACAGTCACAGAAAGAGAACTGAGATGTAAAAACAGTCACAGAAAGAGAACTGAGATGTAACACATAGTCACAGAAAGAGAACAGAGATGTAAACATAGTCACAGAAAGAGACACAGAGATGTAAACATAGTCACAGAAAGAGAACAGAGATGTAAACACAGCCACAGTAAAGAGAAGAGAGCTGTAAACAAACCAACAAGAAGAGTACAGAGATGGTAACATAGCCATAGGAAGAGAAGACAGATATAAACATAGCCATCAAAAAAAAAAAGAAAAAAAGAAATCAAAAACACAGCAATAGAAAAAAAAAAAATGTAACCAGAGCCTTAGAGAGATGCAGATACAGTCAGAGAGAGAAGCGAGTTGTAAGCATTGCCACAGAATGAGAATACAGACCTAAACCTAGCCATCAAAGGAGAAGAGAGACGAAGCATAATGATCCAAAGCGAAGCGAAGCGAGAGATATAATCATAACCACAGAAAAAAGAAGACAAGAGATGTAAAATACAGCTACAGAAAAGACAAGACAGATGTAAACACAGCCATATAAATAGATGGGGAGAAATGTAGTCACAGCCACAGAACACAAGAAGAGATGTGTGAAAAAAAAAAAAAAAGATGCTAGATTTACTTTGCCACCTCTTGGAGGCATCAGAAGTCCTTAATCATAATCATGAAAACAATAATCATAATTTAAAAAGTCACTGAGAAAGAAGAAAGCTGTAGTCACAGACAGCAGACTTAGCTGCAGAAGAAGAGCAATCTAATCAGAATTGTAAAAAGAGAAGAATGTGGATAACCATAGCCACAGACAAGAGTGAACATTGATTTAAATGAAACCATAAGGGCTGGGGAGACTGCCGATCTCAACAAAGCCAATGGGGGCTAAATATAACACTGAAGTAAATAAACTCACGGAGCTGGGGAGAATACCCATAAAAACAAACACATGGGTGGTGGCAAGAACATGTTATATCAACAAAGCCATGGGTGGTGGAGAGAACACTGATGTACAGATAGTGCCATGGGAGGTGGTGAGAACACCGATATATAGAGCCATAGGTGGTGGAAAGAACACATTATTATATCAACAAAGCCATGGGAGGTGGAGAGAACACCTACATATAGAGCCATGGGAGGTGGAGAGAACACTGACATATAGAGCCATGGGAGGTGGAGAGAACACCGACATATAGAGCCATGGGAGGTGGAGAGAACACTGACATATAGAGCCATGGGAGGTGGAGAGAACACTGATATATAGACAGAGCCATGGGAGGTGGAGAGAACACTGGTATATAGAGAGCCATGGGAGGTGGAGAGAACACTGACATATAGAGCCATGGGAGGTGGAGAGAACACTGACATATAGAGCCATGGGAGGTGGAGAGAACACTGATATATAGACAGAGCCATGGGAGGTGGAGAGAACACTGATATATAGACAGAGCCATGGGAGGTGGAGAGAACACTGATATACAGACAGAGCCATGGGAGGTGGAGAGAACACTGATATACAGACAGAGCCATGGGAGGTGGAGAGAACGCTGACATATATAGCCATGGGAGGTGGACAGAGCACTGATATATAGACAGAGCCATGGGAGGTGGAAAGAACACTGATATATAGACACAGAGCCATGGGAGGTGGAGAGAACGCTGACATATAGAGCCATGGGAGGTGTAGAGAACGCCGACATATAGAGCCATGGGAGGTGGAGAGAGCACTGATATATAGACAGAGCCATGGGAGGTGGAGAGAACGCTGACATATAGAGCCATGGGGGTGGAGAGAGACACTGACAAATAGAGCCATGGGAGGTGGAGAGAACACTGATATATAGAGCCATGGGAGATGGAGAGAGCACTGATATATAGACAGAGCCATGGGAGGTGGAGAGAGAACGCTGACATATAGAGCCATGGGGGGTGGGGAGAACACTGACATATAGAGCCATGGGAGGTGGAGAGAACACTGATATATAGACAGAGCCATGGGAGGTGGAGAGAACACTGATATATAGACAGAGCCATGGGAGGTGGAGAGAACGCTGACATATAGAGCCATGAGAGGTGTAGAGAACGCTGACATATAGAGCCATGGGAGGTGGAGAGAACACCTACATATAGAGCCATGGGAGGTGGAGAGAGCACTGATATATAGACAGAGCCATGGGAGGTGGAGAGAACGCTGACATATAGAGCCATCGGGTGGAGAGAACACTGACAAATAGAGCCATGGGAGGTGAAGAGAACACTGATATATATAGACAGAGCCATGGGAGGTGGAGAGAACACTGATATATAGACAGAACCATGGGAGGTGGAGAGAACGCTGTCATACAGAGCCATGGGAGGTGTAGAGAACACTGATATATAGACAGAGCCATTGTAGCTAGAGAGGACACTGATCTACAAACAAAAACATGGAGGCTATAAAGAACACCAATAAATAACCAAAGCCATGGGTGGTAGAGATGACACCAGTATATATAACGAAGCCATGGATGGTGGGAATATCACCTATATATACGCAAAGCTATGGGGGCAGGAGAGAACGCCAACATATAAGCAAAGCCATGGAAGATGGAGATAACACCTATACAAAAACAAAGCTATGTGGGCTGGAGAGAACGCCCGCATCTAGACAAAGTCATGGAGCGATGGACGGTGAAGGAAACACCCATATACAAACAAAGCTATGTGGGCTGGAGAGAACACCCACATCTAGACAAAGTCATGGAGTGATGGACGGTGAAGAAAACACCCATATACAAACAAAGCTATGTGGGCTATAGAGAATGCCCATATATAGACGGTGAAGGTAACACCTATATACAAACAAAGCTGGAGAGAACACCCATGTATAAACACAAAGCCATGGAAGGTGGAGAAAGCACCAATACACAAACAAAGAACACCAATACATAAACAAAGCTATGGAGGCTGGAGAGAACACCAGAAAATAAGGACCAGGGTTATGGCCTTTTCCCCACACACTCCTCCCAGTCCCTCCCCTCTCTCCCTCAATAACTTTTTGGCAAAACAATGTGCTAGGAGGGAGCACATCTGGCAACTAGAGAAAGTTGCTTTCCTTAAGTCTTGCCTATGAAGTATATCAGAAAAGAAAAAAGCGGTCACTAATTCCACCAAAGGTGCTGGTCACACTCACAACTAATCTGCTGCAACATAAAGCCAGCTTCCATCCTCCTCAAGTTCCCAAGCTCCATTCCACTGCACCATCCCCTTAAAACAGTTCCTTTCTTCAGGAAGGGAAATGACAAGAAGAGGGCAGAGGCAGATGATGCTAAGTACAGTCAAACAACAACAGTCATAATGAAGGAAGTTTAGTTCAGGTTTCAATTAAACAGTGCTGCCCAAGTCCTGAAAACATATATGCAAACAGAACAAAACAAAATGGGCAGATGGGATCAAAAATGACATCTGGAATAAAGCTGTGAGACTGAGGAAAAAAATCACATTAGTCTAAGTATAAATAAATTAATTAATTCATGTTAACATGCTAAATGATGTTAACACAGATCACAGAAGAATACAATAAACGTGACTTTTCATGCTGGAGAGAAAAAACACCTGTGACGCAGAGCAGTACAATAACACAAAGGGTTAGAGGTCATGTGATGAGCTCCACAGGGGTAGAACACACAGAAGAAGTCACAGGAAAAGGTCTACTCTGTTAAAACTGCAAATCAAAGCACCAAGGCTCATGGCACAGACAAGTGCAGTGAAAACAGAAATTGGACAAGCTGTGATGGGTTACAACAACTCAGTAAAGCATCACAGGACAGCTGGCCGCTACAAGAACTATCCAAAAGATGGCACAAGCGGTAGGAAAAGAAGCTGCCACTCTGCAAGCCACGCCCAGGAAGCGTCTGGTGCCCACAATGACTTACAAAATCATCAATGGCTTCCTTGATGGCAGAAATGCTCAACACGAACACCAGCGGGATTATCGTGGCCACAGGGTTGAGAGAAGACACAGGTGGTATCAACTACAACAGGACCAGTATCACACAGCATTACCCTTACTAAAACAACACGCCCCACACTGTTACTTCTCAGTCACAAAAATGCCACACGCTGCATACCTCAATGACATATCACACGAACTCATGATACACGAAAAACTGAAGACGGGCTCAGATTTTCATCTATCCAAACACAAAATGTATCACATTATACTATTATCACAATGCTTAACACCAACTTCCACACATTAATTTCTCACCTGCACACTATAAAAAGAACAACAAATACAACAAAACATGTACAAATGGAAGATGAAAGAATAGGCAGTAAATTTTCATCTGTTCACGTCAGCAACTCTACATTAATAGAGAGCAATTCACAATGCACTGAGTGAAAATGTATTAACTTGTATTTGATTCAAAATCTAGCTATGACTTGAATATATCTAGCTTCTTTCTTCTTCAAACCTGCCATCATTGTAGTGTCAGACATCTAGAGCTATGAGGCACAAGAGCAAGCCTGGTTTTTAAACTGAGCCATTTTTACACCCAACGGTCCCAATGGAAGGCCCATACAGAAAATGCATCTTCCAGGATGTGCAGTCCATGGCATGCACAGAACACATCTGGCTCCACTCCACTCCACCCTTTTATTCTAAAATTAGGATTTAATCACCTTTGTGAATATAGCGAAACTTTTTTTTTTTCTTAAATGTCAGTCCAGTTCCTTGATAAACATTGCAAAATATTCTAAGATGGTCACATGTATCTGTGCGGCTCTATTGTAAACATGGTGAAACATTCCACCTTTTCTTCATTATCTGTCTGGTGTCACAAACATGGCAAAACATTCCACATTTCCTCTGTCTCTCTCTGTGCACCGCCTTCATGAACTTGGCAAAACATTTCACATTTTCAGCATGTCTGTTCAGTCCCTCAACAATCACAGCAAACAGTCCATATTTTCCCTATGGCCGTCCAGACCTTCAACAAACATAGCCAAATTCCACATTTACCCAATGTCCACCCAGCCCCTCAATGAACATGACAAAACAGTCCACGTTTCCCCCCTTGCCTTTTCAGTCCCTCAATGAACATTGTAAAATACTCCACATTTTCTTCATGTCTATCCAGTCTCTCCATGACTAGTGAAAAAACGTTCCACAATGTCTGGAAGTCTGTCCAGTCCATCAATACACACAGCAAGGTATCCCTCGCTTTCTTTATGTCAGTCCTCTCAATGTACAGGTAAAAACATTTCACATTTTCCCCATGCATATCCAGTCCCAAACTGAACATGACAAAACATTCCATATTTTCTAAATGTTTGCCCAATCCCTAGAAGAACAAGGAAAACTATTCTACATGGTGCTCTATGTCTCTCTAGTCCATATCAAAACTGGGCAAAACATCACACTTTCATCATATCTGTCCAATCCCTCACCGAGTAGGGCACAGTATTCCAGGCTTTCTGTCATTGTTTTTTTTTTCATGTTTAAAGTTTACCTGCTTCACCTACATGGACAATTTCAATCTCAAGCGAGTATGACTCTACAACAAGTAAGGAGCTTTCAGAGGGATAGTACTGATACTCGTTGGGTACTAAGGTAAGAGTCATTTATGCAAAGGAGCGGTAGCCAAATTGTATTCATCGAGCAAGTTTTGCATCCACTAGTGACTCATTAGCTGACAGTTCTGTGGCTTGTGGCACAAAGCAATTCAAGTCTTGCAATTCTGATGGATTTAATGCTACTTTGTTCAACATGCATACCTCTGCAGCCAATATCAGTACATGACGAAACCTGTGAGAAATACTATGCGTTCCTACCCGTTCATTATTTTTCTTTGCAAGATTTTTACATCCAAAGGCTACTACACCCACATTTTTTACATGATCTTGACCACTGATCTGTCCTCTGCCTAAAAAAAAAAAAAAAAAAAAAAAAAAAAGGCAAAACATTCCATATTCTCTCCATGTCTAGCCAGTTCCCCTGGCAAAATATTCCACATTTTCTGTTTGTCAGTCCAGGTCATTGTAAACACAGCAAAATCCTCCAAACACCAAAGCCAAACATGACGAGTGAAGAAGGAACATGTATGTGTGTCTGATGAAACAAGCACTAGCAAAGCCTAAGCCAGGCTGTTTCCCTGAGGATGGTATCAGCAGGAGACACACCTAGAGCAGCACTACTTGTAAACTTCCATCATAAATCTTATGCCTTATGGACCTTTCTCACCTGTAGAATGAGCAGCCCCAAGAAGTAGGCATTGGCCAGTCGTTGGAACTGCTCAAACAAGTTCTTGGGCAGAAAGGTGATGACATTGTACTTGGACGTCGTAATCTTGTTTTGCTACACACACACACACACACACGCAGCTTCAAATTACTCCTTTGTTTTTGCTAAAAATATGAAAGGATAAATGTGGTCTGGAATGGAGATCTTGTTTAGCCAAATACATACAAAACAATCCCAAGTCATTACCTCCTCATTATGCTGAACTCAAACGTTTATCATCTGACAATGAGATCAATGGCTGCTTAGCAAAGAAGCAAACAATGTCTGACATTGTACTCCTGCTTTACTGGACACTTACATACACATTATAATCTTGATATTGTCATCCTACATCTTGTTTAAGTGCATGCATGTATGCACACACACACACACACACACACACACACACATACACAAATGTTTGACAGAAGCACTTTCTCACACACACACACACACACACACACACACACACACACACACACACACACACACACACACACACCCTTGTGCTGTTAACAGTGAATAAGACCCAGGAACAGAGTACCTCCATATTTACTTAAATACTTGAAGGTAAATGTCATATACAGTTATAGTTACTTTTCTGTTAACCCAGTAAATCCACGAGTTAAAACACACACACACACACACACACACACACACAAGGGGGGGAAAAAAATACGGATGTCTTCCTGGATTCAGCAAATTTGTTTCCAAACTGGCTTTGGTGTGCAGGTGTGCTCTTTAGTGAATCACCCAAGTTACCAGATACATTAGTTTAATCACACAAAATAGGGTCAGTTTTTTTGTTAAAATATATGGGTGATTTAGGGAAGAAGAGAGAGAGGGGGGGGGGGGGGAGTGAGACAGAGAGACAGACAGACAGACAGACAGACAGAGAGAACTGAGTGCATGTGTGTGCATGGCTGTATCTGTGGCTGTGTATGGATCTGTATGTCTGTGCACGTGTCTCTTGCTCTCTTTCTGTAAGTGTGCATGTGTGTGTGTGTGTGTGTGTGTGTGTGTGTGTGTGTGTGTGTGTGTGTGTGTGTGTGTGTGTGCGTGTGTGTGTGTGTGCCTATGTGTGTGTGTGTGTGTGTGTGTGTGTGTGTGTGTGAGAGAGAGAGAGAGAGAGTGTGTTGTGTGTGAATATGTCCATATGCATGAGTGTGTGTGTGTGTGTGTGTGCATGCATGCATGCCTGAGGCTTGGATGTGTGCATGGGTACATGCATATGCATGCTAATATGTGTAAATATGTGTTCATGTATATGTGAAAGAGTTCATGTAAAACTTTACTTTCGCGCCTACAGTGAATATGCGAGTGTGTAATGGTAACTGCAAGCATACATGGGGACGATTGTTAAGAGTTTATGTGTGCATGCTCTCGTGCTTTAGAATACTTACCGCATATTCAAACTGGGCGTTGTACTCTCCATCATTGACTTTTATTCTCCTTTCAATCTCTGCACACAGATGTTTTTATACTGTGTAAGTTTTCAACGGTTATAAATTTACTGATAAAAAATACACACAACTTTGTGACAACCCACCCAAGAACACAGTATCTCTGCACAGTATCTCATAAACATGCAAATGTTCATCCTCACGCGTGCGCACACACACAGACACACACACACACACACAAATACCAACACATTCATATGTGAGCACATGCACACACATGCACATGCACACATGAGCACACAAACATGTTAGCTTGCATATTGACACGCTCATATCTGCCAGTTTAGAAATGCAGATATTCATTTTTCTACCCTTCCAATCTTTTCTCTCTTACATGATGATGGGCACACAGAAACACACACACACACACATACATACACACACACATGCGCGCATCACACACACACACACGCACGCACGCGCACACACACACACACACACACACACACACACACACACACACACACACACACACACACACATATGCGCAGATGACAACCACAACACAACCTTTCGCGGATGCAACGAGACAGACAAAACAAAACAAAACAAAAAAAAAAAAGGGGGCGTGGGGGGGGGGGGGGGGAGGATGAAATGAATGCTTCTATTGCTAACAGCCTTCCTGACAACAGCTGTGTCACTGGAGACCAAAAAGCACTGAGCTGTGCTGCACAGCAAAGTTGTCAGCCCTCCCTAAAACCTTCCCACCTGACAGGGAACAGCCACTGGGCCTGGCCTGCACAGGAACAGAGCTCAGTGGGAACACCTCATTCGCTGCGCAGTTTGAAGGTGTCTTCAGGCTGCACTGCTTTTTCCCTGCTTTCTCCTTCCTACATGTCTCCCATCTACCTTCCCTTACCCTTTCCTCCTCCTAACCTCTGCCTCTCTTGTCCCTACCTGTCCACCACAGCTTTTCTCCCCGCTTTCTCCTGCTTTCCCGCCATGCTTCATCCTGACTTTCCCCAGCCTTCCCCCTACTTTCTCCTGCCACTTTCCAGATTTCCCCTATCTTTTCCCCTGCCCTTCCGTTACTTTCTCCTACCTTTTCCCCTACTTTCTCCTAACCTTTTCCAACCCTTCCCCGGCTTAGTTTCTCCTGTCTTAGCCTGCCTTCTCCTTCCCTTACCCAGCTTTCTCCTACCTTCCCCCTTGCTTTCTCCTACCTGTCCCTTGCTTTTTGCTATCTTTCCCCCTGCCTTCTCCTACCTGTACAGCTCTTTCTCCTAAATTTCCCCTTGCTTTCTCTCAAACTTTCCTACTTTTTTCTTCAACTGTTTCATGTTTTACCCTTACTTTCTACTCCCTATCCCCCTTCTTTCTTCTCCGGTCTCAGCCCTTTCTCCACTTTCTCCAACCATTTTCTTCTCTCTCCTGCCTAAATAATTGTTGCAAAACTCGTCTGCCTGAAGGGAAAAAAAAGAAAGAAGTAATCTGAGCTGTGAAAATGGAAGGGTTTGGTGGTGGTGAGGAGGAGGACGCACACATCTGTTCTTGCTCTCACATCGAGTTGTAGAACTTTCAGAACAAATCTTAAATAAATGTCAGCGAACGCCCAGAGAAACGTGGACAAACGAGTCACAAGACAAACCACAACGCGTTTCAACCTCTTAGGTCTTCTTCAGGTGCAACAAACATGAAACAAATAACGAAAATGCACTTAGCTTTGATCGCTTCTGTGTTCAGCGCAGCGCAAGAAGCGATCAAAGCTAAGTGCATTTTCGTTATTTGTTTCATGTTTGTTGCACCTGAAGAAGACCTAAGAGGTTGAAAAACGCGTTGTGGTTTGTCTTGTGACTCGTTTGTCCACGTTTCTCTGGGCGGTTCGCTGACATTTATTTAAGATTTGTTTAGATTTCCGCCTGCAGTCGTTTCACTTTGCAACTAGAACTTTCAGAAGTTAATGCACACATGTGTATGTCGGTATATTCATGTATATGAAAACAGAATATGATAATCGTCGAAATTCACCTGACTTCTCTTCAATATGCAAATTGAGAGCACTTAAGATTCAATATCCATTCAAAAAAGAGGTTTAACTACTCTGATAAAGTATTACTGGAAAACAGACGCGCACGCACACACACATACACACACACACACACACACACACACACACACACATGCAAGACATACACACACAATCATGCACACACACACACACACATGCACACGCACACGCACACACACATGCACACACACTATACTTGCTTAAGTCTTCTATTAGGTTTTCTTTTTCACCCTGCATTCTTTCATGGCTTTCAGAACAGCCTCCAACACTTGACTTGTCAAAATTTATGTATGTTCTCAAACTCCACCCATAATTCACCTACGTTTTTCTTACCCTGAAACTTTCACTTCGTTTCTTCCAGAACCCAGTCACTATAACAAACGCTACAATACAGATCAAAAGCATTGCTCACTGCTACATACATTCAATGCTAATACTTCACCATCCTATCACTGGACATCATGATTTCTCAATTTGGGTACGGCACTGGACATCATGATTTCTCAATTTGGGTACGGCACTGGACATCATGATTTCTCAATTTGGGTACGGCACTGGACATCATGATTTCTCAATTTAGGTACGGCATCTAACATCAGCCACTGACACACTCAAATTCGCTGTCAGAGGCCTGACCTTTTTTCTTTTTTTTTTTTTTGTTAACGTAAGTCACTCTCTTTTCCTGATTAGTTTCATTCCTTCCCAAAGATTCTCAGTGAAATACATCTATCTACACTTCAGTCCAACCAGTCAGAAATGGGTGTACTATGGGCACAGTGCAGGCCATGGACCACAATGGTGAAAGGTTCCCAAGCAGATGAAGAATGTAAACAGAAAATCAAAAGCTTGCAAGTGAATATCAACTAATCAAACCAGGGTCTTCCTGTAAATGGTTTATCTAAGGAGTCCCTCGAATGAGGAGTTCAGGAATCCTCATAAGATTTTAAAGGGTCCAACTAGCAGTTTATATACCATACAAAAGAAAAAACAATGAAAAAAAAAAACAAGAGGGAGGTGGGTGATGGGGTTTAATTATTTCAAACAAATCATGAATGGTTCATGCAGCATGTAATGCAACAGAAAAGTGTTGATGAAGTCAGCAGAGTCTCTTGGAATTTGTCAACTGTGTTATATCCTGCTTTCCTGCACATGGACATAAAACTGGAAGCAGAAACTGGACTTTTTCAGTCCACGCCCACCAAGTTGCAATACCAAAACTGGTCAACTGGACTTGATCGAACTTCAACAAATATCAGTTTACAAACGCTAGTGAGTCTTGGAGATTTCTGAACCAGTTTTTAGAGTGTTAGGAATGCACACTAGGGGACACTCTGGCCTTTTACTTAAATGCTGGAAACTCGGTGAGATTCTATGTAGGTGCCAGATTTTACTTCACTCAACCAAAGTTTCCCTCATGGGTCGATGGAGAGGACTGTATGTTGCTTACATCAATTTTGAGCAGCATCAATCCATTATTTCCATTTCTAATTCTATCACGCTACTGACAAAGCCTATAAAACAAACACCCTCTGCTTCCATCCATGAATATCAGCAACTGTGGGATTAACAGTACTGATCAAACACATCCTGCTTCCTTCCTTTGTAAACACTGAAAAGCACTTCCTTAAGTACCACTGACCATGGAAAAGTACACCTGTTTCGCACCCTAAAAATCAGTAACTAGGCAAGAATAGTGCTGACACAACACCTCTGCATTTCCCTCCCTTTGTATTAGTAAACATCAAAGAGTAATGCCAACGAAATATCTCCATTTCTTTCCCCTTTAAAATCAGTAACTAAGAAACGTTAGTGCTAGCTATCGGATCTCTGCTTCCCTCTCAAAATATCAGAATACCCCTCTCTGCCACCACCATCCCTGCCCCCCCCCCCCCCCCTCCCCCAAACCTGCTTCCATCTCCTGCTCTTGAGGTATAACCTCTCTCTACCAACCCCTCTGAAAAATGAAAAACTTGAAGGGGCAAAGAAAGCTGTGGTCACAATGAAATATACAGGGATGTCTTTTGGACAGAGCCTTTGAACAGACTTTGAGCTGCAACATTAGCTGCTGCCACACAAGCCTGGGAGTGAAAATAACCACACTGAAAAAGGTGTGAAGAGATTCGTGGGTCTGAATAAAACCGATTCATTGACTGTGAGCGGGATGGATGGAGTAAGGGAGGGAGGGACAGAGACAGATAGACGGAGGAGGCAGACAGAAAGACAGATCAGACATACAGAGAGAGAGAGAGAGAGAGAGAGAGAGAGAGGAGTTTATATGCATGCAAAAATCTGCACTATTTAGCGTAACTGCCTTCAAACATGCTCATGCATACGATTCTTAATGCACATGTTACGCCGGGGTCTGTTCCACTGCTCAGCATTCAAAATTGATTCCCAAAAATACAGCATCTCTCTTTGCCTCAAGTCTTAAGCAGGAGAGGAGAAGGGTCTGACTAAGGTAAGGTTTTGGGGGCAATCAGGGAGGAAAGGCATGAAGGTGAAGGGGGGGGTAGGTGTGAACAGAGAAGCATTCCTGCGCTCTATCCTCTCCTCGGCACCCTGTGCCAACAGGAGAGAACCGCAGAAATAACTGCCACTCCATCTCTGGGGATTACACTAATCGTCTTTGGACAAGAACGTCACCACACACTACCCTCCCTAATCAATAGGAATCAAGGCAGACAACACTGCAGGTCTGGACCCTCACCAGCCCCCCCCCACCAGCCCCCCCCCCCCCCCCCCCCCCCCTCTCTCATCTTTTGTTCTGATCCAGATCTATACTTGGCTGTTCCACAGTAGGATTCTTTCATTTCTGTTTGCTGGGTGTGCAGTGGTGGTGGTCACTGCACATTTTGCCATTGGCTCTCTTGCTTGTCTCTGCATTTACAATGTTATATGACTGGCAGTGTCTGACTTCCCTATACAGACCATCAACTGAAAACAATATGAAATATCTATTTATGGATGAATAATAAATCAATCAATCAATCAATCAATCAATCTCCCTCTCTCTCTCCCCCCCCCTCCCTCTCTCTCTGCTCCTCTTTTAATGATGCTTTTTCTCCGTAAGATATGTGTGTTCATATGTGTATGCATGTCAGTAAGGGAGTGAGCATGTAAGTACATGCCTGAGTGTGTTTGAGTGAGAATGACTGTGTATGCGTTTGTACTTTGAGTGTGTGTGTGTGTGTGTGTGTGTGTGTGTGTGTGTGTGTGTGTGTGTGTGTGTGTGTGTGTGTGCGCGCGCGCGCGCGCGCGTGTGTGCATATGCATGTGTGTGTGTGTGTGTGTGTGTGTGTGTGTGTGTGTGTGTGTGTGTGTGTGTGTGTGTGTGTGTGTGTGTGTGTGTGTGTGTGAGTGCATGTGTGCATGTATGTGAGTCACATCCCGTCATGTGCTGTTTACAAATTCAATCTTGGCAAGCTGTCACATAGAAAGAAAAGAAAAAAAAGCAAAGAGAGCTAGAAAAAACCCACATGCATACCTTTCTTCATCTGTTTACATGCAAGCAGCACTGCGTAGCTTTACTTGTGGCTAGCGCTTTCTTTTTAATCTATTCATTTCTAAGTGCAACGAATACATATCTGTTCATGCTTCTGGTCATTTTTCTACTAAACCCATGAACACTTTGCCATCGCTTCCAAAACACGCCAGTTTCCCGACAGTAAACAATAAACAAGTCACTCTTACCCTCTGAGCACCCACGTCACAACAACGTTGTGCCGACATCATCATCTGCTTAACTACCAACTCTCTGCCGACTGAATCTGCCTACTGCAACTCATTTTACGCCGTGTTGTTTAACCCTGTGAAACCCTTTTAAATCCAAGTAACATTTTGGACTTTTACACACCTTCCCCTTCTTCAGCTAAATAATTAACATGGGTGCTGCTTTCTTCACCCATTTTGAAACAAAACCAGTGCTGCCTGTGGTACCCATTCACTTAGCACACATTTTGTCAAGAAACTCACAGTCCACAATAAGAAAACTCACCCTTCACTCCCTTCCGCTCCCATCCACTCTTGTCTCAAAAAAAAAGAAAAAAAGTTCCAGGCGAGTCCAGAAGGGAGAGGTGGAGAAAAAAGGACAAATTCTGAACAACCCTACATGGACATTTTGCCCCCTCTGAAGTCCTGCAGGCCTATCATGGCACCACAACACAAGGGATGGACACTTCTCATCCTTGTATGACTCTATAACAACGTTAATAGTAGCTGTCAACAGTAGAGACAAAAACCCTAATATATGCAAGAGTTAGTTCTTCATGTCTGAAGAACTGCTCATGACGGAGCCGAGCAATCTCAATTAAAAACCCTCTGACGAGTAGCAATATAGAGGAAAAGGATTTTTCCTGTAAAGAAAAATAATTCAGTGACAACAATTTAAATAACAAACAAGGATGGTAACTTCAGCTCCCATGGTGAAGTAAATAAAGACATGTAACTCTTATGCAGCTTGCAGTACATGTTCATCTAGCCCATTTGCATACCAGAGGCACACTTTAACAAAAGAAACTTCCTTAGAAAAGGCAGTTCAGAGTCTGTTCATAAACCCTCAACCCCACACAGCAGCAACAGCATTGC